>JAOWBC010000115.1:13106089-13149725 GCA_028566105.1 Hypoplectrus providencianus
CTTTTCTAATCTAATTTCTGTTACAAGAACTTCAATAATTTTTTTTTTTTGTTTTTTTTTTTTTTTAAACAACTCCTCTGTGAAATTCGTAGTGTGGCCCAGTGTGGCCTGTAATGAAAGCATTAGCATCTGAAAAGACTTTAAAGTAATGACTAACACATTACCATTTCCATTAGCTCAGCATTATCAGATTTCCCTCTGTGTGATTACTGCTATCAAAGTTAAACAGAAATAATCTGCCAAATTATTTGGTTAAAGTGATGCCAGCAGATGTTTTCAATCAGCAGCCATGAAATTAGTTATTAGTTGAAGTTCCCAAGAGCTGGAGGAGGGTTTGGATGTGGAGTAACAGTGGCCTCTGGTGGAAGAAAATACATTGCATGCTAGAAACATACACACAAAAAATGTTCTTGACCTTTAGACCACTGATAGACAACCAGGGATACCTGTACTCTGCTGCTTTTGCAGTTATTCGGAGGTTCTCAAAAATACAGCAGCATAGCTCAACCAAAATGTAAAAAAGATACAATTTGATCAGCAATGTAAACATGTACATACCCTCAAAAGTGTATAAAAAGAATCAATGTGAGAAGTCCAAGCCGTCAGCTAGAAGTATCAAAAAATAATACAGATAGAGTTACAAATATTTTAACTAAATGTAAGAAAAAGCGGCTGAAAGAGTTCAATAAAGGTACTGAATGTGCTGTTGAAATAGTTATTGATTTGACCAAACTAACATTAAAAAATAACTTAAAATATTTAAAAGAATTCTGAAATCTCTGAAACGATTAATGTCTCAACACATCCTGTACTCATAACTAATCATCCCCCAAAACCCCACAACACTGTTGCTAAGACAGGAAGATTTTGTCTTTGATTGCAGGATTTGAGGAAGACAGAAGAGCTTAGTATCTGTCATCCTCCTCCTGGTCATTTCCATCAGTCAAAATCATATTCCGATTCTGTTCCAATACACAATGTGTCAATCTAAAAACATGAAATTGTCGTTTGTTCCCTGCAGGAGCTGAGAGCTGCAGGAGTTGTCAGCAAGCAGGTCTTCAAGAAGACCTAAGCTGGCTTTCCCTGAACGACCGTTTCCCCAGCTGACATCGACTCAAACCCGACACATCCTATGCCTGTGACATATCATTCAACGTCCTTTTGGTCCACATGTGTTTTACATATTATTTCCATGGAACACACGTTTATATTCCATCAAGACTGTTGCCTTACTCTGCCAAAGCCAGTTCAAAGTGGTGGAGTAGTGTGTGTGTATCATGTAACACTAAGAAATGCGATATCTGTCTCAGGGTGGGTGCTCTAGTGATTAACAAGTGTGGACACATGCATACAGTTACTGTAGGTGTAGCTCATCTGATGAGCCAGATTGATAATGCAGTGCGCTAAAATCATGAGTGGGAAAGTATGGATGGCAGTGACGACAAGAAGCAATGATTGCTGGGGATGGAACAAGATGACAATCTGAGTGCATTTGAAGGCTGTAAACTACTGATCCTTAGTCTCCAGAATAGATACCAGATGTTATTTGTATATTTATGCATCCCAGCTCCTTCGGGAATGTGCCATTCATAGTTAAATAAATCAATCAATAAAGTGAACAGTGCTTAACAGTGCCATTTCTTTTTGTTAATCATGAATTATTTGTTTTGCATTTCAATGACAAAAACAAAACAAAAATTGATTGGTTGTTGTTTACTGGTGTTTCTCAGCCCAACAGATCAGCTGTTTGGTGCTCCTTTTATCTGAAAATAAATTTCCAGACATGCACTGGGAACCTGAGGGCCGCTACTTGAAAATTTCAGTGAGTGAAGGGAAGCCTGCGGAGCTTCTGCCAGACAACTCGAGCCACGCTGTGCTCCGAATCAACTAATCTGTCAGCTCACTTTGTGCATTGCCATTACCAATGGGGCAGTCTGAATAAACTGTCCAGCTCATTTGCTCATTCTTCGCCGCCGCCGATTCTGCTGCTCGCTCTGCTGTTCAGCCTCCTGCTGCTTTTTCTGCATTCACGCCCTGCCACTACCCCGACTTCTACCTGCGGACTCTGTTTATTTATGGACCCACAGGGGGTTGTTATTGATCTCTCCATGCTCTTGCCTTGGCTGGTTCTGAAAAATTATGGTCCCAGAGAGGGGTCGAAACAGAGTCTGGCGCCAGTGTGAAATCTGCATTTACATTTATTCCCAATAAAATGTTGGTACTAAGTGCACAAATGGTCTGCTGGGAAGTCAGTAACTTTACTCTTATTTTGATCAGCAATCTACAGCCAAACAGCTCAATATAGGATGTTCAGCCATGGTTTTAATTTTTATGTTTTACCTTCACTGTGCAGAATACTCTGTGTGCAGCATTTGATGCTATTTTTTACATTTTTTCATTTTCATCTGCTTTGAGTTTGAGTATGTAAGAGCATCATTTTGTAATATCAGGTGAGCTTTCATGGTTCTATAAACAGTTTGCATATTGTACACTAAAGTAAGAGACATACCAAATCCAGTTACTTAAGTTGCAATATAAATAATGTTAGTCTTGGTTGATTTGCCGACACCTGTGGTCACTGCTGTATATGCTACAAACATATAATTTACAAAGTCCTGTCTGTTGGTCACTGCCTGCAGGGAATGTGCCCCGAGCAGTTACATATTTTCCTGAAGGTTAATATCTTTCGTGTATGCATTTAATTTAAATCAGGCTAGGGAACGGAGGACTCCGCCACTGACCGTGCAAAGTACCATATAGAAAGTTACAGTATCTAATGAGTGTAAGCCCATATAAAGGAGCACTGTGTCGAAATTAGTGACATTAAGTGGCGATGCTGCTAATTGCAAACAACTGAATACCTCCGCCCTCACTCCCACCCCCTTTCAGGCCTGTCATACACTGATCTTCAAGTAATGTAAAAAATAAAAAAAAATATTCTCTGTTGTGAGACTAATAAAAAAAAATCTTATCTTATCTTATCTTATCTTATCTTATCTTATCTTATCTACTTATCTTATGTAGAAACAATCATAATTTAGCTTAGACGTGATTATGCAGACATGCAAACATAGTTAGGAGTAATGATCAATTTCTATCTATGGATCCCCTAAATCCTACACACTGGAGATTTAATCAGCTCTATTGGTTTGAAAGCCACAAGCTTTTTTTTTTTTTTCAAAACCAGTTGAACTTTATTAACCTTCTTGCTCAAAGTTCAGATTTTCTGGATTTGCATTTGAACTACACAGAACAAACAGACTGTTGGCTGATGTTACAAAACAGCTTCTCCTGTCTGTACATTGTACACTAACCATCATTGCAGTGCCTGCATTTTTATGTGTGTAAAAGTGCATCTGAGTACGTTTGTGTGTATGTAGGCACCCACACACGTTCCCCTCCAAACCCTCCCCCAATGGGTGTAAAGACTGCAAGAAAAGGGTGAGTGTCCCCCTCCCCCGCCTACACAACTGCCCCTGCCAATCCCTTTCTGGCCATAAAGTCACGTATCAATAGTTCTCTGCCCTCATGCACCCTGTCTTGGATAAAAGCAGGAGGACACCCTGCACCTTCCCCCTCCATACACTGTCTAAAGTCTACACACACAACAGCGTCACCAGCTGCCATCATGCCTGCAGACTTTAATGGGAAATGGATTCTGGAAAGCAATGACAAATTTGAGGAATATTTGAAAGTGTTGAGTAAGAAACTTTTAATTTTGGTGGGTTTCATTCTGCTTGAGGTGTTGTCATACAGTGTCAATATTTCTGTTTCCATCTTTGAGTATTTTTTTCAATTTAACCTGGAGCTAAGACAGTTATTTAAAGACAGATTATTGAGTATAAGAAAAACGTGTTACTGAATACTGATTTTACAAATAATTTATTGTCAGCTCTAATCTTTTAAAAGCCTCAAGACTAAACTTGTTTAAGTAAGAAAAACTTTTCACAATACTGCATTTATTCCTCTAGAAGTATAATGAATGGGATTTGCTTCTCTGAAAAGATGTTAAAATCATGTCTCTATTTTGGCTCTAGATATTGACTTTGCTACAAGGAAAATTGCCATCTCACTGTCTCAGACCAAAGTGGTGGAGCAAGACGGAGACAAGTTTAACTTCAAGACACTGAGCACCTTCAGGAATTATGAGCTCTCCTTCACCGTAGGGGTTGAGTTTGATGAGCACACGAAGGGACTAGATGGCAGAAACATCAAGGTGGGATATGGCGTCCTTGAAGTGTAAAGAATCTGTGATAGTTTATCTAATGAGGCCATGTTTCCCCTTTCCTTGTTGCTTATGTGATAAAGAGAATTTATTATCTATGTGTGTGAAGGGCAAAGATTGGTCTGTGTGTGTGTGACACATCAGAAGTGAAAACAGATAGTAATTTGTAATTTGTTAGTGATTTAAAATATGACTGACACGTGGAATGCCAATGTAGAGAAGACAATTTGAAAATAAGTAAAAAGAAAATGGGGCCATTAATGTCTAAATACATCTTCACATATGTTTCATGATATCACAGACATACATTACCAAAATTATTTGGTAATGGAGCATCAGTTACCTGCAGACAATTTAGCAGTCGCCTTTTTCTTTTACTTTGAGGTCATAAGAAAAAAAAAGTGTTTTCAAGAGTAAATAGTAATAAAGTTGGTGAAATATAACAAAAAAATATATAAAGTATTGCATTTTGTAGGCTTGTAAATACATCACATGGCTTTAAACTTTTTCATATTTGACATAGTTGTCAGTTATAATGTTTGAGACATCAATAAGCTCATTAGTGACAATTTCACTTCTAGGCTTGCAAAAATGTTTTACCCACTGCAAAACATTTCACCAATGTCTGACTGATGTTTTTGCCTACTGCACCTTGCATTATGTGTTCACTTGTGTATTAAAAGATGAGTTGAGTGCTTTAATTCAGTGCTATTAACAGGAATTGCGGACTTGAGTCACATAATTCATTGGGGAATAAAATGGATAGAAATGGCATTACATTTAGCGAAAGATTAGGACACACTGTACTGACTTGGGACTTGATCATCTTGATCGGGCACTTGAGTATAAGTGGCTGCAGAATCCAGTCAGGTGAGGAAAATGAGTCAGTGAGTTTTAAAAGTAGTCATGTATGAGCAGGAGGCAGGAAATTTTAGGACCAGTAATCTTAAGTAAATATATATGTACATATAATTTACATTAGATCATGAATATAGTTGATTGTTAAATGAATTAACTACATGTTGTCTTGTAGTGTCTGGTGACCTGGGAGGGGGACAAGCTGGTGTGCACTCAGAAGGGAGAGAAAGCAAACCGGGGCTGGAAACACTGGATCGAAGGAGACAAACTCTACCTGGTGGGTTGTCAGCATCTGTTGTTATAATTAGATTTTTGTCTAATTATATGAGCCAAATATCCATCACGGTCTGATGATGAATAAAAGAGAAATGTGTTGGATTAATGGGTTGTGCAGCAGAATGTGATTGTCGGGTATGATGATGGCACACGGTTAATGCTCTACCACTTTCTAATTATCTGTCTTTCCCCCTACAGGAGCTGACATGTGAAGATGTAGTCTGTGTTCAGGTGTTCAAGAGAAAAGAATAAAAAGCAAACATCTGTAGTTGTGTTCATTTACTCAGTTAACATTGTCTTACATAGTACAGTACAGTAACATGTTTTTCAAAATTTCTGAACTGTTACATCTTACAGTCACCCTATGGGCTACTTTTTTGTAAACCAATACCTACAACCCCATCTGCTGGAAAAAATAAGGTATTATCTTGAAGGTGAGATGGGAGGAAATCAAATAATGGATCTAAACCTCAGGAATTACAACTTTACAAGTGTGAAATGTGTCTGGAAAGCGTAATGCATCCGATGACAATACTGCCACTAGTATTACTGATAAACGCACTCAATAACAAAAACACTTGTTGATTTTAAACCACGCGTATGTAAGTATTCTTGTTATTTCAAAGTAAATCTATACCATGCATACAATAAAACCATGTGCAAGTTCTTGTTTGTTTTCAATTAATGTCAGTGCTTCATCAAGTCGTGTTCAGCTCTCAATATCCTTGTCAATTGCCTTTTATTCACAATGATGCTTTGCAAAGCAAGCATTGTCAGGATGTCTTGATAACTCATTCACAAACTAAAGTAAAACTTAAGAAAATGATATGTGCCCATATTTACCATAAATTATATCCAAGTGCTTTAAGCAACTGGCTGGATTCAATGATGTTCACTTCTTTGAGTACTGCTCTTCCAATTAGTGGTAACGAGTTACCTACGACGAGATAACAATCCAAACGAGGCAGCGAATTGTTAAATGAGGCCATCATATATTAACTGGGGAAAGAAGCTTCTACTGTGCTCGAGGTGGTATATCCAGCGCACCAAAATAGCTTCTTGTCTTCGTTTGATTTTTTTTCTTCTCTGTTTTCAAAGGAGCTCCGTAATAATGTGTTTTACGAGTACTTGTTCTCGTTTATGTCAACTTCTCCACCGTGTCACTTGCAGCAACTTCATGTCACGTCACCATTTCCAGAGCACAATTCACGCGAGATTACATTTCAGGAAGTTCCACGTCAGTATCCAGTGATCAGTTCACTGAAGTCGCAACATTTAGACCCATTTGGACTCATTTATCTAATTTTATAGCTACAACACGGGGATAAATCATGGTAAGATATACATAAATCGTTATCAGTATGATTTGTTTCAGTACAGCATATCCAAGGCTCATGGATATTTTTTTAAAAGGACAGTGAAACTGTTATAATAATGCACTATTGTAAATAGCTTAGCGGCTAACTAGCTTGAGTTAGCATGATAGCTTGCACCTAACGGCTGTGAACATTTATAACCATGGCTGTTGGTGAACTTTAGTTAAAAATGCTGACAGCTGCTTTAAGCCAGTTGTGGAACTACTTATAATATAATGTATATTTTTACGATTATTGGAACCACTGTGGTATATTAGCTTCAGCGGCTTAATGCTAGCGGTTATGTTGGCTTTATTAGAAACGTTATCCCGGATCTGTAACGTACTCAGACGTTGCCTGATTATTATTATCAACAAGAAATTAAATGCCCACAAGCAGCCGTTCTTGATAGTATATTTTTAACGAAGTAATAAATTACCCCGATGTCTTCTGTCTTTTCAGCCTCTGAGGCTGGACATTAAGCGGAGGCTGACAGCCAGGTCAGACCGAGTGAAGAGTGTGGACCTTCACCCAACTGAGCCATGGATGCTGGCTAGTCTGTACAACGGCAGTGTCTGTGTGTGGAACCACGAAACACAGGTGCGATCATTCGTATACACAGTTGCACTTAGACACCGTATGGAAACACTGACGGCGAAACATCTTTGCATGAGAATATTAGTTTATAGTCGAAGATTTGATTGAATAGGCAATGTTCTTTTTTCCAGACTCTCGTGAAGACTTTTGAAGTATGTGACCTTCCTGTCAGAGCCTCTAAGTTTGTGGCAAGGAAGAACTGGGTCATTACAGGAGCGGTAAGTTACAAATGTCTTTTGCTTTGGGATCAAGACTCTACTAGTTATTATCCATAACACCAGCAGTTTCACAAACCAGTGGTATAAAGGAAGTATATGCTTAAAGAAATATTTCAGCCTCAACATGACTGTTTGGGTATTTATTACTTGCCTTTTTTTCACCTCGAGTTCTTGAAGAAAGCTTTGGTTTTCTCACATGCAACGATGGTGTATGAAAAAAAATATAAACAATCATGATGAATTCAATTGAAGGGGACCACATTTATCATATTTGTAACTCTGGGAGAAGTATCACTGTTAATTTGTTTGACTTGGTGTAATGTGATGTGGAAATGTGCAGTAAAGGCTTAGGCAGTATTGTCACATCACAGTTCTTACATTTAGGCTTTGCATCAGTTTATGTTGCTATACATTTTTCTCATTGTTTTTGAAAAATGTAACATACAACATATTCTATATGCTTACTCTGTTATGTACTTAAAATGCTATGTATTCAGCTAATATTCATAACTCTTTTTTTTCCTCTCTGCACAGGATGACATGCAGATCAGAGTTTTCAACTACAACACCTTGGAGCGGGTCCACATGTTTGAGGCCCACTCTGATTACATCCGTTGCATCGCTGTCCATCCAACCCAGCCCTACATCCTCACCAGCAGTGGTACGCAAATTAACATATGATGTATTGCTTGGTAGCAAAATTTTCCAATTTCTTGATTCAAAAAGCTCAAAGACATATGTATTGTGTGAACACATGCTTAAATGTATTTCTTTACCCATGCAGATGACATGTTGATCAAGCTTTGGGACTGGGAGAAGAAGTGGTCGTGTAGCCAGGTGTTTGAGGGTCACACACACTATGTGATGCAAATTGTCATCAACCCCAAGGACAACAACCAGTTTGCCAGTGCCTCCTTGGACAGGACAATTAAGGTAGGGGCTGCTTGCCACCTCTGTTTTCACTTTTGCTGCAGCTTAGTTTATCTTTGCATTAGGCGAATACTATGGGACACTAAAATCTGCGATGACCATAGATTAAGCACATTCTTTCAACTTTTTAAACACAATTAATTAAAGGTTTCTAAGTGCATTCAATGATTCACCATCTTGTCCTTTTGGTTTGTCCAGGTTTGGCAGCTAGGCTCTTCTTCTCCAAATTTCACTTTGGAGGGTCACGAGAAAGGAGTCAATTGTATCGACTACTACAGTGGAGGAGACAAGCCCTACCTTATCTCAGGGGCTGATGACCGCCAAGTAAAGATCTGGGACTACCAGGTTAGAACACGTTTCACTTACTTTCTTCACATGGAAGTTGGAGTAAACCACAGAGCAATTATCATTGAACTACGTAATAAGAACTTAATCAAAGCAAAGGCGTATTTCCTATTTGGAAAAGTATGCTCATAAGTGAATTACAATAACTTGCTAAAACAGTTGACAGTTCTAAAAGAATCTAGTTTAATTATTGATCAGCTACAGCCTCTCTGTGAAAATTGTCTAGCATTGTGTCAATGTTTTAATGTTGAAATGTCTCTCATTGTCTGTTCATTTTAGAACAAGACCTGTGTTCAGACTCTGGAAGGCCACGCACAGAATGTCTCTTGTGTTAGCTTCCATCCTGAGCTGCCCATTATCATCACTGGATCAGAGGACGGTGAGCAGGAATCCCGGTTTTTCTTATGCCTGTTCACAAACACTCCCAGAAAACAGGTTACCTTATGGTGTCATTGACTGTTGCTTTATGCAACTTTACCTTCTCCCTCTGTAGGTACGGTGCGCATCTGGCACTCTAGCACTTACCGCCTGGAGAGCACTTTGAACTATGGCATGGAGAGAGTTTGGTGTGTGTGCGGCCTCAGGGGCTCCAACAATGTGGCACTTGGCTATGATGAAGGCAGCATCATTATCAAGGTGAGCAGAAGAGGGTTATTCTTAAAAATGTAGTTTTGTATGCAGGTACAGCTGAATGGAATAATAACTGTTGAAATTTCATCAATAAATTACATGAGAATGTAACAAGGGATGGATGTAATTAAATATCTCTGTCTTCCTCTGCTGTGTAGGTGGGTCGGGAGGAACCAGCAATGTCTATGGACACAAATGGAAAAATCATCTGGGCTAAACACAGTGAAATACAGCAAGCCAACCTGAAGGCCATGGGTGATGCCGAGATCAAGGATGGAGAGAGGCTGCCATTGGCTGTCAAAGATATGGGCAGCTGTGAGATTTACCCCCAAACCATTCAGCACAACCCTAATGGAAGGTATGCATACCTTCACTCCAGGAAGGCAGACATTAGCACCACAGTTTTACCTTTATTGGCCAGTTAAGGTGTGTTTGCATATGATTTTTGTTAATCATTATTGCTTTTTGTGTGCACCAGGTTTGTTGTGGTGTGTGGAGATGGAGAGTACATCATCTATACTGCCATGGCTTTGAGGAACAAGAGCTTTGGCTCAGCGCAGGAGTTTGCCTGGGCACATGACTCGTCTGAGTAAGTATACTATTTGAAAAAAGTGCAATACTTCCCTGCCATATATATGCTTGAATCAGAGTGAAAAGCTACTTTTTTTAATAGATATGCCATCAGAGAAAGCAACAGCATCGTCAAGATCTTCAAAAATTTCAAAGAAAAGAAATCGTTTAAGCCTGACTTTGGAGCTGAAGGTAATGTGAATATTGTTATATAATAGACTTGAGTATTTGGAAATAGAAAATTCCCATTGTCTTCATTGGATGTGATTCCACTCTTATCTGCAGGAATCTATGGAGGGTTCTTGCTTGGGGTGAGGTCAGTGAATGGCCTGGCATTTTACGACTGGGAGAACACAGAGCTCATCCGCCGCATCGAGATCCAGCCCAAACACGTAAGACTGACTTACTCTACATCTTGGATCCTGGTTTAAGTGTCCCTGTCTCTGAAAACATTAACCAAATTCTTTTGTTGTACCAATTTTGAGTTCGTTTAACTCTGTGCAACCACACAGTTTTGTTGCGTAACAGTGCTGTATGTAAGATGTATACAAGGCCCAGAGAAGCTGCTGCCCGGTAATTTTACTAACTCCCCATTTCTCTCATTTAATAATTTTTCTTATTTTTCATAATTTGTTCAGATCTTCTGGTCAGACTCTGGTGAACTGGTCTGTATTGCAACAGAGGAGTCCTTCTTCATTCTGCGTTACATGTCAGATAAAGTAGCTGCTTCTCAAGAGAACAATGAAGGAGTGACCGAGGATGGCATCGAAGATGCCTTTGAGGTGGGCCCTTTTCACTTTCAGTGCTTAAAATACTCATTTATTTTAATGTATGTCCTAATAGATAGTTTATTCCCACAATGTGTTTCTCCATAGTATAGCTTGAACTCTGTGCTTTTATATAGTTTTAAGAAACGCATTCTACATAAAACTATTCCCTTACTTTACATTTATCGCATTTTTATGTTCTTTTTTATTTCCAGGTCCAGGGAGAGATCCAGGAGATTGTGAAGACTGGACTGTGGGTAGGAGACTGCTTCATCTACACCAGCTCTGTGAACAGACTCAACTACTATGTAGGAGGAGAGATTGTCACTATTGCTCACCTGGACAGGTACAAATACAGTTCATGTTGAATTTAAATGGATATATGGTCTGTTGAATAAAATGTAGTTCCTACCTCTTTGTGTTGTTGATAGCTGTGACTGATGCTGACTAATGCCTTCTCTTCCTGCAGAACCATGTACCTGCTAGGTTACATACCAAAAGATGACCGTCTGTATCTTGGAGACAAAGAGCTCAACATTGTCAGCTACTCCCTGCTGGTCTCTGTCCTGGAGTACCAGACTGCAGTGATGAGAAGGGACTTTGGTATGGCAGACAAGGTGCTTCCCACAATTCCTAAAGAGCAGCGGACCAGGGTGGCCCATTTCCTGGAAAAACAAGTAAGGAAATACAATAGAAGCTAATTCTCTTTATATATATAATTTAGCAGTCTAACAGTTTAATTTAATAGAAAAGATACAGATGCAGAAGTCATAAGTGATGATTTTCTAATTCTAGTCATGTATTTATTTTTTTGAATCCGGAGAGGATTCACACTTTATGCTTAGAGGAGGCTGATGGGTTTTGTTTCTTTGACTCTTCAGGGCTTCAAACAGCAGGCGTTGGCTGTGTCCACAGACCCAGAACACAGGTTTGAGCTGGCGTTGCAACTGGGAGAGTTGAAGATCGCCTACCAGCTAGCTGTGGAGGCAGAGGTAAAACAATAGTCTAGGCTTTCAAAACTGAGGCAAACTCTGCAACCTTTAAAAACATTACCAGTATGGTTCTATGGCACTATGGAGTAGCCAAATTAATGTGTCTGTTGTCATTTAATTTCATCACCTGTCAGGTTGTCTTTCAAGTATTTTCCTAAATCCTGATTTTATTTGTCGTTCTTACCCCTGAAGTCGGAGCAGAAGTGGAAGCAGTTAGCAGAGCTTGCTATCAGTAAGTGCCAATTTGGCCTGGCCCAAGAGTGCCTGCACCATGCCCAGGATTACGGTGGTCTGCTTCTCCTGGCCACAGCCTCTGGTAATGCCACGATGGTGGGCAAACTGGCCGAGGGGGCAGAGAGGGACGGCAAGAACAATGTGGCCTTCATGACCTACTTCCTGCAGGGGAAGTGAGTAACAGATGAATGTGACAGTTGTTGACAAATTGGGGAATGGAAACAGTATTGATGACATTGAATAATGTGTTAAATGTGTTAACTGTTGTAACTGTTGTTCTTTCTCAATAGTTTGGATCAGTGTTTGGAGCTTCTCATCAGAACAAACAGACTGCCTGAAGCTGCATTCCTGGCTCGCACCTACCTGCCCAGTCAGGTGTCCCGGGTGGTGAAATTGTGGAGGGAGAATCTGGCTAAGGTCAACCAGAAGGTCAGCTCAGTTATCAGGATTGTTTTTTGTTTTAAAAACATATTGATACAGCAATCCAACAATCTATGTTAATGAGATACTATTTAGATTTTCACAGTCTTAAGTGAGAAAATGGAATAAAAGAGTTTGAATGACACATACTTCTGAATCTTTATTACAGGCGGCCGAGTCCCTAGCCGACCCTACAGAGTATGAGAATCTGTTCCCTGGGCTGAGAGAAGCCTTCGCAGCTGAGCATTATCTTAGAGAGTCCTGCTTGGGCACCTCTAGGCCTGCCAAAGATTATCCTCTTGTCACAGTGAGTTGTACAAGTTTGAAATTTGACAAATGAGGTAGCTGTGTTTGTTCCTAAAGTTTTATCACAATCCTCCCTCATATTTAAACAAATTTCACAATTTTTCCAGCTCAATGAAGACAGGAATATTCTTGAGGAGGCTCAGGGATATGAGCCCAAAGGCACCTACATTCCTGCTGTCCCCAAGGTTTGTCTGCAGTTTCCAACAACTGGTTTCTAGCCAACTTTTATCTGGTAACCTGATAGCTGACATACCATTGGCTACTAGCCACAACAGACCTGACATACTTAGTTCTCCCTTTGTACCTTCTGTAATCTGTAAAAAATGGATAGTATCCATTTTACCAACCATGCTCAGTAATATTCAAACTTTATTTGACTCACTTTTTTCCCTGCATACACAGGACAGTGATGAGTCAGTGGCAGCTCCCGTTGCTGCAGCAGTAGCAGCTGTGATGTTGTCACAGCCTGAATCTGCTGCTCCTCAAGCAGTGGACAAAGAAGAGGAAGAGGAGGAGGATGAAGAAAATGAGGAGGAAATCCCAGAGTCCTCTCAAAAAGATAAGGTTGGATGTGTATTTTTGTTTTCTGCAATTATCTTTTGATATTTTTCTCACCATTAATCTAATAAAAGACATGATTCAGAGATAAAATACAAACACATTGTTTATAAATTAAAATACAGTGTGTATAACATGAAGGTAAACATTTAAAATAAAAATAATTCTTCATATCACATCAAATTATCCTTTATGTCCTTCTGTAGACTCTGGACGAGCTGGAAGTGGACCTGGACAACATGGAGCTGGATGACATCGACACCACAGACGTTAACCTCGATGATGACTTTCTGGACGACTGAGACCAGACACCACTCTGCTCACTGGCACTCTTCAGAGCTTATTTAAAATGAAAAAGACCAAACTCCCTTACCCCCTTTTTGTATTTGTACGTAAAATATTTTATTGTCATGCCAACCTACTGCAGTGGCAAGATATAAGTAGTTGATAATGATGATATCAGTAATGTTTTATTCCCAGAAGAACAGTAGACACATCATGTCTATTTCTCCATTTTGTACACCATTTATTGATTTTTCGAGAAATGTTCACTAACTGTTCATTGAACGATATGGTATATTTACCCTTGCTTTGTGTTCATTTGGTCCAATAAACTGGTTGCTGTACATATTCACATTTGACTCTAGAGCTTTCTGTAATGCATGATAACACTGATACCACCAATGATTGGTCATAGTAGTGATAAATGATGTGCTATGACACGATGGTGTTTAAAACAAGTTTGATGTCAGTTGCCCTTGAAAATAAGTTTGTTGTAGTTCTAGCTTTTTAAATAAATCTGATTAAGCTGATTAGACCTTTGTTTGGGTTAGGAAAAGCTGTGACAAATAATAATAAATGAAGACCAATTTGTACACTTATGTGTTTTAGTGAAAGTTTAGGTTGAATGCTATAATTGGTGAGGAAACTCAAGCTTCCTAGATTACAGCTGCACATGTATAAGAAAAAGAAAAATCATATAAAATGTATATATGAAACATTCTCAAAGATTTATATAATTGTAGCCCAGGATCCCCACATTATCCTCTTTTATAGAATAAATTATTTTGAATTTATTTTGGTTACTGGATTACTCAAATGATTTCAAATGATTATATCATGTTCAGTAATGTAGGTGCCCCTACAGCCTAAGGTGCTTGACTGTATATGACCGCCGGTGTTGACTCATGCACTGCAGCAGGAATAATGTTCACAGAAAGCTGTCACTCTCCTCCTCTCCTGTGGATGGCGCCCCTCCGAGACAGGCTTGGACTATTTTATGCAGTTTCGTGTGCAACAAAGTACCGAGCTTGGCAGCTAGCGAATAGAGCAAATCGACCCTTCAGAGACTGTTTATCTTTGCTGCGTTTTCTAACAGTTTTTCAGTTATATCTGAGATTGGGCGACATATTGGAAGTTTATTACGAACGGGAAATAACTCGATTCTGTCCACGGGCGGTGTTGGGACGCTTTGTGGAAAAGCAAGGTGCTTTTTTTGAAAGAAAGGCAGGCGTAACGTCAGCGAGCTGGCGTAGAAAAGAGAGAACCAGGGCTACGAAGCGAGTCGTTCAGCCAGGGAGAGCCGGGAAGACCACGGCACAGCCGCCGCCAGCGCCACGGGGAGTCGGGGCCCGAGAGGGAGCCTGCCAGGCCCTCGGCTTGATGCACCCTGCCTGCCTCGCCTTAGCCGCAGTCCGAGATGGGGGAGACC
Organism: Hypoplectrus providencianus; assembly: GCA_028566105.1. Lineage (NCBI taxonomy): Eukaryota > Metazoa > Chordata > Actinopteri > Perciformes > Serranidae > Hypoplectrus > Hypoplectrus providencianus. The sequence continues at coordinate 13,121,082 of JAOWBC010000115.1, forward strand.
AAAATTATCTACCACCTCGACGACCAGGAGACACCGTATCTTGTGAAACTGTCGGTACCGGCGGACAAAGTCACTCTGGCAGACTTCAAAAATGTCCTCAAGAAGCCAAATTACAAATTCTTCTTCAAATCTATGGACGATGACTTCGGGTAACTGTCAAAGGGTTCAATGGTTTTAATGAGCACAACAATTCTGGGTTTTTCTCACATTAATGTAGCTACACTAACGATAACTTAGCTGTTAACTCTCCCAGCTGGCCTGTCATCAGTTTTAATGTTACCTGGCTGTCGATCATTAGCTAGCTACTTGCATTGCAGTTCCTTTGTTAGCTGCTAGCTCGCAACGTTAGCAGGTCTGTTCAGCGTCCCGACCCCGTTTGTTTACATTGCTTGTGTGGCTAGCTTATGCGTCTTGTGCCTTGACTTCGTCTGACCAAGTTTGGTATTTGTCAGTTTCACGGGCACAAGTGAAAGTCCTGAATGGCATTTAAACTTATCTTAGGTAGAGTGGGACCAGGGGTACTTCACAGCGCTGATAGTAACCGGTTACTGACGTTACTGCTGTCAGTTGGAGGCTAATGTATGGAGCGTTTGTGCTAACAGGCTAATGTCAGAATGTAAACGGCCGGTTTCAGTTAGTCAGTGAGTCCAGCAGGCCCCTGCTGTTGTTGTCTATTAGCCCGAGGAATGCCGAGTTGGACACAGGAATGCCCTGTTCATCACTCTGGCAGCTTTATGAGTATGTCCTTTTGTGTTAAAACATGGCTGGAAAAGTAGACGTTTTATGTTCCCCCAGACAGTGCCCTCTACATAGTTAAAAGGAGAGGAAATGTGCTATTTTTTTTTAATGCATTTCAGTCAGGTTTCCAAAGTTGTTTTTGGCTTAACTCAAACTAGGGTGGGGCAGCAACTTCTTAACCTTTGCAAGTTGGAGAGACATGCTTTGAGAAGACCCACAGCTATTCATGTTGTGGAGAGTCAAGGGGTATTCTGTAAATAGATTGAAACTTTTACTCCAGAGGGTGGTATAGATTAATTGACATGGCTTTTCGTATTTGCATTTTTACCAAGACTATCAAAGACAGTCTCACTGACCATCACTGCTCCTTCCTTGTATAAAAGGCAGAGCTAACCTGCCCATCACCAGTGGTCTAAGGCGTTTTCTGTGAATGCATGCCTGATTTGTTCTTGATTCTTGTAAGTAAACAGTCTGTTGGACTGGGAAAGTTTGCTGAAAAGTAACTATTATTAGAACAGTGTTTGCACATTGATTCTCTCAGCATTTCTTGTTACTTTTTTTATTTGCAGTTGATGTAAAGAAAAGAGTTTTTTTTAAGTGCTTCTAACATTTGATACCCAATGGCAAAAGCCATGCATTATTTTGGGGTATTCAGCATTGGAACTTTAAATTTGGATTATCACCACAGACACACACTGGGAGGATGCATCCTATCAAAGACCCAACTGCTTTTTATATAATGTTTGAACTATGTTATTTTAAACCTGCCCTCTTTTGGCTGGTTTTCATGTCTGTCCGAGAAACTTCTGACATGCAGTGATGTTGGCTGCCCTCCTGAGGGTCTGGGATATTCTTTTAATAGTGCTCAACAGTATGGCACCAGGCAGGAATGTTGCTCTAATGCTTTCTTGGATTCCTTAACTAAGTTTCTACTTTAATTGGGTTTTTATTACCGTCCAGTAAGGCTGGGAATTGTTCGATACTGATTCCTATAAGATATACGTTTTATAAAGTATTGCAAATTGTGGTACATTTCTTTAAATTTTCAAGTTTAGGGAATACATTTGAACTGTTAACCCTCTCACATGAGGTAATAATTAGAACTGACATTTTCCGTAGGCAATATAGTATATCTCTGGCTGCCAGACTGTATTGAAAGTGTAGTAGGTGGTCCATTGTATCAGCATTGTCTGTAGTGTCCATCCTTATGGAAGCATTGCCCAGCCCCAGCCTCATGTTTATTGCCCTGAGAGTGCTTTTGTGTTGCTTAAGGTTCACTGAAACAGAGCTTTGTTCTCTTTACAGGGTGGTAAAGGAGGAAATATCTGACGACAACGCTAAACTACCCTGTTTTAATGGACGTGTGGTGTCATGGGTAGGTTTCAAAATACATCCGGGACTCATTTTCTGGTTTGTTTATTTTTTTGTTGTCGTGCGCTTGTTTCTGTTGACTGTATTCGTGTGGTTAAGTAGCTGTGTGGCAACTGTGTGCGTGCATGTATAACAATGATTCCCATCTGTTGGGCCAATGACCACAATCATACCCCGTCTCTAGGGACATGCCCTATGCATCTGCGTGATAATATCATTATCACATAATGATCCCAGGAGCAACAGACGCATGCAAACACCCAGCTTTCTTCTCTTTTGCGTGTGCTATTAAAAAGTTTTAAGAAAATGAGCTGCAGTGGTTTTGAAGGACTTTTACAGAAGTCCTCAAACATGCTAGTGACAACTTGTAGCACATGTAAACATGTACTTGCACGCAGCATCTCATTTACAGGTTCAGAGCAATAACTCTCCTGTCGCCACAACACAAGAGACATCTGGTGCTCCCTTCCTCTCCTCTCGACATTGAAATTGGGTTAAGAGCAAGTGAAATCACAGGATAGGAGGAAAATACCGCATAACAAAGAACCTCACTGCATGTCCTCTAACAAGAAGATTGAATCTCATAGGGTGGGGAGAATAAAGTTAGGAGAAAGAGTTCTCTGTTTCTTGATGTGAAATGTGTGTGCTGATACATTTGGTTAATTTACGACAGTGTGGTTATAATTATAGCTTTTTTTGGGGAGAGTCATCAACACAGTATTATCGCTGGATGTTTGATTGTATAATCCAGTGCGCTCATCCTTATGTTTCCCTCTGATGTGATCTTTTTTTATTAGACTATGCAGAGGTTTGGTTGGCTGTGGTTCAAAGCCCTTTCCCCTTTTTGTATGTATGTATGCGTGTGTGTGTGTGTCTGTTTTTAATATGTTTGTTATCTCTTGGGGGTTGTTGAAATGTTCCATGTTCAATGAAACGTTATCTCTGTTGCAGTGTGTCCATTTGTTTGCCTCATCCGTTCATCTGCTGTTTCAGTGATGTGATTGATTGTTCTCTGGGGTCCTGGGGCCTGGCTCACTATCATCACATCACATCAGCACAACAGGCCAGCTCCAATTGGGCCCGTTGTACTTTATCGTCAGCTGACAGCCAGATTTTGTTTACTAAATAGTTTTTTAATGCCTTTAGTGTAATTCAACTGCTGTAAAAACATGTTTTTACACACCATATACTCCTCCCTGTAAACTGAAATGAAAACAGAACAGTCACAGTATGTAGGTTAATAGCAGCATTCATGTCCATGTCTCTCATACTTCTGTTATGTCTGTGCAGGTGTCTTTACAAGTTAAAACAGTATTTTTATGCTGTATGCTAAAGCTAAAAAGATTAATTCCTTAAAATGCAAAAATCCAATGGCTTTGGCATCTCACGTGTGATTGACTTGCCTTTTTTTCTTTGATGTACAGTTTAGTAAACTGAACATTTTTGTGTTCTGGACTTTTGATTAGATGAAAGAGAAGCCATTTGAAAACACTTTTCACATTGCAAACATAATACAAACTTGTCCTGCTGTGTATTATGTAAACTTAAACCAGATTCTTTGCACTTCAGACAGCTGTGTATCTGTTTATTATAAAACTAATACAAAATACTTGTTAAAATGGGGAAGAATTTTGGTCATAAATAGCCCAGCTATGACATAAACATCAGGCAAAATTAAGCTAATCTTAACCAACTGTAGGCTGCTTAAACTACAGACAGTTCCACGCCGATCTAATGTTTTGATTTGCTCGCAAATCATGCAAGAACATGTTGCATTTCTTTTATGGATAACCTCCAAGATGCTGTACAACTTCACATCTGTGGCAGAATGTCAAAAAATAGTCTGATGGAGCACTAATGTTCACTGGAATGTGCCGAAAGTACAAGAAAAAAACATGGAAATGTGAACAGCCAAATAATATGTTAAATGAAAACACAGTCATGCTCTATTGAATCCCATTTTTCCCACACGTTGGTAACTCAGGCAACACAGTCAAGTATAACAACATGGCACATGCTCTTACTCAACTGTTTGAATCCACAGCTTCCTTTGGATAGCTTTTCAGAAGTTTGCAGAGGGTTAGGTTTTTACAATAAATGAGATATTGTTGTCTATAACAGTTTCTCAATGCTGCCAAGCCTTTAGGCAGTGACAATAAAACAGGACTAACCACCCATTAGTTGAATATGTTGTAGTGTGTACTCCATGTCGTGGCTCTGCTGCCCACTTGCTCTGTCTTTCGTTGTATTGTTTCCTCTAACTGTTTGTCTTTTCCTTTGACTGACCTGACTGTCTGTCTGTTCACAGTTGGTCTCTGGAGATGGGGCCCACACAGATGCAGGCTCAGTTGCAGACAGTTTAGAAGCAGCACCCCCTTTGGAGAGAACCGGTGGAATTGGAGACTCAAGACCACCCTCATATCAGTCAGTATATAAACTATAAAAAGCCTTTGGGTGTTTCTTTGAGTGTGCAATAGAGAGATTTTGTGTAATGTGTGGTTGTGTTTGTGTGAAAGAGAAACATGCCATGCGTACTTTGTGCTTGGCACTGTGCGTGTGTCTTGAATGAGTCTTGTGTTTCCCAATAACCTCAGTAACAGAGGAAACTACAACTTAAATGGAACACAATGACACCTTGTGACTGCTTGGAAGAGAATAGGATCTAACTTTTATGATTAGATTACCATCATTCTGTAAATCAGACAAGAGACCACTTTCTTTTCATGCTTTGTGTTGTCAGTCTTTTTGTTCTTACATTAATTTATTATTATAATTTTTTTTAAGTATATCTCAATATAAAATTGAATATAAACAATTATTTCAGTCGCTGTTAAATGCATCTGCCTGATGAACTGTAGTACTATTTATTTTTTTTAACACTAACCATGACGTCTCTGCACCTTTTCTGTCTGAAGTGGGAAAGCAGCAAGCGGCCGGGACAGTTTGGATAACGACACAGAGACTGGCTCCATGGTGTCGCAAAGGAGAGAGAGGGAGAGGCCAAGGCGGAAACACACCAATGACCATGGTCAGTGGCTTTCTTTCAACCCCTTTGGTACCCAGACCTAGAAAAATATACTATTTGTATGTTTTTATTTACATTCAACCTCCTAGATGTTCCCATATTCAGTCTGTGTTGTAGGTCTGAACTCATCTAAAGAATTTTGTAGCCAACTAGCAATAACAACAACAATTAACACTCACAGGAATTTGTTTACTGATTGATTTGGCTAACTTAATTATCTGATCAGTGAAACTGTTTCTCCACAAAGAGTTATGTAAAAGCACCACTGTATGCTCGTAATTCTCATAGAAATTAGTCATTCAACATAAAACAAAAGAATTAGAGAATCCCAAAAAAGACAAATAAACCAAAAAATCTTCAGCTAAATCCAAAATGACCAATAAGTCTGACCAAAGAGGGGGCAGCCTGTGGCATTTTACGCAACTAGATGCTTCCCTTCATGCGATGGGTAATTAATAAGGGGGGAAAAAAGCTAACAGATAAAGCCACGTATTAGTATTTTAAATACATGTACTGGTATCCTATTTTTTTAAATTATACCAAACTCTACAACATGTGTCATCCTGACTGTACTGCTGTCCCATTGCAGGTGGAAGGCAGAACGGCTACTCATCACGCTCCATGGGACGTGGCGGCCCCGAGTACGACAGCTGCTCGTCCTTCATGAGCAGCGAGCTGGAGTCTACTTCCTGTTTCGATTCAGAGGATGATGACGCAACCAGCAGGTTAGATGTTCTGTGTAACTCCTCAGCGTGTTGTTCAGAAGTTTACTCTGCAATGAGAAAAGGCATTTTGGCTTGAGGAATGCATCTGGAGTTGCAGATGTTTGGTTCTGGCAGAGATTAGCAGTCTAATTGTGTGGTGGTTTCTGCGGTCACCCCCCGGGTTCTCCTCCAGGATTCATGAAATATCTACTACCCACCTTAGAGACTCTGCTGTTCTCAGTCTTGATTTAGGATGTTTTTTCCTGTTGGTGTAGATCTGGAAAACAGCTTCATCAACGTGTGGGTTTCTCTGCACCAAAAACTTTCTGGATAGTAGCTCCAACTGATGTCAGTTGTCGAAAACCAAATTGAGTATTCTGGGATCGGGTTGACACAAAATCTGCACCCAGCTGTTGAATCTATACAATCGTTAAATAAACAATTATGTTTAATAAAAGATAGTCAACAGTCATGTGTAGAACATATTTACAGGAAGTGGGGAATGGCAAGAAAAAAGTATTACTAATGTTCCAGCACACATTCTGAGTCAGGTAGTCAGTGGTGTGTTATTAACAACCTGGACTGTTGCCCACGTGTATGGTCCCCTGCATCACAACGTATATTAGGGAAAATATATCCACTAATAGACTCGTCTTAGAATGCTCTATAAAAATGAGCACTGACAGCATGCATCGTAAACTCTTATTGGTGCAAGTAGAGAAAAGGCTCTTCATAAGCAGACTCTTCAGTAAAAGAATTTATAACAATAAAGATGAGTTGCCATAAATCTTTGCTGTGCCCTTTATGTGCACCAGTCTTACAGCAAATCCTCACTCAGTACCTTTTAAGATGCTTTTAGTTAAACATCTGATCAATAGTCCAGTGCTGTTAATGTAAACTGACTTGTACTTGTTCCCTGGTGACGGCTAATTCATAGTCTAATTCTAATATTAATTAATTAAAGACAATATAATAAAATGCACATGTGAAGGCCATTTTTTGTGACCAGTTGTATAATATAACACAATTACTGGTGCTCATGTGAAGAACATAATTTAGGACACGTGATGTTGTGTACAGTATTCATCCATATTGATAAATATGATGAACAGAATTTCAGACCCATGGATCCTTTTAAATAAGTAATAGTGTGTATGGTCTCTAAAAAGATTGGTTCCCTTTTTTTCATGCATTCAGATTTAGCAGCTCCACTGAGCAGAGCTCCTCTCGTCTAATGAGACGACACCGCCGCCGCAGACGGAAACCCAAGGCCTCCAATATGGACAGGGTAAGAAGACACACATGGACATGACTGACTTACAGGACTGCAATTCAGTCCCAGACTTCTTTATTATTAATACTGTGTTCCAATTTGTGACTCATGATTCTTCTTCTCCTTATATTTTGTTTGTGTCCTCCCACTTTCCATCGTTTTGCCCTCCAGTCTTCATCATTCAGCAGCATCACAGACTCCACCATGTCTCTGAACATCATCACTGTCACTCTCAACATGGGTGAGTGACTTGGCGTTGTGGAGGTTGCACACAGAATGCAATTAGATTTTTTGAGAGTGTAGACGGAGCTCAAGTAAAACAAATCCTTTCATAAGATGGAAAATATGCAAATGTAACTAATATGTTCTATATTGATAATCTCTTCTCTCTTTACTTACTCTTCTGCTGTTTCATTTCAATCCCCTCTTTACAGAGAAGTACAACTTCTTGGGCATCAGTATTGTGGGTCAAAGTAATGAGAGGGGAGACGGAGGTATCTACATCGGCTCTATCATGAAAGGAGGAGCTGTGGCGGCAGATGGACGCATAGAGCCTGGGGACATGCTGCTGCAGGTGTGTGTCTGCATGTGTGTTAGACAATGAGAGAGAGGCACGTACACATGGAAAATTTGTGTCGGTGCATACCTACGAGGTGTGTGTAGATGCATGTTGTGTTTGGGTTCAGTGCCAGTGCCTGCAGTGAAGTGAAACCACTTGGTAATACAAGACCAATTAAAGTTTTCTGTTACTAAGATGGACATGTCTAAAAGGTATATAAAAAGATGTTTAGGGCCATTAATGCATGTAGTGTATCATTACATTCTGTTTTTTCATAGTATTTTCCTTCCAACTTTTAACATTTCATCTCAATCACATTATTATTTCTTATAGAAGTTTGTAAAATATATGTCAGTCTTTATGACTGTGATTTTCATTTTCCATTTCTTTATGTGCACACCCACTTCCAAATTTTAGTACAGCACGCCATTTTGAAAACTACTAGTCCCACTAAAGGTTTTATATTGTGGAATTTATTTGAATACATTTAGAAAATTGCCCATGAAAGGAGAGTTGAAAATCATTTCCGTTTTAATTTAGAAAAACACGAAAATCAGCAGACAGACATAAATGCACTTTAATATCTGTTTAATTATCACATCTAATAATATTTTGAAATATTGAACAATGCTTTCGCAAATTTTCTTAATTCCATGTCGCCTTTCTTGTAACTCTGTGAATGATTTATACCACTTTTTAAATGGCAATTTATCATTGGGTCTTTATTCTCATGACCAATTGTATTTTTGTGCAATTGTATGTTTCTAACCTGAGACACTTTTTTTCTTTTGTTTTTATCCCTCTAGGTGAACGACATAAACTTTGAGAACATGAGCAATGACGATGCAGTTCGAGTACTTAGAGACATAGTGCACAAGCCAGGGTAAGCAGCAAACATTAATATATACACTCATATTCTTAAATAGGAGTAAATAGAAATATTCTTCCATTAAAACAGGTGCTAAACCAGACAACATGACTGAATTCTCGTAAAGTTGAAGCTGACACTAATCGTGGTCTCTGTGTTTACCAGCCCCATTACTCTGACTGTGGCCAAATGCTGGGACCCAAATCCTCGGAGCTGCTTTGCTCTGCCCAGGAGTGAGTCTTTGTTCCTTTTTTCCCGTTTCCTTGAAGCTTTGAAGCTGCTAACCTTGCATTTAATTCAACAGGTGAGCCAATCCGGCCCATTGATCCAGCTGCATGGGTGTCCCACACTGCAGCAATGACCGGGGTGTACCCTGCTTATGGGATGAGCCCCTCCATGAGCACCGTCACCTCCACCAGCTCCTCTATCAGCAGCTCTATCCCTGAGACTGAACGTGAGTCATCCCCTGCCTGATATGACTTCTTCTCAAGGCACTTTTTTTCAAAACAACTTGAGTCTTACCACAACTCTTAGTCACAGCTTTCTTTCCTTTTGTCTCTACATGGAATTGTTGCTCTCCCAAATCCCTTTTCTGAGTTTACACTGTATTTCTTTTTTTTTTTTACTGCCCCCTCTTAAAATAAGTTTTATGGTATATACTGGACTTTCTGTTTCCCTTTCAGATCCTACTTGTTAAAACCCTTGATTGATAACTTTGACTGTTACTAGTATGAGGCCCTTACCCTCTGACCTCCAAAATGCAGTAATATCTCTGTCACCAGAGTAAATCTCAGTGTTAAGTGTTGCCCTGCCCCTCTCACTGCATTCCTGCGACTGCACTCTGTTCCAACTTTGACTGTGTTCAGCTTCACAGCTTCCATCTGCTCAATAATTCAGCCAATAACTCACAACTTTCATCGTCCCTGTAATCTTTACAAAACAGGGATGTTTTTTCTGTCTTCCTCAAGAAGAATATTTCCTGTTTCTGCATAATTTTTTCTAAACAGTTTTGACTGACATTTGTGGAGTTAGCCACTTTCAGACAGAACATAAATTTCCTGTAATCACATGCTAAACCTTGCAATTCTGGCCATAGATTATAGTTCATTGGTGCATTTTTCTTATGTGTTGGCCAACTGTTTTGCTGCCAGGAGTTTATTCAAAGTGCAACAACAGTGACATTTAAAATAAGGAAAAGGTGTGAGATCAGAAATGTAGAGTTATAGAGTTAGGGTTGGGGCCTCAAAATCAGATCAATGGTTTCTTTCTGCACTATTTTGTCCCAGTGTTTATCTGTCATGGACTGGATAATTTCAACAATACATAATAAAATGCAGACACTTGAACAGTTTTGCATGAAGGGTGCGGCTGATGCTAACCCTCTGAACCCAAAGCAGCATCGGGGCTTCTCCATCGATTCATTCATAGCATTCCAGATGCATTGAGGAGTTCAGAATTGCATTTATTTATTTTTTTTAAGGAATCCGATTTATTCTTCTAATATTGCTGTTTTAAGCTTTGATTAGGTTATATGTACTGATGGGAGTGTTCCTCAGGTACATTTGAGTCAGTAAATTGGAATTCCAACGATAATGTCTTCTGGTTTGTTTTTTGTTCCTGCTATGATTAATCTTTTAATTTGGGCCCTTTTTGCCTTTGAAACACATCAGAAGGTGCTGTATTTCAGTGTCAGTGCACACTGGATGGTCTGAATGCTTTTTGGGAAATAAAGGAAATCACTGATTGATGTGAATATATATATTAAAATCAGGAACTCCAAAAAGTTTCATTACAACACTTTTTTATCTTATCTTGAAATGCAACTAACATCATTGAGATGACATGTTACGATGTAGAAGTGCTTTTGGGAGGACATTTCATTCATTATGATCAGGCTTTTGTTTTATGAAGATCACCTCTTTTGCAGTCCAATTCAAACAACGATCTGGCCTGATCAGTTTGATTGATGATAAAGACATTACAGTCCAGACCACAGGAAACCCAAATATTATTTGAGACAAAGTCCAAAACAGACCAACATTTTTGGAGCTGTCAGTGATAAAGTTGAATGCACAAAAGTGTACTTTCTTCATTTTTGTTGAAATCAACACAAAAAGCAGCAGATTGTACATGTTTGAGAGATGAATCGTGTTTAGTTGTGTTAAACATGGAAATCAGACTCCAACAATTTCATCTCTGAGAGGAAGATGCGGTTCAGCTCCCATTATAACACTGTCCTCTCCTCTTTCCCAGGATTTGATGACTTCCACCTCTCCATCCACAGCGACATGGCAACAGTTGCTAAGGCCATGGCATGTCCAGAGTCAGGTCTGGAGGTGCGTGACAGGATGTGGCTCAAGATAACCATCGCTAACGCCTTTATCGGTACGCCTGTCAGAGCAGAGGGCATGCTCTGGCATTTATTAAGTCCTTCATCAGTATGCACACCTGTCTCTGTCCATATTTGCTCACTTCTGTTTGCAGATTTCTGTCAGAGTCTCAGTGGAAGCTTCTTGTATCAATTCAGAATGATAATTCAACAAGGGGATCATGTAGCCATGTATGTCTGAACTTAGCAGCATAATTTTCTTTATTGTTTCTTACGGAAAAAATATTTGGATGTATATTCTCACCAAAACAATTTAAAATCAGCTCTCCTGGAAGTTATAACAACAAGGGATGTTCTTCAAAATAATATCTGAATAATACTAAGTATCTGGAAGTAATGTGTTGGTTTATTTTTAGAGTTTCTCATTTTCTTTCTTCACATGGCTGAGCTTCCGTGTTCCTTTTTCCCCTTTTTACTAGCGAAAACAAGCTTCCAGATGTTTCAAATTATCATCAGGGATATTATTCTGCATCATTAAATAGTCCTTGACTGTGATGAGCAAAACTATGATTAAAATGGGTGTGTATGTGTCCCCAGGTTCTGATGTGGTGGATTGGCTCTTCCATCATGTGGAGGGATTTTCAGATCGTCGAGAAGCTCGTAAATATGCCAGCAACCTGTTGAAGGCCGGCTACATCCGACACACCGTCAACAAGATCACCTTCTCTGAACAGTGCTACTATGTCTTTGGAGACCTCTGTGGAAGTAAGTGGAAGCTAAGATCTGCTGTGTTGTTTGTTGTTGGTAAAAACTCCACAAAGTGTTGTCTCAGTTGTATCAATAAATAGGTGAGGTGTTGCATTTAAGTCTCACTCAGATTTTTCATTAATCTCCCTTAGATATGACCCATCTGTCTCTACATGACCATGATGGTTCCAGTGGGGGTGCCTCAGATCAGGACACTCTCCCCCCTCTACCCCATCCTGGAGCTGCCCCCTGGCCCATGACTCTGCCCTACCAGTTCCCCATTCCTCACCCATATGACCTGCAACAGACCTACCCTGGTGGACCAGGTGCTGGCAGTGCAGGAAGCCAGCACAGCGGTGAGTGCAGTGTGAACACACTGCTTGTCTTAATTACCAGCATAATCAACATATATTGTACAATTGTTTAGAAAAGCAAACTATTGGCATATTAATAATGCAGTCCCTGTGGCCTCCTATACTTGAAATGTGTCCGTTTTAATGTTTGCTGATCATTAACAGTAGTGAGCTAGAAATCATCCTTAATCATGCCAGTAAAAGAGTTTTATGATGGAAAAAGTATCAAAATGTCTGAAGAAATTTCCCAGACGCCATGAGATTCATTATCTCCATTGTCTGTATTTATGCTACAAACATTATGTTGCACTGTATGTTGCCAATACATAGCTATAATATGATACTTGTGGCAGAGCCCTAGAGTGCACAGGGGGACAATAAAGAAACAGTAAGAAGCTGTTACAGTCACTGTAACTGAGATTAACTTCTTGTGAAGGAGCAAACTGCAAACGCTTAAAAATTGCTTTTGAGGCCTTGGGAGAGGGAGGTTTTGGCATGAAGAGAGATTAAAAAAAAAATACAATTTGGCTTTGTCTTACATCTTGTTTGCTTTCGTATTCAAATCGACCTGAATTTGTTTAGGTCCAGTGCATGTGAAAGCTCTTTCACACGTGAAAAACATTCCATCCAAAAGCTCCAGAGATGCCTTATGTACATGTTTTATTTTGTGTATTTAACATGTAGAAATAGAAAACCAGACACTGTGGTTTTAGGGAACAGTTTGCTTACGCAATGGAGATATTTACTGACCGACAACAGCTGGGTCCACTGACTGCACAAACCATCACAGATGTCCTCACTGTGTGGTTGCACACTATGAATGTACTTTTGAAAAGTTAACCAGATTACACTATATAACATGCATTTTGAAATTGCTATATGGTGTATTTTATTGCTCTTTAGGAAGTTTACTCTAGCCTATACAGTTAATGCTAAGCAAATCCCAGATATCCATCAAAAATATGTAGAGATAATCTCTTCTTCTGTTTGTGGGTTTGATTGACACAGACATTCTTCTCAAAATGTCAGCATAAGTGGAGAAATTGTTATGGTTTTAAATCTGTCTGTCTGATAAACCTGCCTCTAAAGCAAGCAGGCAGTTTGTGGTAATAAAATGAAAACATGCAATTGCCTTCAGTAATGACTGAGTCGTTTGGTCTGTGAAAGGCAGTGAATGCTTCATGAGCACGTCTGCATTAGTCATGCAGCTCTCCTGAGAGTCTCCCACTAACTGGGTCAGTACGGCCTGCGTCAATTCATTGGCACCCAGATGCGAGTGAGAGGCTCATGTAGGTCATTCAGATTTAATTAAAAAAAAGTCACTGTATAAATGAAGTGTATATTGCTACAAGGCAGTAGCACCTTAAACTTGAATTTAAACTTCTTTCAAATGACCAACAGGGGGCAACTCCATTGGCTGCATAGAGAAGTGCATAGATGTCTATGAAGAAATGGCTCTATTTTCCTAATGAGTCTATGGTCTCAATTGCTAGTGTCATGTCTTAAATGCGGATTGGTGATCATTTTGTATGTTATGGTCCCATCTTTCTTAAAATAGACAATAAAGGAGGGGATGCCAAACTCCAGGCTTCAAAAAAGTATTTCAAAAACCAGTGGGTGACCTCACCGTGCCTATTTTTGAGAATAAAACACTTGGATAATAATTGTCTTTTCTTCTGTCTACAGGAAGCAGTGGCTCTAACTGCAGTAAGAATGAGGGGAGAAAGTCCGGCGGCAGTGGCAGCGAAACTGAGATCAGGAGCCACCGAGCTCCAAGCGAGCGCTCAGTGGCTCCTCCTAGCGAGCGAAGCATCCGGAGTTCCATCAGCCACCGCAGTGCCAACTCCCACATAGCCTATGGTCCTGGCCTTGTCTACGGCCCCCCTGGCCTGCCCCCCCAGCCCCAGCATCTTTCTACAGCTGCACCAGGTGCCCCACCTGGCAGAGAGCTCGCCTCCGTGCCCCCTGAGCTCACTGCCTCACGCCAGTCCCTGCGCATGGCGGTGGGTAATGCCGGAGAATTTTTCGTCGATGTGATGTAATGGAGGTTGTTGGCCAATAACCAAGTAGCAAATCGGGCTTTCTCATGTCATTATAAGACTGAGAAGGACAGCATGACTGGACAGGAGAGAAGATTGCAAACCCCCAAGGCCTTGATTCCACTCTCCTAAAAGCAGAAATGGAAGCAATCCTGTTGTGCATGTTGAGAGAAAAAATGTTCCTCCTCCCTTGTGCTTTTCTTCCTAGCAGTAGTGGCCATACTTTCTTCAGTGAAGAAATCCCCTCACTCAAGATGGAACCAAAGCGCCTTTCCCGGTTTCCACTCCTCAGTGGGGAAGAGTTTGCGTAAGGACAAAGAGCTGGAGAGAGAGTGAGGCGGTGGAATCAGTCAGCTGGGAATGATGACTCAGCGCTTTTTCCTACACATGGATGTTTTTCATTTGTTCTTCTCTTCACTCTTCCCTCCTCTCTGCCTCCCTTATCTAACATTCTCTGTCTTCCCCCACCCCTGTTCAACACTGAGAAAAAAAGCCTCTTCCCTTCTTCCTTTCTTTCAAATTCCACTTGCTGACTCCCTAACAAGAAAAGAAAAATCCTGAAAGAAAGCTCAGAAGAACACTAACTGTTAACCTTATTCAGATTTTTTAATGATTGCTTGACTTCAGAGAGAAAGAAATGGAAAATGTGTATGTAGTGCAAGAGAACTGCAGTCCTTCTTACTCTAAGAATGCATTTGTTTTATTATATATGTAGTTGGTCACAACTAGTTTCATTTTTCAATGCTAAACATGAGCATCCAGCTTCAAGAGTCATTTTTACACTACATAACTGCATTTTCATCTGTTAACCAGAGCATTTTCAGACTCTGTCTTGTGATAATGTATAGTCGAAAAAAAGTTTCTTACCATGTCTTTCACACTACTCTTTTATCAAGGAAAAAATGTCTTTTTATTTATAAATATAGTTTTATGACTTAAATTTGCTCTATTGTGCTGTTTTTATTGGTGTGTGTGTGTGTGCGCGCTTGTGCGTCTAGTATTTTTTTTTTTTTTTTATGGTACCTACCTGGGGTTATGTTTGCATTTAAAAGCAGTGAATTCCAGACTGTCCAAAATCAGGAATGTGAAGGTTAGGCAATGTGGTGCACAGATGTGTGCGTGTGGGCTGTGGGTGTGTGTGAGAGATCAGCCCTTGTACATTTAGGTTTGCTTCGGAACTGAATGACCCTTTGCAAAATGTTCCCTGTGGTTAGAGGGGAGGAAAACTCCTGTAGAGAGGTGATTTGATTCAACTTGGACAAGAAAAAAAGTAGAGTTGAATCAGATGGACTCTGCAGGACATAACAAAACAAGACCACCCACAAAACCATTAGTTTAAAGGATAAAAAAAATCTTGTCTCCAAACACGGAAGTTAGTTGTTGTTTTTTTTCGCTCTCATTCATGCCTTTGGAGCTTGAACCGAACATCACTGTAAGTGATTCTGCAGGTGCTGTAAATCCAGGATTTTAATGTTTAGAAAGTTTGAAAAATTCAGGAATTTGACAAAAATGCTTTCTTTAGCAGGATATGCATCCTGTTTATTCTGCTTTCTGTCCTGTTTTCCATAGAGCATCTGATAACATTTTTAAAACACTGAGCATAATCATCTCCCTTTTCACAAAACTATTGTTTCCTTGGCTACCCTTCCACGGAGTAATTCCGGTTGTTGTCAATACAATAATATCTCATCTAATGTGACGCAAAAGTGAAATCATTTAATACTGTATTGCATATTATTATTCAATTTGCCACAACTATAAGTAGCTACAAAACCTTTAAAAAGTGCTGCTGGTTGACTTTTGGAGAAAAAAAATTCACTGCACTGCCTATCAGGCGTGCCAAACAAAACAAGTTGGATGCATGCCAGCATGGTCCCAAGTCCATTTTAAAAAGGGGACTATCCCACCTCGTTGGCCTATATAGTTATCCCAAACCAATAATGAACTACTATGAAACAAATAACTGACCAGTAGCCTATGTAGCTTATCACAACAAGGCCTGGGTGCGGTTTACACATCGCACCAGCCGCGCCTTTTCCTGTCACAACGGAACGGCTGTGCGTAAGGACGGCGGGTCAGCTGACAGCTATCGGAGCACCAAGAGGAAGAAGCGGAATTAGCGGGTGTGTGAACTGGGAATCTACTGGAGCCTGACATATCCGAGGCCAAACCGGGAGCGAAAGACTGGTGGCGTTCGTGAGGGTAAGCTCATAATAGACGAGATGGTTTACATGTTTTTCGTCAAAAAATGATCAACTGTAGCCCGAAAATCGTTTAGGAAAGTCGGGGAAAGGGGTACGGTCAGGGGCGATGCTAGCATTAGCAGTGCTAGCTGCCGCTCCGTTAGCTAACGTCAAGCTAGCAGCGGCAAGCTGTTTGATAACGGATAAGATGCGGTTTTCTTCACAAAATAAAAGCACAGGAAATGCATCTTATTGGTTAATGTATGTTAAGGGGGCGTCCAGTACTATAATGTCAAACTGGAATTATAAAGTTATCGATAATTTATGGGATTGCGTCTTCAATGGTCGTCAAATGGACGAATTTTCTTTTCACCGGAAGTCCATTTAAAATTCCGCACGGCTCGACGCTGGTTCGCTGAACATCGCCGCCAGCTAGCCTGCTATCGTAAGCTAAATTAGCTAGCTACCCTTCACTCGGTCTATTCTCCATCACTTTGATCTTAGCTGAAGGTCAAGCCACCATCAGCTTTGTATCCACTTACCAATGCTAAATATTAGGTTTTTATATGCAAGCGTGTCACTCGCCGGTCGAGGAACAAATGAGTAAATGTGAAAAAATGATGAACGTAAGGAAATGGCCCGAGTGAGCAGACATCTTGACTTCAGCCAATAAATGGGCGATTAAACCCGCTCAGGTCGTGTGCACGGTTTATTCGGTCACGACCCGGCAATGTCCTTATGGGTAAATCATTTTACTCATCTGTGGAATATAATTGTGTTCCTGGGCAACGTTCGTTTACGTTGTCTGGCCTCTGTCTTCGAGGAATTTCAAGCATGCCCTTCATCCTCTGGTTTCCAGAAGCTTCATTATTGTATGGGAGCAAATTGCTATGATTTGTTGGTCTAAGGGCCAGAAGAAAGCAACGCTAATGTATGCATTGTCTCTAGATGACAGATGTAATTAATAGGTTGTAATCTACGTTTGAATGTCATATTTAGTTTAAGTCTTATCCAGATTGCACCTGGTCGTAAATGCAACCCACTAAGAGCAACAGATTTGTTGCTGGCTGGTGGCATCCTGCTTCAAACAACTGGTGGCTACTAATCTGCTGTTAATCTTACTTTGGAAGGAAACAAGGATTTGACTGTGGCGTGGGTGCTGGAAATGGAGTCTCTTCAGCCTGTATTGGAGTGTTTTTTTATTTGTTTTAATATGTGTGTGTATGTGCACATGCACGCAGTGAAAATGAGTCACCACAGTGGGGCAGCTGCACGATATATATTCAGTTGGCAATAGTGCTGTGTGTGTGTGTGTGTGTGTGTGTGAGAGAGGCAGTGAAAGAGAGACAGAGAAAGCGGATGTGAGGGACAAGCACTTCCCTGTACTGTTGGGTACTCCCTCACTTTTTCACTGCTTTCACTTCTCTCTCACCCCTTTTTCCTTTCCCTGTTTCCTCTCTACAATCTGTTGCGCTTCTCAGGCGGGGTTTGGTTTCACCATGGCCAGTTGGGACTGAGAAGCAGCCACAATGATTGGAGGATTGTTCATCTACAACCACAAGGGGGAGGTCCTTATCTCCCGGGTCTACCGAGATGACATTGGGTAAGTTTTGCAGCAGCAAAACTGCTGTAAAATTCCTGAATTTTGAGGGACTTTGTGTCAGTAGACATGACCTCATCCAGCTGGGGTGGACAGGTTGGGATTGGTTCTGCAGGGAAGAGAGATGATAATGTCTCTCTTCTTAGCAAAACAGATTACATTTGTCTGTTTTGTAATCTCTTCTAAAATGTGTTATAAAAATAGCTAAGCCAGCATTACATTTAGGACAATGTCAAGAATGTTGCCAACCCTTTAACAAAGAGTTTAGTATTATTAGAATATGTTGTTTGTATATACAGATTCAAAAACAAGAGCAATGTTGCAGTTATTTTCCCAGTAAATAGCATGAAAGATACATGCAGTCTCAATAAAATGTCCATTTAATATCTTTTATGTTCATTTTCAAAAGTCATATCCAGTGTGGGAGTTGCATGCTTAAAAAGTCCTGCAACACTGCAAGCAATGTTTTCAGCATTTGACCTTTCATATTTGTCAGGTGAAAGAAACCCAGAACCTCAAATCAGATCAATAGGTGCATTGTGGACACGAACACCAAAAGAATACACTACATTTATTTTGAAGATCTGACTTTGACCATCTGTCCCTCTGTCCTCTTTCATTTGTTGTTTGTGATTCACTTGTAAAGGACGTTCCAAGTCTCTGTACTTACACCTGATTATCGCTTTCTGTTTTGTGTAAACCCAGCCACATTTAGTGATTAAGTTGACGCTAGGCATCTTTCCAGAACAGGCTCCAGTCCAGTGCCTCATAGATATGGGCAGTGATGGTTGGCAACATGCAAACAGGGCTAAAGGGTAAAAATTGATTTTTTTGTGTAAATGATGTGGCTATAGAAGAATAATAATCTATTTAAATTGGATGAATGCACAGTCTGCTGGTTTGTTACATTGTGACTTATGGGCATAAAGATGCCTTCTATCTTATCTCTTGTTTCTAGGCAGCAGTCATTCATGTTATTGTGGCTGCTATATTTTTCTAATCTGTGTAGTGGTGGTACAAATTCTGAAAGGCTGCTCCTCTCAAATATAATTAGTATTACAGAACAGCATTGAATACATACGCAGGAAACCACTGCAATCGGGGGCAAGGAACAACTGAAATATACTCATCTCATTCATCTAAAATGCATGTTTGATGCTGTCATATCATATTCCACGAATAGCAACAATGTTTCTCCCAGTATTAGATTTGATTTGAGGCATTTACAACTCCGACCTGCCAATGCCCATTAAACCCATGTGACTCCAGGACTGGATATTCTTTTAGTAACACTGGGTACCATAATCAGTGAAAGTTTTTTTTTTTTTTTTTTCCCTTTTTTTTCATGTTTACACTGTATAAAACTCACAATCCCTCTCTCTTTGTCTGACCACTCCTAAAGAGATGTTCACATGGGTTGCCACACATATTTTGATGGCCATTAATGTACCTGCACATGTGAAGTCTATTTGTGGAAAAAGCAAACTAAGTTGGGCCTGGTTTTGGGCCACTGAATAAAATGTTGACTCAGTTGAGTTTAGCCAAACCATCAGTTAGCCCCGACAGACATTGAGATGTCTTTGTTTGTCAAAGGTGCTAGCAAAGCAACACCGTAAGTAAAATAAATACCGCCTTAACTTTGAATATGCCAGACTACTGTTTTTAACTATTCTATCTTTAAGTGCTACAGATCGGGCTAAACATAAAAACAGAGATAAACAAATTTTTCATAGCAACATATTTAGGACTTAAATTGCTGCAGTGCATGTGCTATGGTATTGTAGCTGCACTTGTTTTATTAATGCAACAGCTTTTAGTTATAGCTGATGTAGAAATGGATCCACTTGAAATAATTAAGCTGTTATGAATGATATTAATAATCAATATGCACTTGACATGCTGTTGTGAAGAGCATTGCAGTGCTGCTGACTTGTTCCCAACATATCCAGTTACAATGACGGAGTCATGCTAGACACCACGTTACTCATTCTGTCTGTGTACATGATGCACGAAAATGTCTCTTGTGCATTTTTGTCTCTCTCCTCTCCTTTTACTTCATCCTTTTTTTCCTCTCTATCCTCTGTATCACCATTTACCTCCATCTGTCCATCTTGGCCCCTGTAGGAATAGGTAAGAGATGTTCCAGCCTATCAAGCATGACCCCTCCCCTCTCATGGCCACCGATCAATGACCCCCTGAAACCCCTGAACTGCATGCCCATTGATTCCACAGCCAACTTCCTGATATTTCCTATAAGCATGAGTCACTTGTCATGACATTATAGATACGGAGATAGAACAGACAGTCCTTTCAAAGCAAAAATTCAGCCTCTGTCCGAGCCATTCAATGAGCACTGATGCTCACAAACAGCTCAACCAACGCCTAAGCATGTAGTCTGAGCATGGGATATGATGGTTAAGTAGTCTGATCATCCTTTTATTCTACTCCAATTTAGCACAAAGACATATGGAGATTGTTTAGGTTATTGGGATGTAATTCAAATGAAACAGGAATCAACTCTAATTTTGGTTCTGGTTAAAATTTTGTTGGTTTACTTTGATTCGAAGTTTAATTGCTTTTTGTACTTTTTCAAAAGAAAAAATATGTCCAATATTTTTTTAGCTAATACGGTTTTAATACTTGTAAGATGTGATATAGAAATAGTAAATAAAGGGAGAGCTTGTGGCAGCGTCCTAGTACGGCTGTACCAAATTTCTCAGTTTTACAATTTTGTTGAACAACGTGATTACATCATATCAGTCAGACAGTTCCTGCATAGCACCACAGGAAACTGATTCTACAAATTGTGTAATGTTATTAGTGTAGCCTTTTCTTTATGTGCAACTGTGCAGATATACTGGGTTTAAACAGATTGAATAGGCGCGCAAAAAAAAGCTGCACAGCGTTTGAATGTTGATTAAGAATTTGAATGTGACTAAATGAAGGTTTGTAATCACCACATGGATGAACGTAGATGTTGACATTTTAATATAATTTTTATATATTAATAATGCTTGGCAGTTTCCTTGAACATATGTAACAGCCAATCAAGAAGGTTGTTTGTCTCTTATCTACTAGTTCTTTATGGTACCATTTAAAAATAGGTGCAATCAGTAGGACCTGGTTAAATTGTTATCCAAACTTGTTTTTTCTAATATTAATATGGCAGTAACTTTTAAACTAGACAGTGGTTTCTTGAATAACAGAAAGGTCAACAGTTTGTGCCAGCATAGAGCTCTACAGGTTCTCATAAGGATTAGGTATTTCTGTCAGAACATGCTGCATCCTCTGCACTAAGCCCTGTTATTTATAAATCCACATTAATCAGGACTGCATTTCCCCAAAGCATCACAACAGTAAAGTATTCTCTAAGGTAAACATATTCCCACTGACTTTTCTGTGTCAGTAGAACTGAATTCAAATATTGCCTATTAATGAAAAAAATAGTCCAACTTGAGATCGGATTTAGACCATACAGGGTTAAACATCCTTTTGTTCTCATGGAGTCCAGAAAGTTATGATGTTGTTGTTTGGGTGTCAACCTAAACTCTCAGAGCCTTCCCTCTCCCTCCTGGTAATTATCACAATTTACACAAAACAACACTTTTTTTTCTCTTTTGTAAAGCACCAACTGAAGGGGTTTGTTTCCAGTTGGCAAGAAAATGTCTTTATTACTTTATTCTTACATTCTTTGAAATGGGTGGATATGTGCTGAGGTCTAAAGGGATGATTAATTTGATTA
The DNA here is from genome assembly GCA_028566105.1 of Hypoplectrus providencianus. Classification (NCBI taxonomy): domain Eukaryota; kingdom Metazoa; phylum Chordata; class Actinopteri; order Perciformes; family Serranidae; genus Hypoplectrus; species Hypoplectrus providencianus. Next base: position 13,142,613 of record JAOWBC010000115.1, read on the forward strand.
AGAATTGGATGTGAAGCTGCATTTTCATGAACTGTCTCTGTTTGAGATAGGGTCATGTTATAGTCTCTGTTGATTTTCGACATCCCTAAGTCTAATGTCCCCTTTTTTGTCTCTGTTTCTGTCGTCCTTTCTCCACGTCAGGCGTAACGCAGTGGATGCATTCCGTGTGAACGTGATCCACGCCCGGCAGCAGGTTCGATCCCCGGTGACAAACATCGCCCGCACCAGCTTCTTCCATGTCAAGCGCTCCAACATCTGGTTGGCGGCTGTCACCAAGCAGAATGTCAATGCTGCCATGGTGTTCGAGTTCCTTTACAAGATGTGCGACGTCATGACTGCCTACTTTGGCAAGATCAGCGAGGAGAACATCAAGAACAACTTTGTGCTCATCTACGAGCTGCTCGATGGTAGGAGACAACATACAAGATATTAAGGAATAAATCTGAGATTTGTTCGGCTCTGGAGCACATAGAGGCACATTATAATCATATATAGTCGATATTTATTGAGGTTTTTTTATGTCTTTCCCCCCCAGTGAAAAATGTATTGGTAGAATGTCTTATTTAGGCAACACTGGTACATGTCCTAGTTTTTTCTCTTTCCATTTTATCTCTCACTCTGTTATCTGTTTGTGCTCTCACAGAGATCCTGGACTTTGGATACCCCCAGAACTCAGAGACTGGAGCTCTGAAGACTTTCATCACCCAGCAGGGCATTAAGGGACAGGTCAGTTAGACAGTATTTGTCTCTCACGAGTGCTGTCACGAGGCTTGTAAAGTTAAGTTTATGCTGAAACAGTTTCAGAAGTGTTAATTTAATTTAATGATAACTTATGGGATGCAACAAGCCAGTTTTTACATTTTTATTACAGTGGTGACAGTGCAGTAAATCATCAGTGTGATGTAATGATATCCAAACTGATAGGAAGTGACACTAGTGTCTTTATTGGAATTATGCAAAACAATGGACACAAAATGTGGGAGAGCTTAAAGGGCAGGGTTTTTGCAGAACTGCCAATCATTATCTATATTGAACTGATAAAAAAAATGCTTAAACATTAATATTTTTTTCTCTCCTTTTTTCCTCAACTGCTGTCTTGGACCTTTCATAATTCAGCACCAGGTAATAAACACCATTCTGAGATTCTAGCTCAGGAAATGTATCTTTTCCATGTATGGACCTTTGTCACATTTGTTTGCCTCGCTGCCTGTAGTGCTAATGATCCTTTTTCATCGCTTTCTTTCATTTGTCAGCATGTCAGCCTTCTCCTTTATTGTTGCTAGTGATACAGTTTCTCTCCTTGTCTCCCAGACAAAAGAGGAGCAGTCTCAGATCACCAGCCAGGTGACGGGGCAGATCGGCTGGCGTCGCGAAGGCATCAAGTATCGCCGCAATGAGCTTTTCCTGGACGTACTGGAGAGCGTCAACCTGCTCATGTCACCACAAGGTCTGTTTGTAGGGCCTTGAATAAACTGGGTGGGGACTGCTGACATGAATGATTTATGGAAACTGTATCATTCAGAACAACTGCAACAGTGCTTTCAAATTTTTTTTTAACTTGTTTACATATTTGTGATTATAGTTTTATAAAAATACTTCAATTATAACAATTTCCAATCTTGTGTTTTAAGTTTTGATAGCAATGTTATTATTTTGCTTAGATTTGGGTCTATTGATTTTAAAGAGCACAGCCTCCAAAACCAACCATGTGGCCCAAAATCTGATTTGTAGCCTGGTCAGTTTTAGACTCATTATGGTTGAATTATTTCCTGTCCTATCCAGGCCAGGTCCTGAGCGCCCACGTGTCGGGCCGAGTAGTGATGAAGAGCTACCTGAGCGGAATGCCTGAGTGCAAATTTGGCATGAATGACAAGATTGTCATCGACAAGCAAGGCAAGGGAGGAGCATCTGATGACGCAGGGAAGAGGTGAGTGTCAACAACAAGCAAACCCCCAATCGAACATCCTAAATTTAACCATATTTTGATATTTGAGGCTGAAAAAATAGATAATTGTCAATTCAGCTTCTATGAGAATGGAGCTTTTATATAATTTCCACCTTGAAACCCCTGACAACGCAATTCATTGTTGAGTTAGTATTTAAGAGTCCTCCTTGTCTGTTAGCCCCTTGTCTTTGTTATGAGTGTTGTCTTGCTGTTTTACAACAAGACAAGCTTTACAATTTATTATTTTAATTTTCTTTCCTTTGGATGCATCTCTCCTTTCTTTCCCTCTCTTTCTTTTCTATGTGCTGTACCTCAGTGATTTAGGGGGAGGAAGGTACTGTACTGACAAGTGTCCTCACCTTCTGCTACCTCAACACACACACACACAAACACACATGTGTCTTGTCTGAGCTCTTGAGCACATTAAGAATCATCTCATGCACTGATGCTCTCCACACACTTAATACAAATCAGACACATCTTGTTTACTCTTGAGTGTACATCCCAGTGGTTGTTTCCCAATTTTTGTGGAATGGCTGGTTTGTTTTAGTTCCCCACCTAACATGTAACAGGGACTGTGACGTGTTTTATTGCACAGTAGTGTCATTAACCTCCACCAGGTTTTCATGTCTTATACTAGCAGTTGTGTCCCTGTGTGTACTACTTTGTAAGCTATGGACATGAATCTAGGGAGAGTAGTAGTTTATCTTAATCATTAGATTTATTATTATTTATTAGTGGCGAACAGTTAAACTAATGTTGTTTTGTCTCTTTTTTGTGTGTGTCTCTGATGTGTTTTTTCTCCCGGCAGTGGGAAGCAGTCCATAGCCATCGATGACTGCACTTTCCACCAATGTGTGCGCCTCAGTAAGTTTGACTCAGAGCGTAGCATCAGCTTCATCCCCCCTGATGGAGAGTATGAGCTCATGAGGTCAGTAGATGATTTTTTTTTTTTTTTTTTTTAATCTTTATTCATCATTAAGCTGTCCAGACAGGAGCCGGCACACTAGGTGCTTGGCGAATAAACTGCAATAAAAAAATGTTTAAAAAGCGGCGCCTACTATTGGCTCTCTGTGTTGTTGTTGTATTGTCACTGTCTATGATGACATGGTATCCATTGCACATAATGTTATTGCAAAAGCTGCAAAAAAAGAAGAAAATCACCTTGTTCCTTGTTTGCTTTGTGGCTTTTTCTGTTAAAGTAGTGTAAGGGTTAGACAGAAACAGCAGTTCAGAAAAAGTATTTAATTGCAAGATGATCACATGGAAAACACAGCCCCAGTGTGTAAAGGCCTTAAAGTGGTTGCACCACAACAATTTGAATGAGAAGGACATGTATAAACCCTAACAACCTAAAAAAAAGTGTTTGTATTTTATTAAGAACAATATTTTGTTAAATGAACCATTTTTCTCCTTCCTCTTCTTGCAGGTATCGCACCACTAAAGACATCATCCTGCCGTTCCGAGTTATCCCTCTGGTCAGGGAGGTTGGGCGCACCAAGCTGGAGGTTAAGGTGGTCATCAAGTCCAACTTCAAACCCTCGCTGCTGGCCCAGAAGATCGAGGTGAGCATTTACCAAAGTCCAGGTGCCGATGACTGCAAACAACCATTATCAGCCCAAACAGATCCTCATTGACAAATTGTTTTTTCCTCAAAGTGCAAATATAATCAAATGTTAGTGGAGACACTTTGAAATTATAAGTATGAACTTTTTCTCCTTTTCATTATCAATTCTCAGGTGCGTATCCCAACACCCCTCAACACCAGCGGCGTGCAGGTGATTTGTATGAAGGGAAAAGCCAAGTACAAGGCCAGTGAGAACGCCATCGTCTGGAAGTGAGTGGCTCACGTACGACTTCACAAGATGTTTTATGCTCTCTGTGTCATGTTAACAATTAACAGGGCCTCTTAGGTATCTGTTTGTTTAACCTCTCACACAGCCCTACTCTATGTTTTGCAAACCCCTTTTCAAACGAATGTATTCTTGAGGCTTTTAAATCTGGGTTAGTTGTTGCTGAAATCTGTCTGACACATGCTTTGTGTGTGTAGGATCAAACGCATGGCTGGGATGAAGGAGTCTCAGATCAGCGCTGAGATCGAGCTGCTGCCGACCAACGATAAGAAGAAATGGGCCAGGCCTCCCATCTCTATGAACTTTGAGGTCAGAACATAAAAATAGCTTCCTCTCAGTCTCACATTCATTAGTGCTCTGTTGCCTTTAGTACAGTTGGCTGAGGGTTAAAAAATGTGTGGACGGTGGATTAACCAGGATCCCAGTATCAGTCATGCAAATCACAGACAGCTGACTCTTACCTCATACACACATTTCCTCCTAAGTTTGCTTAATTTTCACACCCACACCCAGCGACCTGTGTGGCCTACACCTCCCAGCATGCCCCAACATGCTTCTCTCCTCTCGTCTCCGCAGGTTCCTTTCGCTCCCTCTGGTCTGAAGGTGCGCTACTTGAAGGTGTTTGAGTCCAAGCTCAACTACAGTGACCACGACGTCATCAAATGGGTGCGGTACATCGGCCGCTCCGGCATCTACGAAACACGCTGCTAAAATTCAACCCCACTCCAGGCAGCGAACTGACCACTTTTCCCTCCCATCTATCCTGTTAAGATTTTTTTCCTACTTTGTCTCTCTCCTCCCCTCGATCCTTATAGCTTCTCTCATACAACCCCAACCACCACCCTCACCCCTTCCTAACTAGGTGTTGGAGATCGAATTTACATCGTAAAAAAAAAAAAGTAAATATGATATAATGCACAGATATATGCAAAATGTGAACCATTGTATCGTATATATCTCGTAGTGATGAGTAAACCTGTAAACCAACTGGTGTCTGAAAAGAAAAAGACAAGTGATGCAGATGGGGACCAGGGGGAGAGGGCGGGAGGCGCCTTTAGGTGTCTTAAGGGGGTGCTCTCTTGTGTTTATTCAGTGTTATTATTCCACTATCTACTCTCCAGTTACTTTAGAAGTCCCACACGTCTTAGAGCTAATCCCTGGTGAGATGATTTGTAGCTGTTGTGGTTAAAATGAATCCTGATATCGTTTCTGTATATGAACCTTTGTCTCCGTAGACTCTACCCTTCAAACTAAGATTCATTGTCTGATTCTGTATTGTGGACTGATTGATATTTGATCTGTGTTTTTGGTAACGGTCAAAAGTCTCAATTCAAAGCCATCTCATGGGCAGTTAGAAAAGAGAAAGGGATTGATGGCAACCGAGCTGTTTTTGTACTTTCTGGAGAGAGTATAGTTTCTTTCCCTTGCTATTTTTCCACTATTAGTTTTATCAGCATCCAGTGAGTAAAGTCAAAGCATAGGGGAACATTCCAGGCAGATCTGAGGTTTGACCATCATCACGATGAGCTTGTTTGTGATCCAAATTTCCCGTTGCTAAAGCTCAACTTTGTCACATCAGTTTGATTTAAAGATGCTGTGGGGAAATGTGGCACTGGGAGCGTGTAGCAGTGAGGTGAGGTCTCCCCCTGGTGTTTGCCTCGTCACTGTCTGCTTCTTCATGTTTGTAGCCCTGGTGACCGTTCTGTCCAATAAAATCTGACTATGTAACCAACCCTGCCTCTGATGTGTTTTGTTTTACTGATATCATTGTGGGTGGTATTGTAGGTATGGTTTCCTCTTGATTGGGTTCAGAACAATAGTTCAGTGTACCCATGGTCAGATTAATTTTCATCTTGTCTGTGTATTTGACAAATAAATAAATATAGGGTTCTTACAGGTTTCATCTACACAATCACTTTTGTTACCTGTAAGTCTTTGTTCAGTTTAAATGAAATATTTCATTGTAATATTTGTCTCCTGACATCAGGCAAGATGAGCTAAGTAAGCTAATACCTAGATAGGTCTTCTGTTGATCCCTGACTCTGAAAATTAGCAAGCAATAAATATGATCATGAAATGCAAAATAAAATGTTTAAAAAAATGTTAATGCTCTCTATTTGAATGTTGCATATTTATCATAAAGGCACATTTTCGGTCTAGGTAACTCAAAAGTGCTAGATTTTAAAAAATGTTTTATTTAATTTTATTTATGAAATTCATATAAATTTAAGAGAGCTGAATGTTTGATATGATGCAAAGGATACCTACCATAGTAGGATACACCTGTTATTACAGCTGACATATCTGAAACACGTTCAATTTTAAATGTAATCAGGATTGATTCAAATGTTGCATCAACCACAGCAGACCAAATAAGAAAAGGTCGAGAATCGCTTTGGCCAACATTTTTAATACATTTCTCCAGTCTTGCCTTTCCTCTACATCCAGGACATTAAACAAAAAACCCCAAACAGTAAAATAATTAAAACGCTGTTAAAAACATTTACATTTGTATCTTCGCAGTAGTGGCTGTTATTGGCTTGCCACCCGAGTGTTTGCCACCATGAACTCGTGGACATGCTCTTACTGCAAATTCACACTGAAGAAAGGAACAGACTCCACAAGAGCTGAGGCGAGGGTTCCCAAAAGTAGCTTAGCACCAAAATCACGGCTGGATTTGCTCTCCAGATTATACCGGTTTTGTACTTTTAATACAGAAAGTAGGAATTTATAACTGTGGGAATCATTTGGAGTTATTTCCCAACCATAAAATCTGATTAACACCAAGAATAGAGGCAGTGTTTGTTGCTGCAGTAAGACTGATTTTAAACCACAAGTTCTTTCTGGGAAACCAAGCCGAGAACGGATCAATCTTACATCTGTCAACATTTATATTAGAGTCATCTGACAGTACTGCGTTACAACTTCAGATCACCTGTGATGTTTCATTTTGTGTAATATAAGAGACATAACATGCTTTATTCACCAGAGATGCAGGACACACACACACACACACACACTGAGGCCAGAAAATCTCAAAGATTTGACCCAGTCACACAGCGTCAGTGCTGCAACACTGGCTCTTTTCAGAAAGGAAAAAATAATGCTCATACTTTGTGCTCATCTCAGGAAACAGAATCAGTTCAGGGAAGAAGGAGGTAGCTACATAAATGTTGATCTGGAATTTCTTTGATACATAATCTGAACCACTTAAACCACCAAGTGACAGAGTCCAGTCTGCTAAAACATCTTTAAACTGATGCAGGCTGTGTGCACAGACTCCGTTCAATTAAGTGGAAGTTCTGCAGAATGGTG
>JAOWBC010000115.1:13149825-13161733 GCA_028566105.1 Hypoplectrus providencianus
TGGAAAAAAAAAGTGTGTGCAGCAGCCTTGTGCATTAGGGTTAAATAAGGATCATTTTCATTATTGAGTAATCTGCCCATTATTTTCTGGATTAATCAATTGCTTGGTCTATAAAATGTTCATTTAAGTTTCTCAAAGTCTATGTTAAAGTCTTGAAAATTCTTGTTGGGTCACTCAGGAACCCAAAGGTGTATTCAGTTTTATTTGGTACAAAAAGGAAATCTCCATATCTAAGAGACTGAATGCAGCATTTCTGCTATTTTAGTGATTAATTAATTAATGTTTGTCAATCAGTCAGATGTTTCAATCATTCAGGTAAACGTAGCTCGGGTCTGTGTGCTACTAAAGAGAAAGCCTTACTCATAAAAGTGTGCTAATGACAAAAAAATGTCATTTTTGTTTGAGAAGTAGGGCATCTAGGCAGTTCCCAGGTCTTATACATATGAACACATAATACTTTCTTTTGTCATCACATGTATCAAATGAAAGTTATTACCTCCCTTCAGGCCCAGTAGATGCAGGAACTGCATTACAAAAAAAGAAAGAAAAATATATAAATCCAGCTTTGCTCATGTTGATTCAAAGCTCTTCTAAACAGAGGTGATCAGATCATTATCTGAACAGAGGATAAACAAAGGAAAGGTGAAATCTACAAAAATAAGTATATCTACAACATTTAAATGGGTGGCCCTTGCAAGACTCACTTTTTACGCCACAAGAAAGGCGTCCAGTTTTAAGCTAGTCTTCCAAAGACTGATTCTTGTCAGCAGACAACATAGTAAAAGGAAATTTATTACTGTATGCAGTAAAGTCCAAGCTGAACCCAGATGACGTTTCAAACATGCCGACGTAAGAGCTTGCACGCACAAACATCACATGCACACACAGACTCGCATAGCCATAGGCAGGCAGACAAAAAGAAGAAAAGCTGTAGTTTCGTAGACGTATAACACTAGACTCTCAGGTTCAGCTCAGATTTGACGATATCTGGATTTTCCTGCTATTTTTTGTTTTTAAAAAAGTAAAGGTTGTTTTCTTATTAGTATGAGCAGAACATAAACTGCCCCACATGAGCAGCTCATTTAAATGTCCAGTTTTCTGGCCTGCTCTGACAAACACCCCCAGGAGACATTCAACATTGTCTCCATGAGCTCTCAGCTCACCTGTCCCACACCAAACTAGATGTGCTGTTCCAGCAGGTGACCAAAAACCTGCGAGCCCTCCCGCTAAAGCCATGACAGAAACAAAAACACAAACCCCTACTTCACTACGCCAGCCTCAAGAAAACGCTCACAGGTGGAGGCGTGCACTCAGTGCAGCCCCTCCAAATATTCCTAACTGACAGTGAGTGACTAAAACACTGACAGACATAAATGAGACTAATTTTCAAAGAACTCAGGTGACTAGTGGTAAATTTTACTGACCGTTACATAAAAAACAAAGAGGACAAAATTGGCTGTTAAAAAGAAAAGCTGTGGAGAAACCGGCTGTTACAGTTAACAGGACACTCAAGTGCTGAAATCAAAAACAAAAACAAAGAAATGGAAGCAGGAGCTTGATGAAAACCACGATACTCGAAAACTCAGTGAACTTGTAGCGTCTGACTGGGGCCCGACAATGAAGCGTCGAAACGTGATCTAGTTTTCGTCATCTTCGTCGTCGTCCTCGCTGATGAGGTATCCACGGGCGCCGCTGTGGTGGGGTGGAGGCGAGGGAGGCGGGGAGGTCTTGGTGAAGAAGGGGAGGCGGAAGGTTGGGGAGGGGGAGCGTTCCTCACGGGTGGGGCTGCTGTCGGGGCTCTGCCTTGGGCTGATGGCCTGCAGCATGCGGCCCTTCCCTTCCTTCAGCATGTGCTTCTGTGAAGGGAAACACAGCTCAGTTATCAGAGTTTTTACTTAACTTAACTTAACTTTACTTTATCTTGAATTGTTCTTTTGCTTCTCCATTCATCTGTGCTAACTTCTGTCTTTGTGCTGCTGCGGTACCTGTATTTCCCTTCGAGGGATCAAAAGTGCTGATCTTACCTAATTATAAAAATGATTATTTACATGTATGTCAGTCTATTGTTTTCCACGTGGTGTGTCATAAATAACAAAGTCTTCCTCCCCTCTGTAACATTTCTCCCAGGCAATCAACAGTGTAAAGAAGGGTGTGTTCTCTGTCGTGCTGCTTGATTAAAAAATTATGAAAGGCCAAACTAAACCAACATCCTCACCAGTGCTCCTTCAGGGCCAAACATCTGCAGGAAGTTGCCAATGAACTCCCTGGATTTCTCCTCCCATTTCTGGATGAGGTCGATGCTCTTCTCCTCCACCTTCTGGACGAACTCTTTGCTCTTCTCCTCCACATCACGTACCTTCCTCTTCACCTTGTCTACACGCTCCTGCAGGTGGTACTTCTTCTCCTGATAAAGAGTGAGGACAAAAACGATGAGGGGTCCTTAAAAGCCACATATTCAAGACTAACAACCACCATCACATTACAAACCAAAAATAAGTGTCGTACATTGATGAAGCTGACGTTGAGTTCCTTCGCTGTGTATCCTCTCTGAAGGTTGCGTCTCACGTACACATCATAGTCACGGACTATACGTGTGATGATGTCAGAGGTGGAGATGCCCTCTGTCCGCTGCGTGGGAGCGAACATACCTGTGGAAGGCAGAGGGAGAGGAAGAGGTCAGCAGTCATCAGACACAGATGTATGAAAAGTTTATGTTATTTAGTATGTATGTTAGCAGGTGTGTCTACATGCATTGATTCCAGTCTTCAATACTACACAATGTTTTCACAAAGTATTTCATGTGGACATGATCCACTGAATAATTTGGAGGATACATTGCATGATAATATATTGTCAAACACTCAGGTGAGCCGTTATATTCTAAACACACGCTGTGTAGTTTTCTATCACTGGGGGGTCTCTAGCAAAACAAATGACCACTTCGATGACATAGTGTGGGTAAATAGTGTGGGAGTTGTTGTCTTCATCAGTAAACAAATATGTCTGTGGTTAAACAATCCAACTGAAACTAATGAGCATGTTGAATATTGTAATAAAATAATAATGTTACAGGATACAACTTGGTGGCTGGTGTAGGCCATTGGATTGATAAAAAATATACCATTAAATTAAGTATCTACTGGATTAGTTTGTTGCAAAATTGCATGCAGTTAATGCCAAATATGCAAAAAAAAAAAAAAAAAAGGATCAGAATATGTTTTAAAAACAGCACTTTGCAGTGCATATGGGCTTTGGAAGCAGTAGTAAATACTGAGCTGCAATCTGTAATTACTGGCGTACCACACCACCACTCGGGGTTACTTTGCCACTCACCAGCTTCTTTAATGTGTTTGTACACGTCATCACTGCCTGCTGAGGAGTATGGGATGTCATCATGGGCCACAAAGTCAATCTGGAAAGGTCATTACAACACATGTCAGCACAGTAGATTCAAAGCTACAAATTGTACAAAAACAAAAATACAGAAAGAAGCAGCTGGGGAACAGGGTAAAGGAGGGAAAAGCTTTAATGTGCAAGGACACAGTGGCTTGTCATTTAAATTATTGTATATTCTCAGTAGTTCTTTGACACTCAACTCAAGATTCATTAAAGAGTGTCTGAAATGACGTTGTTTTGTCTTTTAACTCCATTTTATTCACTCACACGATGTTTTGCGAGGAATTCTGGTGTCAACGTCCAGGGAGCATTTCGCACCACTTCATCCACATAGCGGCAATGTCTGATGGCATCGTATCGTTCATCCTCATTCATCACTGTGAAGCCCTTGTATTTGTGGGTCAGGTCATCACTGCACACTGCACAAAAACACAAACTTTGGTCCAAAATGCCAAAACCAGGATTTTAATTCTGAAAAAAATCAATGAACTAAAGAAATGGGCTGAGGAAAGCATTTTTTGTTACTTTAGCTAGGCCTACTTCATTTTACAGTATTTTACTGTAAAAACTGTTTGGTTTATCTTTTCCATTATTAGAAGAACTATCAATAATCACAACAAGCAGGTGGGAAAAGGCACTAAGAAGATGTATAAAATAGACCAAGGACCTGTGGTAATGTCTTAATATCGCAATATCCCAGTTAAGAATTGTTATACATTTCATCATCAGTTATATAACTTTTCCTATAATTCATTGCACTTCTGGATTGTCTTCCTGTTTTGTTATTCTCAGTTTCCCACTGAGGATAGCAGCATCTGATTAGAAAACCACTGCAGTGAAAAGCACACATGGACACAGACATTTACAGGCACAGACTTACCTCCCACAATGAGGTGTGTATTTGGGAAGAGGCATTTTGCCTGCATGAGCGCTCTGGCGTGACCTGAGTGGAAAACGTCAAAGATGCCATCTGCATACACCCGCACTGGTCTGTCAGCTGGGTGGAGAGGGACAACACGAGATATGCAGAGATGCAATATTTTTCTATACAGAGTGAATCTAGAATTGTACTTTTTTTGTTCTCATGTATAGTATAAGTGTACTCAAGGCAACATGATTTGAAAGGTTTCATAAGACCATGAGGCGCCAGACTCACGATGTGTTCCCCTCTTCGCCTCCTCCATGCTGACCCTCTCATAGGGTTTATCAGCTGGCACCAGCTCATCTGCAAAAGGTGCAGGGTGCTTCAATCCCTGACAGGCCCAGGGTGAAAGAAAGGGAAGATTTCAGAGGTCAGAGAAGATTTCTCACACTACAATTACAGCTGGAATCACTTCATTTTATTAGTTTATTGAATTGAGAGAGGACAAACATTCTTAATAAAGTAATCATAAATATTAAGGTCCCTTCAATTATATTTCTACACAGTAAACTAATTGTGAATGGGTTTTTTTTTTTTACAATCTGTAAAAACAATTTATGTTCCACCTATCCCTTTGTGGATCATAAAAATGTTCTAACTTTTCTTCCTCATGTAAACAAATCCAATCCTACATATTCATGCAGACATATATAAACAGCCAGAGGGGCTTGCGCATGCAGAGAGCCTATAGAAAATGCTGGACACACTCAATGACAACTGAAGAACACAGCTGACTCACCACAGTACATCTGGGGATTTTACCAAGCCTCTCACCCTCCTCAGTTTCCCGATTGGAGCCCTCTCTTCTCCTCTTTCTGGACAGGAGCAGCTCGCTGGAGCTTTGAGCCTCCATCTGTGTCAAAGGCCAAAGCAATTAAAAATACTTCACACATAAGCCATTTCCTGCTTTGTCATCTTCTAATATTATGGGAACACAAAGATACAGACACTCACTTTTACTCTGCGTAATGTGACCTTGTTCTCAGCATGAACTCTATGTTACATAACCGAAGTAAGTATTATATATATAGCATACAGAACGCTGTAAATCTAGACAGCTGTGATGTTGCAGTCAGATGACATCCTGAGTCAACCTTGACCCAGTAACAGACGGAGAACACAGTGCCTGCCTTAGCTCATTGAAACACCAGGAAGCAGCGGATAAAAAAAAAAGCAGTCAACTGAAAATTAAAATAACACCACCTGTTTCAACATGAAACATTTGGTTTCTCGTCCAGCATGCTGTTATTCCCAAAAATGAAGGGTGACTGAGATGTTAGGAGATGAAGGGTGACTGTTAATGCCATTTCTGGCATCGTGACATTCAGCCCTGCTTCACCAGAGTCAGCAGACCGTAAGAAGTGAGCAAAGTTTCATATTAGATTTCAGCTGACTTTACTTTGCAAATAACTGCCATCTGGATAGCTATTTATTATCAGGTATAACAAGGAACTTTTGGGGATTTTTCATTTAACAAAGAAGAAAAAAGTTAGGTACAGGATTTAAACATCTCAGCATCCTCTGTATCTGGACATTATTGCTTCGGTCACTTTACCTTTGAAGTCAGGTTATCCTTGCAAACATCTGTAAACTGTTACAAAACTTTTTGAATATGTATTGTCCAAACAACACTGAGATACCAACCAATAGTTTATTTATAATGATAAAAACAGAAGGCAGGAAAGTGTCACATTGTATAAACTGTGAGTTCACCATCAAATGTCAAAAGTCACTTTGTCTTGAAAAGCAGAAGCAATGAGGAATGAATAATCAAATAGCTGCAGATCTATTTTCTGTTAATTATTGACTATACAGAACCAGATAAACCTGGAAGAGTCCAAGTTGTTATACGAGTCTATTATTGCCCTGTGTATCCTGGCAGAGCAAGGCAAAAAATAGTGTTTAAGATCACATTAAGATCCGTAAACAGAGGTGAAACACAGAAACATCAAAGATCCCATTCAGAATAATGACATGACATCCACCCTATTGGCTCATATTCAGTGGCACAATAGAAACTGTGTTCCTGTGTTTTGGGTTAAGACTCTGCCCCATTCCACACATTCCATCACGCCTCAGGTCATTAAGAGGAGGTTACATGAGTATTTTGAAATGTTTAATCTTGTCACTCCTTTATCTTGCTATTATCCTGTAACAACACTTGGCTGGCATGTTGCTGCTGTGTCAGTTACTAAAGCTATGACTAGAACAGGACGCGACGGACATGACAGTATACGCTCTAGGCAGTGACAGCTACCTGAACCAAAACTGGGCTCCTGCACAAGCAGCAACCCTCTGCCACTTTCTGATGGCAACAGCTGAGCACTGAGAGTGAGAAGCCCTGCAGGGCTCTCTCACACAGACAGGGGAGATTTACATGAACAGCTCATGCCATCATAACTGAAACAGGCTGCTATAATAAGAAAGCATCTGAAAGACAGTGCCAAGTCTGTTTAACCAGATGCTTTGCAACAGAGGTCCATGACAACTCCTGTAACCTTATTATGTAAAATAATCCTTCTCCAAAATGTAAGATTAACCTGCTCATTATGTTTCCATTAACTGATAGTTCTATAGAATTTAAGAAAGTTGTCCTTTTTTTTAATCTTTCTTAAGTCAATCAACAGCCTTACACCAGAAAATATATGTTTACAACTATATTTAAAAAAAAAAAAAAATAGCACAATCTCACATTTGAGAAGCAGGAAGTACACAGTATTTGGCATTTTGCTTGATAATACTAGTTGATTATTTCAATTAATCAATTGTGAAAATAGTTCCCAATTAATTTTGGATTTACTTATTTGGTCCAGCACTTAGAATACTAACTGTCATCGTACTTTGCATAAAGATAATGTAAAAATCGCATGTACATTTCGTTATACGGCCACTGGATTCCTATCCTGGCCTTGGGATGGTCCCGGACCACACTTTGAGAACCATAGGCTCGAACTACATTTCACACAATGTTCCCAATGCCTGCCTACTCGCTTATTTTTAATATGTAAACCACACAGATATACTAGAAGTCAACTTGAGTAATCACAATATAAATACGTCTCTTGGATTAATAGAGAAGTTAATCCAGTGACTGAAACAGCTGACTTTGTTGTACTGGCGGCACTGGTTGTGCAGCTCAACTGTCAAAACCAGGATTAACCTACTATACACTTACGCCTCTGGCAAAAATACTTATCGTCAACATGTTGACTACCTCGAAAAGTAATGTTAGCTCACGTTTAGCAGATACTTTAAGTTTCTGCTCACTTACTGTTCACTCTTTTGTCCGGAGTGCTGCTTTGCAGGAGTGGGCGGCTTCCTCGTCTCGTATTGCCAGCAGGCTAGCTAGCTAACTGCAGAAAAAAGCTAGCTAACGCTACTAGCTACCGTCGAGCGCCAGCTAGCAGGCTAGTTGTAAAGCCTGTATGCTAGCTTTAGCCGTTAGCTCGCTAGTTACCTGACACCAGCAGGAACCGTTAGTACCAACTATTCTGCGAGATCGACGCCCTGGAGACCGCTGTGTTGCTGTCCAAAAACCGCTACTACCAAAAGGACAGACAAAGTATCCTTAACTGTGACAGCTTGTACTACAACGCTGACAGGTCAACATCCCAGGAACTACAAAACTTCGACATCCTTTAAGGAAGTGACGTAACTTCTTTAGGGCCTTCCGGTCTCTGGCGTCGTATGGCGCTGCCATCAAGCGGATATGACGCTAAAAGTATATTAACAGTATATTGGGCATGCCCATGTAGAAAACATCTAATTGTCTTGATTTGTTAGTGGTAATAGTTACCCCAACGTAATTTTAATCTACAAAAATGTATTGTTGGATTCATTGAATGTGACAGAAATATCTGCTCACCAAATTATTTGATTTATATACTTATAATTCTTACTAAATTTTATATCTATATTTCTACAAAAACAGAAACAGTCCTTCTGATATTCATATATAATGCTTTCCATAGATTATACTCTCCATCTTGTGGGCTTTGAAACTTTTTATATATCCATTTGTCACACACACACTCAAATACAATGAAAAACATTCCACTAGCACTATAATATGATTTTAAGATTAGCTTAATCTGTATTTTTGTTATCGTTGTTGTTTCTGTGTTCACAAAGCTTTTACTCCTTTTGATAGTCTTTATACATGATTCCACATTAATAATGTCATTTACATCAGTAGCCTGCAACTCTGCACACTTAAGCTCTGCAAGAGTTGATTCTTTGGCCACTTGGGGGCAGCAGAATATATATAGATATTGACTTAAACCAGAAGCTGTAAGTAATGTTCTTTTTCTGATTAAATTATATTTCAGCTTTCATTTCAGTTTGATAAATGTCTTTTTACATTACATTACTCTAACTATGTATAGTTTTTTTTTTAATAACAGGGAAACATTGGCCACTGATCTGTAGAGTGAATGTTATTGGTTAAGTAGATTTTTTTAATGTTCGTATTTTCACAGTGTGGTATTTCCTTTAAATGTGAACACCTCTTGCACTACTGATTAAAGTGTGGCTGACATGTGACCTGAGGTTTAGCTGAGACCGATAACACTATGTCTGGCCATATATCTGACCCACCCACAGTTCTGAAGTTAGAGGTTGTATCCAAACATCTGCAATGTAACATATACAAAACTGAGTATCACCCATTGCCCAGAGAAATATAGCTAGCAATGCTGTGGAATGAGGGGTACAGAGCTGAAAGCATGATCATCTTGTGTCCTGCAGAGAGCTCCAGGAAAAGGTGTAATTTCACATGAAGATCAGAGGGGGACAAGTTACGATAATTGATACTTTGAAGGTGGTGGTAAAGTTGTGCAAAAAAGCCGCTGTATACTGCAGACATGTGGCTCTTGCGTGGTTGCTTTCTTTATTGGTTTGACTTGAAATAAAAACAAAGTGTAACATGATTCAATCCTTTCAGAGGTGCTCAATGCCACCAAAGTGAATGATTTGAAAATGGTTCAATAATGTAACAGTCCAGATGTTAGGCCTTACAACACATTTTAATCTTTCCAACATTAAACAGTGAAGATTTTGAATGTCTTTCCACATTGTAAACTCTGTCAAACATGTTGTGGGTCTCCTTCATTTCTAATGATATTACTGAATCATATTTAACTATTTGGGTCCTTGGTTGACTGTCGTCCTGTCATGGGGCTCTTCCAGATCCCCAGATTATAAGCACTTAATACATACATTTATATACATATATATGGAAGCAATACACAGGTATCATAATGACAGATTGTGCCAGATTCCTTAGCACATCATATGGTATTGGGGTTGTTTTTAACCTACTTGCACCTTCTGTACAACAAGATGATTTATTTTGTGAGGTTTGTCTCAGCATACAGCTACAATAAATGTATATCATTTCAAAGTAACAGGTACCCTTACCCTTCCATTTTTGTCATGTACACAGAGCAATTACAGTATGATGTTCACCATTAGCCACCTGGCAGAGCGCCTATAGACTCCCAGTCTCCTCCCTGCACTCTTTGATCGCAGCCTTACCTGCTAGTTTAAAGGATAGCACTTGTTTCACCGTTGAAATGACAAACACTGAGCAGGCAGGTAAGCCCCGAGGAAAAGGAAAATGAAGAAAGTCAAAGAATGTGATGAAGCAAAAACCAGTCAGCAAATGTACCTGGCTAGGCTGGAGCAGGTATTCTGCTTTTTCCCCAATATATAATTTAAGATATTGGAGTAAATCATTATATCACCATCATTTACTACCACCAATAATCCTTGAAGAGTCCTGTTAGACTTTTGAAATGTGGCTGTATATTTTATATGGCCCTGTCACATGATATTCTGGATTACTTGTAATAGTTCTATGCAGGGACCTGGTGTCCTAATCTCAAACTGCTTTCTAGGTATTCAGAAATCTGTGCATCATTGTGGAATCTAATAAAAGTGGCGTTTTGAAGTCTCTAAACAACCATTTCCCAGGCTGTGTTACAGTGACTTGGTGTTTGGACAAGCTAGCCCATAATTCCTGCATATTTCTTGGGGACTTAAACATCAGTTGACGCTGAGGGCCCTCTAGTTTTTGACTGGCCAAGACCAGAGTTAAAAGGACATATCCAGCTGTTTTGGGACAGAGGGTTAATTTTTACCTTCCAGGCATGTTTTGTCATGAATTAGGCTACAGTGGCATGGTGTATGTTGCAGTATTTTGAATATTTGGTGAGGAAAATGTTTGTTTTTTGTTTGGAAGGTATAGATTAAGGAATAAGCAGTGCTTTGAATGCATATGTTCTATCATTCTACCTCCACTGGGGAGTTTACCAAGATCTGTGACCCCACAGTAAGGGCCAAGAAACTGGTCTTCAGTGAATCCAGCATGTGCCCTGCTGTCACAGGACTGGCTCTTGTGGTTTTACAGGCAGTCACATTTTGTTTGAAGTTTGTCTTTTTACTGCTGTTCATGCTCAGAGTGCTAATGAGCTCTTCCAGCTCTCAGCGGAAACTGCATGAGGGGTGGAGTTCGGCCTACATGCAGCTCAGTGGCCAATGGAAAGACCCCAGTATTAACAGCAGTATTTATGCACACCTATGCTGTGCGGCAGATTAGAACAGGACTGGACAGATGCAACAGCAGGTGAGCAGGTTTCTTCTTTTTCACCTCGGATGCACAGTCAAGTTTAAAAGTTGAGCTTTTCAAATTAGGTAGGCTTTGCTTTGCATTGTGTGTGTTGTGTAGAAAATGCAGATTTTTTTTTCAACAAATGTTTGAAAGACAATTTTTGTGACTGTTAAATAATTTTTTTAAGAGGGTATTTTAAACTTTTTTTCTGCTTTCAATTTATAATATGTATGCTTATTCTGTAGTTTGCATCAGCAGGGATGTAAAACAGAATGCAAAATAACTGAATGTTTTGTGTGATGTTGCAGATGTTGAGGATGCTGTTCCAGGTGTCCCCGTGGAGGGCCCTCTGCTACGTGCTGCTAATGCCAGGTTCGTCTCAGTAAAGTGTCTTTCATCTGACCTGATGCAGGCGTTAAAACAATACCACTTTTAACCTGAAAAAGACTGAATCAAATTGTAGCCACTGTTTCGTAGATAGCAATGTTAACATGGGGATACACTGTGTAATGCTGTGCAAAGGAAAGAGTTGTGCTGTCTTCTAATAAGTCCATTGCCTTCCTCAAGGTTTGCTTGAAGCAACATCTCTGGAAAAAGTAAAGAATCCTGGAGGTATTTAACTGCTGTGTTCTTAAAATTAAATAAATTACATAATCCATGTATTAAATTTCACCTATTGAAACTGTAATTTGGTACTTTGGACTACTTCATTTAATTTTATTTTAATTGGAAGCATTGATATCAGCTATAACTCTTGACCCTCTGTTCCTCCCCAGCGAACTCCTTTAGCATTGGTTCTGCTCAGGCACATGATTTCTTGACTAATTCACGACCAAAGAGGAATATTGACCCAAAGTGGTACCGAGGCTCTCCTGACTTCCAGTCCTACTACCGTTTCTACAACAGTATTGGACACATTGAGGGAGTAAGTTGAGGCTGATTGAATTCTTACATTAAAGGCTACTACTTTCTACTACCCC
>JAOWBC010000115.1:13193960-13206456 GCA_028566105.1 Hypoplectrus providencianus
AACTCAAGGAAACAGTTTCCTGAGGTAGTAAATCAAGAGAGAAGTAGGCTAATTGTCTCACAATTTGCAGTCAGTGGAGCTGCCCCCTGCTGGCCATTAGACAGAATGCAGGTGTTGAGTAATTAATAGGCTATTATTTGATATCTTAGTTTTAAGTGCCATTGCTTTTATTTGTAATACTTCATGTCATAACTTTGCCTCTCTAAGTTGTGTATTATTACATTCCCCAGTCCCTTATTTATCAGCCAAACTTTGAGTGTGCGGCTACAGACATGCTAGTGGCTTAAAAAACTGTGATAAATGTAAATGTCAGCACACTAACATGTTCATTAAGCAGGTCGAATTGGGCCACATTGAGTATATGTGTGTCACAAGTTACAGTTAATCTGCAAGAATGTATTCGTCGAGTGGCAGAAGAAGACAGCTGTAAACTCGAGTCACCAGACTGGTGCAGGGAGGGATCCCTCTTGATTGACACTTACAAGGCGGAAAACTTTCTCTTTTGACCTCTTCACTCCTTCAATGCAAGGAATGTTTTTTTGTCTTTTTAACTCAGTGGAAATATTTTTGGAGGAGTGATCTGGTGCTCCCAGACCACAGATAAGCAGCTTTCCACGCGTCCTGGTGTGTAACCTTGATTCCTGGGTGTATCTTTTTGGCTTCTGTGCGTCTCTTTGTTCTTTTGACACCCTTCTTGTGTCGAAACAACAAAAGCAGTTTGCCGAATGAGAGCAGGGGTGCTGAGTTGTTTGTGTGTGTGGATGGTATGCATCGCCAGAGGCAGCTCTAAAAGGTCTCTGATAAATGCTAACTGTCTGCTTTTGTTGTTTTCTGAGATTCACACACACACACACACACACACACACCCTGCACAATGCCCTCTCAGCGGTTGGACCAGAGGAAAACTGGTTTTACAGCTCAGAGCAATACCCTTTTAGCTTTTTATGAATGCGGTCAGATAAGCATGAAAGGAGGACTAGTGTTTTATTTCTTTAATCCTCTGATAAATTTCCACTTATTCTCTTTAATCCAGACAAAAATAAAGTCTTACTGGCTGAGACAGAGCCCATACTGTCCAAATAATATAATTGTCACTGATGGATAGACAATACTTATATATGATATGTCTGATATTTGTATTATCGTGTCCTTTCTTGATGAGTGGACAGAAAAGTAGATGAGTGACAGACACTGCATTTAGCATTCCTGCATTGACTGTGTTCCTTCCTACACACCGAAGATGATTTCCAACAATGGCAACTGAGCTGAGTGTGAGTGTGGGTGTGTGTGTTTAATGTGTGAGCGTTTTTGAATGTACAGCACAGTGGACAAACAGAGGGAAGGAAATTCTCTCCATGGAGCCAGGAGGACTGGTGGAATGGTGGAGGAATTTCTAAAACAATCCGCACAAGTTCGAAGGTCTCCCACAGAATCCTTAAAGTGGCATTAAAACAGCTCAGTGTGTGTGAGAAGAGTGTGTGTGTGAATTAACAATTAGTTTCAGCCAATAATATATAACTCTGTGTGGCTGCCAGAGAAAGACATTATGGTGGAAACTGTTTTGTTGAACTGCCAGCTTTGAGTTATGGACAAGGATGCATACTGTGTGTGTGTGTGTGTGTGTGTGTGTGTGTGTGCGCGCACGAGCACGTGTGTGTGCGTGCATGTGTGCGCATCCCCATTTTGCCTGCAGCTAAAGCTATGGTCGATTGGTAGATTTACTGCTGGGACTCACACTCCATATAATTAGCATCAAAATAAGAATTTTCTGCTATGTTTTGGTTATAATGTATTGGATGATTTTCATGAGATTAATTGTATTGTTTCATGATTCTTTGAGCATTTATACCTAAGGATTTGAACAATGAAGTATCACACTAACTAAAATGGCTATTAAAATAAATTACATGATATTTAATGAACAAGACCAAACGTCTCCAGCGACATTAGCAGTTCTTTGTACTTAGTTTGTACTTGGCAGGTGAATTTCTGAGCTTTTAATGAAGATCACTGTCGAGTCTAAGTGCTTGAGATCTGCTGGACATATTTTAAAAGTAGTGTGTTATGTACTTATTTACACACCATGCAGTATGTTGAGATGGGACATTTATTAACTGTTACAACACCGAGTGGCTTTTGTCCAAAAATGTCAGAATTTTCCAGCAGTCTTCCTGCGGTTCAGTCGCAGTCTTTTTTTGTTTGCCTCTGAGCCGCTTTACTAGAGCAATTTAGACTTTTACTGTGTTTCTCAAAACAGTGGGTAGAACAATATTTACAACTCTGCCCATATTTTCCCAGCCCATCCGGGGACTGTGCCCTAAACTTTCTTATTGTTGCCTGGTCAACAGAACATTTCTTTTTAACTATCTACCATCAAATATACTTTACAGTTTCACCGCTGACAGAGAGTGATAAGGAGGCTGTGGTGGTTGGAGGTGAAATGCTACTTCAGTGTTGCAGATCAAGATAGGAAAATATAACAATACATTACATTTAAACTACACACAGTCACTCATTAATGAAAGATTGATGTGAATTATGTTATATGAGCTGAGACCAACATCCACCAACTGAATAGAATGCATGCAAACTTTTTTCACTGTGCAGCTCCCTGCAGGTTCGCTAAAGCCTTTTTGTTGCACACCTGGGATGACCCAACAACAATGGCACCCCTCCGACAACTAAAGTCATCTCACATTACATCCTCTAGTCAGGGCTGGGACATGCAGACGCACACACCCCTCATGCTATAGGTAAATGTACAAAAGGGGGGTTGCGATTGTCCCAAGGGTGTTATAGCACTGCTGGACAAGAGAACACATCAGTTACTCCTTATTGAGTGTAATCAATACACTCATCAAGAAGGGGAAAGGATTTGTTACAGCCTGCACTGTGTGTGTCTGTGTCTCTTTATGTTTTAACCATGAGTATAGGTCCTACTGAGAAATGGAATCAATACCGTGAACAAGAGATACCTCATGGGGGAATGTAAATAAGACATTTGTCCTCACAATGTCACTGGTCACATATAGCTTTGCTTTCTGCCTGTTTTGCAGGAACATTATACATTCTCAGCACCTCACCTTATACTGTATGTTTCAATAATCATGTCAGCAGCATCCTATGAGAAATCTTTCTCAGAAAGGACAGCTCCACTGAAATGAAAGCATTAAAATCAGGATTTTCATGGATATTAGACTTTCATGTGATGTTAAGAATGCATAGAAGTACATTGGACCAGGGAATCTCTTTGTTTGAATTGTATCATAACAACATTACAGGGTTAATTAGATTCAGTTGTGAAAGTGTTTTCACATGAGCACTTTGACTACAAAAATCAGACATTTGAAAAATACATTATTCTAACAGCTTAAGGAATAGTGTGACATGTTGTGATGAGATTTCTTTCTTGCTGAGAGTGATGCTTTGTTTCCACTGCATAAATCTCAGTGGGAAAACCTGTATCGACTTACTCTGAGTACTGTGACATCATCTTCGATGTGACTCTCTGAATCATAACTCATCATGTCTGCACTTTATCTACTGTTTGGCATGGTGTGTAGAGAAGTTTCGCAGGCTGCGTTGAATAAAAACATTTGCACAGTAGCTGGGCTATTTAAAAAAACAACAACATTTGTGCCACATGTCCTTTTCCCCTCTTGATTATTGTCTCTGATTGGCAGCATGCAGAGTTCAGACTCTACCTTTAAGTTTTTACCTCAGCTCAACCATACAAGTACCAGGTGCTAGCCCCAACTTTTGCTAATGGTAACCCCAAAAGCCCACCCTACTCTGCCTCTGACTGGCTATTTTTTCTGTCAATGTTAGGGTTTGTTAGACTTTGGCATAATGATTGAGATTATTTATTGTAAGAAAATCTGGGAAAACCAAACAGAGGAGGAGCAGGCCGCGACAATCCTTTAAACCCTTAGGTTAAAAGAAACAGCAAAAAAACACAAGATTATCATGCAGCTGTAGCCTGCAGACAGCTAACTAAACTTTGCATCAAAACTTGATAAAGGAGCCTATGTCCAAAGATTAAAACATCTTACTATCCACTTAACACTATCTTACCAGCACCTCAAAAGGTTTTGTTTGATTCTTATACTTAAACCCATCTTGCTTGCTGTTACTTTAGGAGAGCTGCATCAGCACTCATTAATCTTCAGTCTGTCTACACTATTGTTGAAAACATCCATGGTTTAAAATTGGCAAATGGTTCATATATTTCTCTGTTCTGAATCAGTACCAGCTAGAGATAATAGTGATCAAGAGAGCTAAGGGAAAGTGTGCTCATGTGTTGCAGTTGTGAAAGATCTGGGGTTTGGAGTTCATTTTGATTGTGAAACTGACAGCGCATGAGTGTGTGTGCATGTATTTATCAGTACCCCAAGGCTATGTGTTTCTACAGTGTCATAAAGACACACACACACACACCCTACCACTCAGCTCATGGTGCCACACCCTAAAGTGAGTGTGCGCTTGTTTTACCTGAAGCTGCAGCTTTAAGAACAAACACAGGGATGTGGCTTGGGCGAGTCTAGGCGCTGAGTTTTCGACATGTGTGTGTGTCAGAGAACATTTCTTTCACTGTCACTCCTCGATTTTAGCACTCAAGGCGAGGTTCGTTCTCCTCCGCTGTCGCAATACTGAACATGATGTTCACCAGGCACATAAACATGACTCATTTTTAATCCTGGTTGATTTGCAGTTTAATCAGTTCAAATCAGTTTATCAGCTAATTTCTTTTGCATCATTTTCATGGGATGGGTTAAAAATGTTTACGTGGGGTTGTATAAAATACTTTTCCATAATCAGTGTATCACATACAGTGGATTGCAGTTGACATGCTCCCAGTTTTGAGGAGCAGGCAGGAGTACCGGCAGTGAAGCCAAGCAATGTACCGCTGTGGATGGGGGCAGCCAGCAGCAGAGCAATTTATCAATCAGTTTAAGTATATGCTATATTCAGAATATTGTCCCTGCCTTACCTTGCGATCCTTGGTTAGTTTGCATTAGTTAGTTCAGATTCACATACTGGACTATCTGAAATCTTCTAAATATAGCAATTAGTTTAACTGATATTTACTTTTTTTAGTGACTAAATAGGGTTTCCTGGTGATTCCATCCACAGCAACGCATTGCTTTGAATCTGTGGGCTAATAATATGTGTGCAGTTATATGCCATTCAGCTTAATACTCTGTGTTAACCAGCAATTATTTATTCGTAAAATGATCAGGAAGCAAAGCAAAGTATGTATTTAAATAATCGTTTGATACTGTTTCATTTCTAAAGCCTCTTATGAATACTGCATCTTTGCTAATGTGCAGTCTGGAACTTGTTGACTTTTTATGTGTTAATAGTTAATTGCTGATCCGTCCTTGGTGTATATTCAATTTTGTGTGCCTCATGACTGAATGTTAAAAGATGGATGCTCAACTATAGCTACGGTGGCTTTTCGGTCTGTTTATGCCTGGATAAGTGACCTTTATTTCCCTGGAGGATAGAGTGGAGAAGAACAAAATGGGGGATATTGATGGTGACAGTCTCTAGTGTGAATAGTGTCGATGCTAGACTGACACAGTGGTGGATTTAACCAATCAGGGGCAAGTGTCAGACAGAGGAAGTGTCATATTCTTGTTAATTAATTGTCTCATTCTGTTGTCATTGTGTCAATATGCTACCATTCACACATCGGAAGTTTATTACGAAAGAATTTTGCAAGAGCACGCTTACACACCTCATCTCACTTTATACACACTGTGGTTCTTATCAGCAATAAGGCTGATCCCTGTTTCTGACCTTCTGCAGACAGAACCATAAATCACTGGTGGTCATCCAGCTGGCTGCTGCTCTCACCTGGAACTGGAACAGCTCAAACTGGACAGGAAAAACAACCGCACAGAGGCAAAAATAGATTCAGCCGGCTAAGGGTCACATGGTTAAAGGATTCTGCTACTTTCAAAAGGGGGATTTTATATAAGATAATTTAATTTTCTCCCAATATTTGCCAAACTTGTGACCGGCCAGAAAGGTTTGACTCAGTTGGCCTGTCACTGAGTTAATGTACATCAAATGCACCTTATATTTCATATTTGTCAAATCAAGACTATACTTGTGTCTGTCCTGTTCAAAGAAATGTTGAATCACAGAGCAGATCTTCACTGGAAATCAGGAACACTTAAGTAGATAACAGACCTGCATGGGAGCCACATTCTTTCCATGCCCTTTTCCCTTTCTGCATTCCCCTCTTCCACCATTATTTGTGCCTTTATACTGTATGTGGGCAGTTTCTTTCTCCCTCTCCCTTTCTCTGTCTGCCCTCTTTTTCAGTGCGCAGACAAAGCCGTCGTTGTCTGCTGAAATGCTGTGTTGCGGGGACAGGCTTTGGGTCAGCGTCTCATGGAATGCCTTGAAAATCATCTAGTGAGGCTGGAGTGTGATAATGTGCTGGTCTGTGCCCAGTCTGGGCTCTGGGTCCTTCTGGATCTGTGACTCATCTAATGAGTCATTACAGGCCCTGTGGTGTGGGTATGTTACGATCTGAGGGAGAAAGTAGAATGGATTGTAATTCAAATTTCTGACATATTTCTAGTTTGTTTTTTTCTTGGTTAGGGTTTGTAGAAGCTAGCTACTGTTTCACAAATAAACTGCAACATATCTATTTTTCTTCTTTTCTTCTGATCCCAAATTGTGTCTTTTTCTCGGCCTCTGCTTCTACCTGTATCTCCTACTTTAGGGCCATGTTGTCTGGATCATCACCAAAAGCCAAAAGAAACTTGTATTTCTGTCATTATTACTGTGTAGACTAATAGGGCTGTGTTCTGGCAGGACTCTGGTCATACAGTGCACATCATGACACAGAGATTACAATTCAATATATTGCAATATACTGCAATGCTGTTGGATGCATGCATATGCATGAAATCTTACATTTTTTGTATGCAAGCAGAAACTGGCTTCGGCTACACTACTTATTACAGATCTACCACCAGAAGCTGCCACTGTAGCCTGAAGCTACATTTAATTGCTGCAAATGTGTTTTGACTTGGCCTCAGGCATCATTGACCTTGTAAGATTACACTACTGATCTGCTGTGAATTAACAACAGACAAACATTACAATTAGTTTTTTTTAATTTTTTTTTTTACTTAAATTTACTTTACAAAGTAATTTAAAGACATTTGAGGCGTGGTACAGTGGGATAGTGTGTGTGTGTGTGTGTGTGTGTGTGTGTGAATGTGGGAGGGGCAGCTGCAAGTAAAGTGCACACTATTCAGCCCCTCCAGCAGTCAGTAACACTCTGCACCTCCTACAGGACTCACCTTACACCAGTCCAAGTGGAGTTTTGTACTTGTTTTTACCTCATGGCGGGCAGGATCACCTGTGGACTGTGGATGGTCGTCTTTCTCACGGGATGTGGACGACTGTCGGCGTTCAACCTGGACACCGACAATGTCCTGCGCAAGAACGGAGACCCAGGCTCTCTGTTCGGCTTCTCTCTAGCCATGCACGAGCAGGTTAATCCGGAGGCTAAGAGAATGTAAGTTTGTTTTAATGGGAACATGTTTGGTGGCAATTCATATAACTAATGCGCCGTCCTAACTTTAGAACACTCTGTCATTAAAATAACCTCCGTAACCGTGTAATTAAAATGTCACAGCAACTGGATGCTTATTTTGGAGAGTTAGAGCAGCTACAGGAGATGTCAGCAGTACTCAGCGTACAGTTTAAGTTAGCGTAGGAATGTCACCGGTGCTAAATTATAGCAGTGATTTGAGCACAGGTATGTCGCAGGTAGTTTAAAGCATTAAGCTAACAGTTCTCACCAAATCTCAACAAACCAATTTCCTTTAGCGGCGTTGCTACTGTAAGACACTTTATCCACCTGCTGTAAATTTAACCGTAGGCCTACCTCCTGTTAATCTTTGCTAAACCTTTTCTTCCAGGTTACTTATTTGTCAATTTTTATTGGACCTGCCACAGTACTTTTTTAGCACACGTGCACGCAATGGCGCGCGTCCACATTTCTTCCCCTCTGTATTGACTTTCTCTCCGGCTGGTTTTAGGATTTTCTTTGACGTTTAGGTCCAAAACATTTCACTGAATCACCGCTGGCATTTTTATGGGCATTGTATCAGAGGGATTTGTCATTGTGGATAAAGGCTAACTGCCATTAAGTGGCCACTGGTTTGAATAGCCTGAATATTCACTGACCTGAGATCAGAGCAGCCAAATTCTTTCATTTGGGAGACGATCTGATTATATGGACAGTGGTGGATAACTAACGACATATTTCCATTTATTGCCACCATTTCCATTCATTTACATGTTTGTTGTTGATGAAAGGGCTTTAAATGTCGTTACTGACCCCCAAAAAGTGATAACATAAGTAAAAGCAACTAACTCCCATAATGCACTACACCATGTGAGAAGTAAAACACTCTAATTTATCACAAACATATTTTGTGTTTATCGACGTTTTTATTGTGCTTAATTTAACGTTTATAAACTGGATAAAAAACAAATTCAGTACTTAATTTTTTCTTGTAAAAAAGTACACTGTGTAAAAGTATAATAAATTGCAAAGATTTATGGAAAGAATACATATTTTATTATTAGATTATTATGTACACTTTTATTGAAGTTCAAACGTGTATTTCAGTATATTGACAAAAACCTGCAATATTATATGTATTTATTTTAACCTGTATTCAATTACATTTTAAAAGGCTTACTATTTATGTTTATTGTAAAGTGTTCTTTTCTTTAAATTTGAGTCTTTTATTGAAAATGTATTTTTTTTTTATGAGCTCACAGCTTGCTTTTAAGAATTTAAGTCCTTTCACTGTTGAAAAAATATCAAACCAAACATGCTTATTTTATTTGTATCTATTATATTTACTGTATATATGATCAGGTATTTTAATCAGTTATATTATTAAACATTTTTTAGAATTTCATCTTGTATTTTATATATAAAATCTTATTTTCTTATTAGATTTAGTAAAGTAACTTTAACTGTATCATAAATATAAACCAAACATCAAAGTAAATTCCACCACTTTGTCGAATACAAGATGCATTTCTCTACACAGAAGTAGAAGTACCTTACAGTATCCGCAGCAGCATGAGAGCCTGTAGGAGGGATCAAAATCCACTCCTGGTAATGAGTAATGAACATGAAAACTTTTGGGTTGCTGTTTTACCTAGAAATGATCAATGTGCAGCCTTTCCTGTCTTATAATTAATCAGCCGCTGGGGTGAGACTGTGCTCCAAATAGCGGTTTGTGTTTATACAACTAATGCAGAAAGGTCACCACAGTGTGTTTACCCACTGGAAGATATTCAATCTATTAGTGCTTGTAGTTATTAAGCAGAGTCTGTGACCTTCAACACAGAGGTTAAATACCACACTTAAACTTATTTACACACTCCTACTACTGCTGCACATTCACAGACACACGCACACACACATTGGTGGTATTTGTCCCAGTTTTAGCCTGTAACTAAATGAGAGACACATGCTGATCAGCACAAGACCAAAGCCACCACAAAGTCCCCTTGCTTCAGGTTGTAAAGTTAAAAGAAAAACACAACTCAGTGTAGATCATGTTGACTGAGTTGTTGGCGGAAAGTGTCAACTGCTGAAACAAACAAAAAAAATCCATCTAAAAATAAATTTTAAATGAATTGAAGTCATTTTTAAGCAAAAATGGAATTGCTTCTTGCAGCTTTTCTCACACGAAGATGACACAATTGATAAGGAAAACCACACTGGGTTTTCTCTTTCCCTGTTTTAGTGAACTGAATACTTAAAGTTTTGGAGTTTCTTTGATACAAGCAATTGTGCTCTGGGATGTGGTATTTTTCAATTTTGTCATTTTATGTAACAAACTATTCACTGATTTATTGATTAATTGAAAGGGTAGTTGGCAGATTGATTTAACTCACCGTCATTTTAGGCAGGTTTTCAGTGGGTTAATATGCCACGATGCCAGCTGTTTGTCAAATCTGTTGTCAGAGTACGGCTCTATTATATATAGTTGGCAAGTGTGTGAAAGTATTGAGCATAATCTTGTATAATTTAAACCACAAATCTCCAAAATGATTAGATAAGGATTTGGATTTTCAATGCCACAAGTCAGACTATTTTTTTAATATCTTGATTCATGAACATCACTCATCATGCTTTTGGCTTTAATAATTAAAGCTACTTTCTCAATTGATTCAGAATTTAAGTTGTGACTACTTGAAGATTAGCTTCAGCTGTCCTGTTACATTATAACACAAGTTTGAATGTGTGTGTGCATGTCCAAGCAGGAAGCTGTGTTTGTTTTGTAAGTGACGGTGCTCAAACTGCTCTTGTCGAGGTGGAATGTGCTTTTACCTCTGTGTGGACTGTGCATTTGTGTGTATCCACATGCATTCATTTGCAGCCTGGGGATGTGTGTGTGTGTGTGTGTTTGGTGTGTCTTTTAATGGTGCTGATGCATGCTGTGGCTGAGCACTGAGGCGTTGGCTTTGCTGTCAGTCAGTTGGAAGAGTGTCAGAGAGCACACTGTGCTGCCTGATGCATTCCTAACCTGAGGCAAAACAATGTAGAAATAGAGATAATAGAAAAGATAGAAAGACAGAAAAATATAGAAAGACGGATATAAGGATAGATTTTCTTTTTGCCTGCTGTTGATTACTTGGGTTCATGTACTTAAATACATGTCTGCCCGTGTGTGCTTGCGTCCCCCCATACATGTCTCCTGGTTGCTGGGCGTGCACAGTGAGTCAACTCTTAACAAGCCAAGTGTTATTCGGTCTTATATTCCAGTATTTCTCATGCCCCACAGGGACGAGTGCTACATGTACCTGCAGAAGAGGGCAGGAGCTGATGGGATTGTGTGTTTGCATGCGTGCACGTGTAAGTGTGTATGTGTGTGTTGCATTCCATAGTTGGTCATAATTGCCAGATGGAGCTGTCTGTATAATAAAATCAAAACGCAGGAACAGGGGGGAGAGAGGGCGGAGGAGACCAAGTGAGAGGTTAGGGAAGTTTGAGAGCTTGGATCGAATGTGAGAAATGTGTGGGGGAAAGTGAATTGTCTTTGTGTGTTACTGAGAAATGCAACGGACTCTTGGGACATGTAGATGGAGAAAGAAGGGTTGAGGATAGATGGACACGACGCTGAGGGAATGATGTTAGATAGTAATGTGAATGTCATGCTGTGTCCAGATTCTAGAAATAATAGGGGAGACAGGAGTTTAACTTGGTGTGTATGTGTGTGTGTATGTAGCCGGTTTTTAGTCCTTTCCCCCACCCTTCCCCTCAGGTTAGTTGAGGATATCAAACATCAAAGACAGAGAGAAACATACTTGAGGAAAAGAAAGAGGCGATGGCTGAAAGAATGCTGAGAGGAACATAAATCAGTTTTACATCTGGGCACCAAATATCAGCCAATATTCCTCCTGACTCCCGATCCTGGCAGGCTGCTGGAGAAGTTGGGTAACACATGACGTGAACCTCTGGGTCTGCAACGCATTTGGAGGTTTAGCTAATCGGGTGCCGCCGGCTGTCGCTAAGCAACGGGCTGTGCCCTAGAAGCCCGGCAGCCAGTTTTTGCTGCTGTGAAAGAAAAACAACACACCTCTCAATGGGATGTCTCTGTAATGATCGCTCCGCCTGTGTGTCCGAGTGCCACTGTCGGCATGTGTGTGTCTGTTTTGTGGGCCCTTGCACACTTACACTCATACACACACACACCACTGTGTTTGTCTTTGTCCTTCCTGTAGACTAAGCCTGTGTGTTGGGGCTTCCTCTGCTGGTAGTGATTAGATAAGCAGCCGGTCACTGTCAGTGAGGCAGTAGGTCAACCTTATCACAGTCCTTGGCCCTGACACAGCATGTCAACACTTCACTCTTCAGTGGCAACACCTATCAATAATGTGTAGCAATATAGATCTTTTTAGACCATTGCTGCTAATGATTTTAGAGGGGGAAAATTCATCATTAACCAATATAGTAGTAATTATATAGTAATTATTTTAAATGAAAAGAAATTTGACCCTTTGTACCCAGGTGAGTACTTATTAAATAATATTTAACATTGTTATACATATTACATATTATACAAGCATGTATTTATTTTTCAGCCAAGGTTATAAATGATACTTGAGGAAATTAAAAAAAAAAAAAATGCTGACAATGAATAAGCTTGCATTGATCCCAAAGAAAACAGCTGCGCAAGTGTCACAATGTGATTCTGAAGAACATTATGCATTAATGCGGCAGAGGCCCCAGACCCTGTGACCCATTTCCCAGAGTTCAGTGTGTCTCAGCAAAGCCCCTTCTGTCCATTCTCCTGACTTCCTGTGTCTCTGAGGATAACTGGGGCGGATATTTGCCCACCTGATATATTACAGACAATTCCATTCTGTTGGATAATATACTTTTTCATTTTGGATAATATACTTTTGTTCACCCCCGGTCGTCACATAGAGGTGG
>JAOWBC010000115.1:13214012-13228718 GCA_028566105.1 Hypoplectrus providencianus
TACAAAAGCTTCACAGGTGTGTATCAACCGGGGATGTTTCAGGGTGATACCTATAAATGCACCCTATTCATCTGCATTGTCTTTTGTTTAACATTACATGTCTGTAGTTTAAGTGCAGTCCATTTACCAATCCATTTACATGCCTTGATGGGCTGTTTTTCTCAACAAAAAAATCACTATAAATCTCCACTTAATAGTAAAATTTACATTCACCAAATTCAATTTTGTAGTTTTTACAGTGTTTTGTTTATATATAATTCATAGCCTAATTTGTTAAATGTTGTTCCCAAAATATGATGAAAATTGATATTTTTTAATGATAATGTCTGTTGACAGTATTTTCTAATTTATGAACATTTTCTCTTTGATCAGATTTATTCAGTGTTTGAAAATTAGCAATTAAGTAAGTGTTTCTCCTGCTTTAGGTTCTGCATGGCCAGCCTTTACGGGTGAAGCTGTTCGGCTACTCTCTGGCAGGCAACATGGACCTGGATAAGAACTCCTACCCAGACCTGGCTGTCGGCTCGCTCTCTGATGCTGTCTTTGTCTACAAGTGAGTGAAAGGGCCCTTTTTTATCACTTTACTTCCCTGATCTGCAATATTGATTGCTCACTTGATTTTGTTGATTCCCAGAGCCCGTCCAGTTATTAACATCAAGAAGGAAATCAGTTTCACACCAAAGGAAATTGACCTCACCAAGAAGAACTGTGGCAACAACTTCTGGTAAGTGTGATTATTTCATTAAGTGCTTCTATTAATTTCTGGACAACAACCATATGAGGTAAAACTGCTAAACACTATGCCAGTACTTTGTCTCATTCTGGATAAACTGAATTGTGTCCTCAGCTTGGAGGTCAAGGCGTGCTTTACCTACAGTGCCAACCCACCAAGCTACGCTCCAAAACTCAGTAAGTGTGTTGTCTCTCTAGTGTTTTTTTTCCCTATTATCAGAGATTCAACAGTATGAAAACATCCTCCTCCCTGTAACGTTACTGTGTCTGTCCAATCTAGAGGTGGTGTACTCCATTGTGGCGGATGCTGACAACAAGGAAAGAGGTCTTATCCCAAGGGCGACCTTCCTCAAATCTACTGATCTAACCCACGAGTCTAAAGGGACTCTCACCATAGACCGCAAAGGAGAGGAGCAGTGCATTCAGGAACAGCTTACCATACCAGTACGGACTATCTCTGGACTTTTCTGTCTCCTCTCTTGTTGAAAGGCCCTACAGAAATCGTTATAAACTTTGAATGTAGCCTTAAGTTATAAAATGTTAATGAATTCTGAGTGCATTTACACCTGTAAGTCTGACATTAAATCACCAAAGAGGCATGTCACTGCCAGGCCTGAGAAGGGAGGAAACATTGTGGGTGTTGAGTAATGTTGTGTCCTGCTGCAGGAAAATATTAAAGACAAGCTGCACGGGATCCCCATCGATGTGTCCGTGGACATTCAGGACTCCAACAGTAGACGCAGACGGAGCACATCGGAACTGGCGCCTGTCCTGGACGCCAACGAGGAAAAGACAACGCGAGAGATGGTGCGTGTGCATGAAACGCAGATTTTTCAGGGCATGCAGTGGATTAGATGTTCACACTGTGTCTATTTAATGTTTGAATGTGGTTGTAGGTGAGTTTCCTGAAGGAGGGTTGTGGCACCGACAATGTCTGTCAGAGCAACCTACAGGTGAAATATCGCTATGGCTACAGGACCACTGACGAGGACACGTTCACTCCATTAGAACTGTAAGAGGATACACACAATTTTTCACAAGTCATGTTTTCTTTATAGCATACAGGCTCATAATAACTTTGTCCCTCTAAAGGGAGGGCGGTGTACCAGTGATCTTGCTCAGCAACCAGAAGGACATCGCCTTGGAGGTCAAGATATCCAATTTAAATGGAGATGATGCCTATGAGGCTGATCTGACTGCCTCCTTCCCACGCACCCTTACCTACTCTGCTTACCGCGTTGCGCCGAATGTGAGTCCCTCTGTCTCGGTTATCCTCACACATTCACACTTGGAAAGACATGCTCTGAGATGTGGTTCTAAATAGAACTTGTTTTGGATTAATTTCAGGAGAAACAGGTGACCTGTAAAGCCAATAGAGATGGTTCTGTGGTTGAATGTGATGTTGGAAACCCCTTCAGACAAAACTCTGAGGTGAGAGGAAATCATCTTGAGGACAGTTTCTACCTCCTCTGAGCAAATAGTGTTATGATGTAGGCCACTTCTACTTACCAGAGCTTAAACGATGTGTCTGTGTTTGTGCTCGTAGACGACCTTTTACATTATCCTGGGTACATCACGTATCTCTCTAAACACCAGTGAAGTGGAGATTGATCTTCAGATTAATACGTAAGTGATGATGCATTCACATGCTCGACAACATTACCTGACCTGTTATCAGGGTTAATGATAATACATAACTTTCTTAACCAATTCTGGTCACTCTACAAGAACTACAAGTTCTCTACTCCTCTCCAGTGCAGCTAGACAAAACTTTTCATGTCAGAGAGGATGTATGGTGTGAGGTTTTTATACAAGCCAAACTTGTACAAGCCAAAGTTAAACACAGTTTATGGTCTCTAGTTTGGCTCTAAGTGACCACCTGCAGCCACTGCATGACTAAAGTTCAGGCTTCGACTTCATCTTACCCTTCAAGATTTTTTTTCATAAACACCCTCCTTTGTCTGTTTTGGCTTTCTTTTATTCTTTTCTCTTTTACCTGACTTCCTCCAACTGGACATTTAAACTGTGGACTTAGAAAGATTATTCAGGGAGTTTAATGTTAATTAAAATATAAACATTTGTCACAAATGGTCCCATTTTGATAATTTACTACAGCAGACTATTATAGGTATTTTAAGATTCAGTTCTAAAGAGTTTTAATGTTAACTTTGAGCCGCCATGTTTCTGTGTGATAAGATGCCAACCTCTGCAAGTCATGCACTAGGGGGCACTGAGGGGAGGGGGGCATTCATCTGAATCTGCAATAGTGAGCTTGCAATAGTAAATCATACATTATACAGTTTTACAGTTCTGTAAATTCAGCAGATACGATCTGCATTTTAGTACTAAAGGACTTTCTGTGTAACATCTGATCCAACAGGACAAGCACCCAAAAACTAGCACCTGTCAAAGCAAAGGCAAAGGTGTCCATCACGTTACAGCTGTCTGTATCAGGGTGAGAAACACACACACATAGACACACACAAACAAATTTCTCTAATTTAAAACAGTATGCACAATTTGCGACTCTAACTGAGGGTTCTTATCTTTCCAGACTCGCTCAGCCGTCTCAGATCTACTTCTCAGGAGACGTCAAAGGTGAGGCAGCCATGAAGACTGAAAGTGACATTGGCAGTGCCGTCACACACCAGTTCAGAGTGAGTACAGGACGGATATTATTAGTATTATTATTTAAACAATGTTAATACTCAATAGTACCTCAGAATGATATTTAAATAGGGTACTTGAGTAAATGTGCTTAGTTACATTCCACCATTGCTGGTATGTCATCTGTGAAGTACTTTGAACTGCACTAACCTGCAGGAAAGGTGTGGCACAGCTAAAGTTAGACTGTTTGACTGAACCTGTGTTGATTTATAGATAGTCAATCTGGGAAAGAGTTTAAAAGACCTTGGTACGGCTTCCCTCGACATCGAGTGGCCAAAAGAAACCGTGGATGGGAAGTGGCTGCTCTACCTGATGAAGATCAGCTCCACTGGAGTGGACCAGATACAGTGCTTTCCTGCAGATGAGGTCAACCCGCTTAAAATGGTCAGTGAATACACCAATTTAGGTTGTACTCTCATAGCAGAGGAGGTGTTTGGTTCTGGATTTCGATGTATTCCAAAAGATAAACAACTGCTTTCATATTTTTGAATGTATTTCTGTTTTCCGTTTTTAGGAACCAACTAGCACCAGGATGAGAAGAGCAGCAGGAAACACTGATATATTTGACGAGGGCACTATTTCACATTTCACTGACAAGAAGGACTCTAAAACTCTGGTAATTCTTCTGTTTCATATTACTGGGTTTGCAACCATAAGAAGGAATCCAGTCGTTAAGTCTGTGTTCCCTGCTTTGTTGACAGTCCTGTAGCAGCGGGGCGAAATGTGTGAAGATAAAGTGCCCCCTGCGGGGCCTGGACAGTAATGCAGTCATCAACCTCCATTCTCGGCTCTGGAACAGCACCTTCATAGAGGTAACAAAACACTGCAGGGAAATAAAGTATTTTACTCAACTTTTCTCTTATCAGCTCTTTGTTACAAAGAATATGAACATCCTGACAGGTTAAAATTGTAATATATATTGTAGATTTAAAAAAAAGCTGTATAAAATGCAAATAAAACAGAATATGATCATTTGTCCAGACTTATAACACAAAAACATCAGTTAACCAGGTTTCCTTGTTGCCATCCATCATCCCTCTTAATACAATAGTTGTGAGTCTTTTACCAGCTTTACCAGCATATATTATTAAGGGTGTCCAGGTCTTTAACTTTTTGGATATATGTGTGTTTTGGCATATATTGCATTGGGAACTGAAAACCCTCTCTAACATCTTTGTCGAATTTCATGGAAGTATGTTTGCTCTCAGTATGTCTTTCTTTAAATCATCGGTACAGGGTTATACAGCCAATGAATAACGTGTATTTCTCTTTGATTACTCCTAGAGTTATTCTAAGCTCCATCATGTGGAGGTGACGGTGAAGGCCACGCTACATGTTGAGAGCTCCATAAAGAACACAGTGCTGCAGAAAGCTGACACACAGGTAATTAAACACAACAGAGAGAATTAATAACAACATGCAACAGTTCTGCACCAGACTACTAACTGCATGACATGGCAGTTTTATACAACAGTTGTGTTGCTTGTGCATGATTTAAATGGAGAGAATAAAAAGACATTTAGATGTGTAGTTGATACTCTGATCCAGAGATTAATACTTGTGTTGTGTTTCCTAGGTGACACTGACTGTATTCCCAGAGAGACGTTCGGCTCAGTACGGAGGAGGGGTGCCATGGTGGATCATCGTGCTGTCCATCCTGTTTGGGCTAATGCTGTTGGCTCTGTTGGCCTTCATCCTGTGGAAGGTAGGACTGGAGGACGGGGGGCTGCGGCACACCCTGATCCAGCTACTAACAGCACACCATACATCATTTTCATTAAAAGCACCATTTGCAGAGCAACTGTAGGTATCCATAACAGCAATTACACACATTTTCTAACAATGTTCCTCTCCTCAGTGTGGACTCTTTGGAAAAAAGAATAAAGAGCACCCATCAGAAAAAGAGAGACTGACAGCATAAAAAAGAGAGGGTAAAATTGCCCGGCCTGCCATGAATGAGTGAAACTTTCTCTCGCTCCTTTTTGCTAAAAAAGCGATGCTTCGTGGTGTGAGGGAAGGCAGAGGGCGATTCTCACACTGTGATGTGAATGCTGACCGATTATTGCTGCAAAGCGTTTATGTCTAATTGATTTTCACACATGATTATGTGTGGATCTTACAGTTTACCTGCATGGCCAGGGGAGGTGATAAGCTCTGACTGAAGTTACACTATATGGGCTGATCTGCATCTCTTTGATTCGCTTTCTTTCTCTATTTCCACTTTCTTAACTCACTCTGAAGGTTTCTTCCTCTCTATATTCACAAACAGAGGTTTCCTTTCTGTAAGAGGAGCGCAGATGGCTTGTCCGCACCTCTTAATGGACTCACTGCGTCTTGGCTCTGGCCTGTCAAACAGACTGATGACATTAAACGTCTCATCAACTTCTCTCTGCTTTGAATGCCTTTGAAAATACTTCCCTGACAAGATATTGATTTTTTTCCCCCTTTTCTCTCTGCAGTGTGGCTTTTTTAAGCGTGCCAAATATGAAGACAAGGTTCCCAGTTACAACGCTGTTCGTATCAAACGGGATGAAAGGGCGATAAACCCCAAGAATGGTAACTGGGAAAACCTGGATAAGAAGCCCTGGATGACAACCTGGCATGACAAAGAACATTATTCTTAACAGCCAATGAGATCTGACTCCAGATTTCCTGTTGCTTACTGATGAACTCCCAATTTCACTTTCACTGCCTTGTCTTTGCACAGCGTGGACTGTAAATATCAAGAAAAACTCTTTGTTAAAAAAAGAGATGAAAAGAAAAATTTTAGGACTAAATTCTTGATCTTCTTCAGGGGCTGACTTAGATAAAGTCTGTATGAATCACTGGAAGGAGAGTTGCAGTGTGGGAGAAGCTCCTGCACATCTACTGTCTGTCAGAGCTTTGTTTTGTACATTTACTACACTCACAGTGTTTGCTGGGGGAGGGTGGGACTATGGGAGCGTTTCTACATTTTTTTGTACGTTTTTTTTAATGGTTTATATTTATTCTTTGCAAGGAGTACTTATGTTACTTTCCCTACAGGCCAAAGAGTCCTACAATGCCTACACAGGCAACTAAAACACATTTTAAAGTACACTATGCAGGATTTAAAAAAAACAAAAACAAAACAAAACTGAGAAGAACAATATATAGATTCCTACACAGAAATCCATCAATCTCTCTTTTCTCTTTTCCTTTAGCTGTTTTGGTGACATTTCCAGGCATCACATCGCTGCAATAATAGAGTAAACAGTGCCAGATAACACAATGCTAATATATAAGCAGACTAAGCTTGTTCTCAAACAGGATTAAATCTGGAGGAGCCATGTTTGAATGTTGTCAACAAATAGTAAGCAATCAAATGTCTTCACACTAAAAGTTGTATTTCCCTCCAATTTAAAAGTGCATTTTTCTACTTTCTACTGTGCATTGGCCCCAACATTTGATCAGTCAGCATTTTCTGTACTCAAGGTGCCTCAGGTCGTACATTATGGAGAACTGCAACTCAACCACAGTAGTTGAGCACTCTGTTTTTAAATCTACTATCAAGCCTCTGCAGAATTCACCATTTTCACTGTAAAATAAGTTGAGTTCAATTAAAATTTTCTTAAATAAAAATGTAAACTTTTGTCATATTCATGTGTTGTGTTTGATTATTTCAAGCCAAGTTAATGAGCTCAAAGAAAGTTTAAAGTTATTTATTAATACATAAAAAAAACATTTACAACAAATATCTGAGTGCTTAAATCAGCACAATGTTAAATATTAAAATTATTCTAAGGATAATGTACAATTCATGATTAAAAAAAAAACATCACGGTGGAACAGTTTGTCACACACATTACAGCCGACATACTGAGAGAAACATTTGCTGTGAACTTTGGTGCTCCAGTCAGTCTCTGCTCTGGCTCAAAGATCGTTCTATTCATTAAAAGACAAACAGCTTCCTGTATCCTAAAAGACAAGTGTTATGGGAGGAACAGAGGATGTGTGCAGTACATCTAGCTGTTTCTAAACAGAATAAACAGAAAGTGGTTTGAGTGTATCAGGTGAGTCTTTTTGTGCGTCAGGCTGCAAACACGCCCTCATGCTGGTGGTGTATCTCCGACATCACCCCTCTCATCGCTTCATTTACAATAGTGACTCAGTTCTTACAGTTTTTCCACTGTGTCTGGCATCTTTTGACTTTTCCTCCATCATCCTCACTTTCTCTTTGCTTTCACCCTCCTTATCCAAAAGTGTGTTCTTCTCTTTCTCGTCCTCTTTCAGTCTCTTCTCTCCTTTTCTCTGTACTTTTTCCTCTCTTTTCTTCATGTCCTTCAGCTTCCTCTTAATGGCGGACCGGTCACTTTGACTGCACACGCCCAGAGCCTGAGAGACAAACATGGTATGTAAGTGTAACCAGGATTGGATGGATTCTGAACAGGTACAGGAGCTACAACAAAACTACACTTTTCACATCACATATTCACATACACAAACTACCCCCCCCAAAAAAAAACAAAAAACAAAAAAAGCAACATCATAATAAA
This sequence comes from Hypoplectrus providencianus, assembly GCA_028566105.1. Taxonomy (NCBI): domain Eukaryota; kingdom Metazoa; phylum Chordata; class Actinopteri; order Perciformes; family Serranidae; genus Hypoplectrus; species Hypoplectrus providencianus. Next base: position 13,221,926 of record JAOWBC010000115.1, read on the forward strand.
AGGTCATGTTGACTGGTATCGACACACTGCAGTACAGACATGCCACAGATATTTTGGGGATTCTGTAGAGACAGTATGGACAACACACAGTTTGTCCAGCAGAGAGCACTGGCAAGCATATTTTAAACTGTAAAATGTGTTAATGTGTAAACGGTAGATATCCTTATCTCATATATATATATATATATATATATATATATTATGGAAAAAAAATAAGTGTGGAAATGGAGACAAATAAATAAGCATTTTGATATTCATGCTTTATATTTGTATATAATGTTTATAATTTCTCATATTTATCTATTTTTTTCTTTTCCCATATTTTATGTAATGTGTATGTATATCTTGCAAATATTACATTTTTTCCTAATATCTGTAGTTCATTTATTTATAGTGTGATTGACTTGATTCCTATTGTTTATTATTTTCCTCCATACTGTTGCTTCTCCATGTTGAAGATGCTGTTTTACATTTTTTATTCTTTTAAAGATTCATTTTAAACAGCACTCAATTTAAAAAGGTCTAGTAACAGCAAATATCTTCAAATAGAAATTTGCATTCAGTAATGTTGCATTGATAAAAGGCAAAAACATTTGACTTTTTGGCAAAAATAATGTCTTCCAAAAACATTGATGAATGTGATCAGAGCATCTGTGACTACCACGTGTGATCTCCCTCATCGACTCCCCTGCTCACCTTAAGCTTCTCACTGTCCATGCTGAGCAGCTGCGTCCCATCCACACCTCTGGCAGTGAACTCAGGCGCGTACTCGTCCATGTTCATTGCGATCAACCACAGACACACCTGCTGGGTGTCCCACTCCAAGACGGGCCGACTCTGCCACTGGTTGTTGTTATTAGTGGGAACTGGGTCATCGTCCAACGTCTGACGGGACACCGGAGACAGAGTGAGTGAGGAGAAGTGAAGGAAAGAAATGAGAGGAAACTGTAATTAAAACAGAGCGTAGGCTGAGGGAGCGGAAATGATTGGACAAAGACTGCTCCATGGGAGAAAGAGTCAGGAAAAGAAAAGAAAAAAAAGAAAGAAAAGGAAGGGAAGGACAGACTCACCTCAGTGGAGGAAAAGGTGAAAGTGTGAGAGTGTCCAGAGAGGGAGTGAACAGAGACATGACCCACCATGCTGGAGCTGTCGACTGGAGAGCCAATACTCTGGAAGAGGAAAACATCCGCTGCCTGCATACTGAGCTTCACATGTGTTGTGTGTGTATATATATTTATATATGGAAAGATATATTGTTATGGAAGCCCTTTTCAGTCAGTGTGGTGCAAAAAAAAGTCCAGTCTATCTGAAAATATTTCTCAAAAATGAAGATTCAAATAAAAGATTTACTGATCTTGAGGTGACTGTATTGCAAAAAAGTGAGAGACAGACTGATCAAAACAATTAGCAAATATTTCTAAGTATCCCCCAAAAATTGAGAAATACAAAATAATGACATTTTCTTAAAACAGGGTTTGCGTAATTACAGTTCTCATTATATTGAGCGACAAACTATTTTTTATTTAAATATCAGTTTAAACTAATTTCATCGTTTTAAACTGGCAGAAGTGGGCTTCCATACATTTAGAGAGTTCAGTCAAAGGGGGGGGGGGGGCTGTGTGCATGGAAAGCTGTGAGCTTCATTCATATCCTTGTTTCCTACCTGATCTCTTCTGCCTGTGGTGGTCAGGTAAGGTAAGCTGCTGCTGGACACAGACCGAAGTCTCTCCCTGCCTCTCTCACTGTCTGCTTCCTTTTCTCTGCCTCGCTCTCCAAACCAGGGGAACGGCAGGCACGAAGGCATGGAGGTGACCGAGCCTGAAGGAGAAACCCCAGCGGGATCGTCCACCAGGTCGCCACACGAGCCCCTGGTAGTGAGCAGGAGTTATGTTTCCATTCAGTGGGACACAAGTCATTTTATTTAGCTTTGTTTGTTTTTAATCACACACACCTGTTGTTTAGGGACCTTTTCCTGCGTTTTTCACTTCTTCTTTTGGTGAGAGACTTGCGAAGGCCACTGAAAGAAACAGACTATAGTCATTCAAAGTATCAGGAACATCTTTCTCTGGCAAGGTTATCTATAAACTGCTATAGCTGTTCATCAAGGAAATATGAGACAAATAAATGCTGCACCTGAAGTCAGGAAATTTCTTTTTGGATTTTCTGGATACGGAGGATTTGCACGGTGAGGGGGTGACATTGTCGTTAATGTAGATGGGCGGAGTGAAGACGGAGCCGGTGGGAGGTTGAGGGCTGAAGGCTGACAGAGATGAGGTGCTGGACAGGTCGCTTCTGCTCCTCTGCATCGCTGTCGGAGCAGACAGTGACTGGCTCCCATGCAGTTTCTGACCTTCCTCTTCCTAAGACCAACAGAGGGCGAGTGTGTGTGACTTTTCGTAGGAAACAGCAACAGTAATCTCAAACTTTGCGGTTCTGCCTTCTACCTGTTTCCTAAAGCTCTCTCTGAGTTTGTCCCGAGAGGGCGGGTGGCGCTTGGATTTCTGGGCCAGCTGAGCTCTGGCTATGTGAGCGCTGCAGTCTAATCGTCCTGTGTCAGGGACTGGGATATACCAGTCCGGATCTGAGAACAGGTAACAGATGTGTATTATTTCCCCATCAAGCTTTTCTCAAGCAAATAAAAATTCTTTACATTTGAGATATTGCAAGTACAAAACTCAAACTTATAACATTTGAGTTGATTTAAAATATTCTTATATGGAATATTACATTGTATACCTTTAAACAATACAAAAATATTGTAATTCTTCTTCTGAATACATAAAAATAACTGACATCAAAACTTATATAAATCATAATTTTGAACTCCCAGTAGCAACACAAAGTCAAAAAGACAGAGCCCCTCTACGGCTGCAGTAATTTAGCTGCTTACCTGTGACTGAAGGCTCCACAGAGTGGTTCTGTCTTTCAGGTGCGAGCTCTTTTCTCTCTAGCTGTGCTATCTGTGATAAGCAGTGTGAAACAATGACTACAGAGGAATGGCAGGCTCAGTAAAGTAAATCCATACAGGACTGAGAAGTCTCCTCTCACCTGGATTTGCAGTCTTTCAACTGTCTCTCTGTGCAGCTTATCTCTCGCCTCCATTTCTCCTCTCAAATCTGCTTCCCTGTTCTCCCTCTCCTCCTCTCTGGAAAAACAGACCATTACTTTGAAAAGCAAAATTTAACTCACAAAATAAATCCACAGAAATTTAGGAATATTATTGCACATTGTCAGAGAAAAAAAAACTGGATTGGATGGATTAGTGAAATACCTGTTCTGGTATTCTCTGACCAGCCTCTTGGCCTTACTGTATTTGATCTCCAAGCTTTCTGATTGGCTCTGGGCGTCAGCCAGTCGCTGGCTCACAACCCTGCACAGTGTCTGGGCCTCTTGCCAGTACCTGATAGTAGAGTAGAGCGAGGGGGCATTAACACTTTCTAAACCACCATTATTATCTTCATAATGGTTCTCAACATGATTATCTTTTCTCAGGCTTTAGGCTCCCACTGAGTGTTTAAGATTGATTTGTATATACTTACAAATTAATCATCGTTCATGTCTAACATTGCAAAATTCACTTCAAGAAAGGGTCACAAAGGGTCACAAAGCAGAGCATCATACTTCTCTAGTTTTTCCGCTTTCTCCTCCTCATCTTCCACTCTTTGCTCCAGCTCAGTCCTCTGGCTCTCCCAGTCAAACTGCTGCTCCTCCCAGGCCTTCAGCTTGGCAGACACACAGCAAAAGAATAGCTAATGTATGAAGTTATGAACTTCTGTCAGAAATGTCAATGCACGAGGGTAAAGAAATGTTTTGGCACATGTGACGTACATGTGCCAAAAACTATTCTTGGAGCTGGAGAAACAATCTTCAATCCTCTTACTTTAAAGAGTTTTGACACAACAAATAAAGCACTCATGGATCTAACACAGTTGGGTAGAAGAAAAGCCAGATTTTCTACTGAAAGGCTTGTGCCAACCCAATTATGTCACAGCGGTGATTACTTCAAGGCAAAGGCAGAAAAAGGCAGGGCCGACGTGGAGAAGTGTTGGAACGTGGCCCGTGTCCTAGTAACTCCACACCGAGCCATCCCATACACAGTTAAATGGGTCAGACTGTTCCAAATGTGGATGCAAAGGTAGTGTATTAGAGTGAGTACATTTATTGGTTTGTGTGTGTGTGTGTGAGAGAGATCTCAATCTCAGTTGAGTGACCTACCTTTTCTCTAGCATGGTGAAGTTGGGCTGTTCTGCTTCGTAGTTTGACCTGAAGCTATAAAGACACAAAACCCATCTGATAATAAAATCCTTACACCTTAATAAGCAAAATGATGCATAATTATTATATTGAAATCTGCATTGGATTAGCACAAAATAGGCATATCTGTAAAGGAAAGACTTGTCTAAACCCACATCATGAGGTTCTTAAAATCTTAAAGTTAAAAGTAATGGGACTTTTTGAAAATGGGCATGCTAGCTATTCCTCTATCTAGCCTAATGTTGGAGCAATGTTTAGCCTCCTGGTTGACAAGAAATCATAAAGTTGGTACAAGTGGATTCCTCAGGTCATCGGTGTCAACCTGATGTGCTCCTGCTTGGCTGGACCAAAAACCTGCAGCCACATGGCCCTTTCATGAGTCAGTTTTACACCCCTGCCTTAGGTCCTATAATTTCATGTGATACCAGCGGCCTGTTTGAAGGTTAATCAATGAATTCATGTTGAAAGTGAAATACCTGCTGGTATTTGAGGCAGAGCTGGTAGTTGTCCAAACTTGAAAGAACAGACAAGTCCTCCTCTTCGTCTTCCTCCTCCTCTTCCTCCTCAACCACCGACTTCTCTGACATGCTGCCATCATGATCCTCATCCCTGCTTGCCTTTCTCCTCTTCATATATAAAACACACAGAAGAAAAAATGTCAAAACATAGAATAGTTCGGACTGTCAAAACTCTTATTAGAAAACACACCTTTGGGGATGTTCTTTCCATTTCCAGGCTTTCGTTGATCAGTCTGGCCACCTCGCTCTCCACACCCTCCTTCTCTCGTCCAATCAAAAACCTGCAGCCAAACAGAAAAATCAGTACAAGCTGTGAGCAATCAGCCCGAGCCAGGGAAGCACAGGTGTTGCTAATAACATTAACCATGGCATGGTATGACCTGTGGTATGGCACAACACAGGGATCCTGGAACTGAAGCAACTCAATGCAAATGTGCCCTAATGTCAGTGCAGACATAAACACTCTTTCAGTGTTGCATTTACAGACACGATTGCTTAAAATCTTTGCATTTGCATTTTTTTTTCCATTTGAAGGCCCCTATTTCAGAGGACAAGTAAAAAGCTCATGTGGATGTACTGAAGAGGAAATGTTAATGTGGTCATTGCTGGCATTAAAAGCTTTGCTGGCTGGCATCCTGATCTGCAGGTTTTCTGATTGTCTGCAGGCTGGCAGACAATCAGAAAATGGCTGGCAGTAATGTCAAGTACATATCATGTGTAGTTGATAGGCTAAAACCTTCTGGATGCTGTTTTTAAAAATGGGCTGGTGTTGTCCTTTAAAAACAACATCAAGGGGGAGAAAATTAAATTTATCTTGCTGTCTAATCTTTAAATATCCCAAATTATGTAACAAACATTTAAAAGTCTGAGTTTTTCACTGAACAGACGAACAGCTCACTCACAAATCAAATACCAGACCAAGAATGCACTGTAATACCTCACCTCCAAATCCCTGAGGGAAACAGACTCGCAATCCAGCACTTCCTAAACTAGCACCAATGTATACAAATGTGAGAAAGATACTGAGACTTACTTGACGAGGCCTGATGTGTTCTTTAGCACTGTGGCTGCAAACAGCTGAGAGACTCCAACCAAACTCACTCCATCCACCTCCACGATCTGATCATTCACCTGAATCCTAACACACACAGAAGTAACAGGTTATGTTATCAGAGCCGCACCTAATCCTGTGTGAACAAGTCACTGATGTTAAAACGTACCTTCCGTCCCTCTGTGTTGCTCCTCCTTCGGTCACTGTCTTGACAAAGATTCCCAGTTTTTCCAGTCCCTGGTCAGCTCCCACACCCATCCCTATTATACTAATGCCCAGACCTTCATCTCCTAGAAAGAAAAGACATCAGGAATTTGTCCTCAAACCAACATTAACAGTAAGGGGAAGACTGGTGCACCATAAGACCACATATTAGGGGACACCCAGGATTTAAAATAAGAGCAGCAGGTGTTTAATGACACTAGTATTTATCAGCTTGTATTTTTAATACAATTTCACTTATATCTCCCTAACTTTTGTTTGAGCAAAGTCCTAGGAAAGGTAATGATCAATCCCAATGTCCCTGTAAATTCAAAGCATGTCGCAGATAATCACAGTTAAGCCTGCATAGGTAAAAGGCAGCAGAAATAGGCCTAAATGAGCCTAAATGAGCCCCTTCATCAGTCACTAATTACTGGACGGCTTGGTAAGTGGTAGTTTCATGGTTATTGTAAAAAAAAAAAAAAGAATAAAACAACAGCTTCATGCTTCTTGAATTGTTATAAAACTGCAGACTTGAAAAGACTTTTTCCATTTTTGTTATTATCTTAAAATGTGAGTATTTCCTGATCCTACCTAGAATCAAATCTGACATAAAGAAACAATGATGAGGGTCAAAATGTCTGTTAAAAAAACTGCATAAGTGGGTTTTAAGAGGAAAAATCTTCTCAAGAATGGTTGCTTGGTCGATGCTGCGTAATACTAAAAAGACCAGTTTCTTTTATTTCTGGGCCTTAATGTGGGCTTGTAT
>JAOWBC010000115.1:13351963-13388522 GCA_028566105.1 Hypoplectrus providencianus
ATATAAAGTTCATTTGTGCAATCCTTGGTAGTGATCCAAGCGTAGAAACTCTTTAGGGTGAAACAATCATGAAAATATACATTTGGGACCAAATTGATAACTCTTCAGCTCACATTTATGCAAACACAAAACTGGAGCACAAATATACAGTGTGTCTATACATCAAAACCCATCAATTGGTCAGAGCCAGACTGAGAGTTGAAAATGAGAAATGTGCAGATCTGTACAAACACACACTGGCAGCCGTAGATCACCTGAAGCAGACGACAGGTTAGACACGTTACCTTTGCCCTGCACACACATGGACTTCATACACGTGCGCACACATGAACCTCAGTCTCCTAACTCACTTGCTGTTATTCTAGACACCAGCCGATGTAGGTCAATGGTTTTGAATGAAAGCAGTCACTGTAGGCTTAGCATAATACACACAGGTAGGGAGAAGGGGGCTTTGAAGCTAGGTTAAAAACCTGGCAAATAATCTGAGGCTCTATTTCCACTGGAATCATGCTGCTGTGAGGCCGAGTTAAGGTTTTTCAGCTCGGGGAAATGTTTCGCTGATGATCTTCCCATTGATGGTGCACGTGCACACTGGAGGATTTTCAAATCTTAATTGACTTAAAAGTTACGGGACACCACATACATAATGAGAGATTTAAACAATTTTAAATATGTAATACGCTGAAAACTGCACAAACCAGATGATTCAGTCAAGACGGTGGCTGTACTTGGGGGTGCTATGTTTTGTATGAAAAAAAAAAAAAGAAAGAAATGTGCAGAAAGTCTGAAAAAATAATCAGGTGGACTTTGTGCCATGAGCTGGAGCAGCATTGAAAGTGAAGTTTTAATTGTTTGTCTCAATCATGTGGTGACATTCTTGACAGCTATTTTTGTTTTGTGCTTAATATTCCTTCACTGTTCCTATAGCACGAAAGCATGCATATTACAATTTGAAAACAGGGAGATGCTGATCAAGAGGGTAACATAAAGATTATATTTTTAAACATCCATACTACCTGATTATCTTTTGCCGAAAATCTGATCAAACAAACCTCCAATTGGGGAAACTTCTGCAAATGTTGGGGCCTAATTGGAACTGTGTTTGGGGCCAGCATTAAATAACAATTGGCTTAAAAAGTGATGCATTTTTGGTATTTTTAGGCAACATGTGCACATGAAATAAGTTTAAGTTCTAGGTTTATTATTCATAGCCTATCACAACTGCTATAATCCCATCACTTCTCTTTTTATAGCTCTGTTTGCCTCAGAAGTCTTTAAAAAAAAAAAGACCAATTAAGAGGTTTTGAGGATCTAGATTTGCAACATCACCAAGAGATACAGCCTGGTGATGCTGCACTGATCGTAATTCTTGAAGAGACCCTGTGCCCATGGACAGGTTGAGTGTTTGAGGGCTGAGCTCATTATTTTACTGCTGCTTATTTACAGTTTAATTTGCATGTAAAATACAAACCCACAAACTCAGCCTCCCTAATTCTGCGGGATTAGAGGCTTTTCCGGGTTTTAGTTTTGTGAGGCTTTGCTTCAACCCAGTGATCACCAGAATTGATTGTGTTTTCCAGCTTTACAGCAATAATATACTGCAATGAAAGTGGCTTCAAGGGTGCATGTTAAACCCTGTGTAAATTAATCTATATGTCTATAAAGTCTAGATCTAAATGTGAAATTGTTATGGTTGTGATAACTTGTAGCTTACAGTGTAGGTACACTGAGAAGAGAGTTCAGAGGGCAAGAAGCCTTGTTCACAGTTTTTCTGTTCGGCATCCAGGAGTCTGTCACTACAATCCTGCATAACATATACATATGCATTTTTATAAAACAGTACCGTCTAATAAATGGATTCAGCCCCACTTCTGTCATCCTGAATGAGAAACCAAAGAAACTGTTTGACATCAAAGCTTCAAACTGAATATTGAGTCTGCATTACATCCCCCATCTTCTCTGCTGGACCCTGCCGTAAATTGCCCCCTGATTTTCTGCCTCAAGGCACACTCACACTTAAGGGACCCCATGGGGTCTGTGCGTGTGCGTGTGTGTGTGTGTGTGTGTGTGTCTGAGAGAGAGAGTTAATCTGCAGGACAATGGGGGCCCTGTCCTCACCCCACACACACAGAATTAGGGCTAGGGGGCTCACAGCTGAGCAGCTTTCTGACAATAGAAACTGGAAATGTGTGTGTGTGTGTGTGTGTGTGTGTGTGTGTGTGTGTGCGTGCATTTATGGGTGTGGATACATGTGTGTATGTGCTGCCTCCTGCCAACACACGTGTCAAACACAAAGCCATCCAACTGTCCGCACGGCCCTGGGGAGCAGGATTGACAGAGTGGGGGGGGTGGGGGGACGTATGGATGGAAGTGGAGAAGGGGAGCAGAGAAGAAAGGAAGTGGGAGGAACAGGAGTCTGAAAGTGCTGCCTCAGGGTGAAGGGTGAGGACAGTCAGAAGGGCAAAAAGAAGAGAAAAGGAAACTGTAGATGGTTGAATTACTGTGTACAGATGGTGACAGGAGCCAGCCACTCTGGACAAGGTAACAGTGAAAGAAAAAGGATGAAGGACATATGAGTGGAATTATGATAATTCAAATATTTACATTCTTGTATGACGAGACTGATTATCTACTCTAACCTACAACTGCTTCAAATTTAAAGGAATGGTTCAATATTATTGGAAATATATTTTTTCACATTATTGAGTTAAATAGTGGACGTGAGGTTGCCACATCCAACACCCCAAGAATTTACTGCATCCTACCAAGAAATAGTCCCCAAAATTATCCTTCATGAAACTACCTGTCCTTACACTTTGGCTTCTCTTCATATTAAATCAGAGATACATTTTGTTAATCTGTTGTTTCCAGTCTTTATACAATGCTTAATTAAACTTATTGTCACCTGGCTCTCGTTTCATAACTTGACACTGCCAGATGGTTTGTGATACACGACCATCTGAGATCTCGTCAATGGAAACAGTTTAGAAAAGGGCAGGCAGTCTGAAAAATGACTTGGCAGGTCACTGGATGAACCATCTGTCCGTCACCGACACACACCGTCTGTGCCGAAACCAGTCAGGAGAGCAGCAAAAGCGTCTTTCAAAAGTCTTCAGTGCGGTTCTGTACTCTCTAGTTCTGATATAATGGATGCATCCCAGCATCTACGCCGGTTTTTTTTTTTTTTTGACAGTCACATCTTACACACAGCTACTGGTGGCTCCTCACAGAATGTGGATTGGTGTAAACCACAAATGTACTACATATGGTAAGTACAGAATTCCTTGCAACTTTGTGATATTACATAAAACCATCACTAGGTGGTCATTGATTTTATTTTTTTGCATCCCGAGAAGAAAATAGTAAAGAAAAACTGTACAGCATCTGTTTCACTTTTGAGTCACAGCTTTTTATCTTGCAGAGATGACTCCTCTGTTCCCTCCAGTTTCAGCTTGGTGATGACTTGATCTACGAGTAACTCACAATCGACTGATATTCTCAGTTTATCCAGTTGTTGTTCATGAAGGGAGCAAAATGAGAAAATCTTGTTTCAATCCAAACTCTAAACCCATTTAACCTCAAACTAATCTTTATTGTTTTTGGACTAATCTTTATAATCTCTTCATTATTAACACTAAACCACAAAGATTCAGTGTCCTCATATCAGAGGATTGTCCATACTCTGCCTATGAGGACATTCATAAGAAGATAAAAAAAACGTTCTGCTGTTGAAGTGTATGAATGCAAAAGACAGGCTGATTGAAACGCACTCCACTCCTTTCCCTCTTACACACACATCGATACAGATGCTGGCCATCTGAGTACAGCAGGTAGGCATTAATTCAGCCTGGCTGCACAATCAATGATGGTAAATGGAGGCAGCAGGAGGGACAGACAGCGATCTGCTGCTTTCATTTCCCCCCCTCTCTCTCCCTCTCTCTCCATTAAAACACAGCCTTTCTATGTCTTGTTTCATTACGGGAAAGCTCTCTAAGTGAGTCGCAGTCTCACTTTGTACAGAACACATGCAGTTTTCTCTCTCTTTCAAGCTCTTCAATTACACTCTCCCTGGGTATCATGTCCGGCCTTCACTCTCCGCACAATGTACATCTCTCTCTTTGGAAAAGGCCACGTCTTCACTGCCGCAGACACATTTGAAAGGCCTGTTTGAAGCTGCAAAGTTTTCCATCTACTAGCATCGGCAGGCTGTTTTGTACTTTAGAATTCATGAGAAATCGTTTGTTATTTAAATTTCTAAAAGAAATGGAGCATGTCAGGAAGTCAAAGTTCTCAAAAATGCTTCACATGATGGTAAAAGGCCTGAGATCACATGTTCATACATCAACATTTCCTGTTTAGTCAGCGTTTCTACATTTAAAAACAGCTGGGGGTTTTCCATCCTGTTACTGGATCAAAAGTAGTATGGATGTCACATTAGTTTGTACAAGTGATGTTTCAAATTTTGCAGATGAACTGATGTCCCTATTTGCTCTATTACAGCTGCCTGATGGCCTCTTTCTCACCTTCCTCCCCTCTTTTCTTCTCTGCCCCCTCATCCTCCCTCCAGCCCTCCTTCTTCCCCCTCTCTCTGCTCATCCATCCGTCAATCCAGCACCTCCCTCTCTGCTCCTCTCCTCTCACAATTTCTCCACTGCCAATCATCTTCCTCTCTTCTTCTCCTCCTCCATGCCCTCCCTTCTCCGCCTCCCCTCCTCCCTTTTTTCAAACATCTGCTGGTCTGCGTCTGTCACTACTGACCCCTCATTGCCACGTGCCAAGCCCTCCTCTCAGTGTCCCACAGAGACCCTAAATCATTAACACACACGCGCGCACACACCGGCTGGTGATAGGTGGTTGTCTCTCTCCCACAGAGAGAGAGAAAAGCCGACAAATTAAACTCCTGATTGCGGCCTCTCATTACATTGCTGTATCATTTGTCAATTAAATGTCTCATAAAGGCCAAATCCTTCAATTAAAAGGGGCTAAGACAACATGTGCAGGGAATCTCATGAGATTGAATATCTTCAACTGATCACATTCACCTACAAACACTGAAACACACAAGCTTCAAGGCTCCAAAGCAAAGAAGAAAGTGTAAGGTGTTCAGCAGAAGAAATGGGTCAAGGACAAGGACTCAGCGTCTGTCTCAGTGGCAAAGAAAAAGCAAAGTAGTATTGGTAAATCTCTTTTACTGGACAGCCTGCAGGGCAAGAACTCAGAAGTCAGTGTCACCTAAAAGCTGACTGTAAATGTAGTCTGTGCTCAGGCTGCAACAATAAAAACATTACAGCCTTATAGCTATAATATACAGCAGCTTACCACAGGGAGGGGAAATACAATGTTTCCACAACATCAAATTGTTCCAGCACACTGCTGGTTTACAGCCGGGAGAGGGGAGGTCTGCCGAAATGGAGTATAACGATGTCCGTGAGGAAACATCACGACGGATGATAATACCATCTACACGAGTCACCCAAAATGATGAAATCATATAGCGGAAAAACTCGCTCCAAGCACCTTCATGAATACAATCACAATCCAGATGTTAGGCTCAGCGGTCGCTAACTGGAAGCTACCAGAGATGGACAGCATCGCCCATCAGCGTGATTTTTTATGCTTCAAGGTATTCTAGACTACATTTTCTTTCAAAGTGAACGAATGTATGAACGTGCCATACTGGGAAAAATTGACTTATCTTTCATTTTACTTTACGAAGTGTGTGTATGCTTCAAGCCTTCATTTCAACTATAATAAATGCACATGGGTATGGTGAGTGTGCAGAACAGGTATTTTGCTACTGAATCAACTATTGTTTCAAATCCGAGTCATGAGTTCAAAGAAGAAACCAGGTCAGAGTCAGCCAGACAGACAATCAGATAGAGAAAGAGACAGGGGTAATTGTTGGAGACATAGATGTATTATCTTTACACACACACACACACACTCACAAGCACACACACAGGAACAAGCTGTAAAGGGAAGGACAAGCAGGCTTCACTAACACACTGAAGCAGCAGAATAGGCTTAGGTTGTCTCTTATCGAACATCGTTGCATAACGTCATGAAAGACATAAAAACAAACTTTGAGCACACAGTTATGGAAACACATTTCTGAGTTCACCACAATTCCTCAAGACATCAGCTGTTTGTACTTTGACCTTGTTATAATGATGAGCAGCACTGAAATCCTGCAGAATGTTGTTTAGGATGCACCTTATCCCTCGTTCAGACTACTTGGACACGTCTTTATCCTCTATGCGTCTGTCCAAAGGTGAAAGGTCAGTCAAACACATAGACTGCATGTCATCAACAAACCAGATACCATTAGCAGGTTGTCTGCACTCAGGAAATATATGTGTATAAATATATAAACAGCATATACCCTCCAGTATTTACTGCCTTTTACTTCATTTTTGTGGTGTACGATCATAAATTGTGTTGCGGTAGGTGATAAAAATACATCTGTCTGTCAAAACAGCATTTAAAGTTCACATCAACTGCCAAGTTTCATTTTTCCCCATTTACTGCACACCATGCGGTGCAAAAAAAGCCATTTACAAAATGTGACATTAGCCTTGTCACACAGGGTGACGTGCACTCTGTTGTGTTGCCACACTGTGTGACGATAGCTCCGCCGATTTCCACAAAGGGGCCCCCACCACCCCCAAAGTTTGATGCGTGTGATGTTTTTATCCATCTCACCCGCTGAGTCAACATGTCTACGTGTTTATGTAGATGTCAGCAAAACAGAGGTGTTACCATGTCATCAGGAAGCATCATTTCTATAATTCAAGGCAAAAACACCTGCAACATCTCTTGGCCTGTGAAACTGAACAGCAAAATCATGCCAACTATGGTTCATGACCATATGGTGATGCATTTGTTTTTTGTTTTTTTTGTTGTTTTTTTTTTAGCATATTTTCACACTGGAGTCTATGTAATATAAGTAATTTCCCCCAGAGATTAATAAAGATTCTGATTCTGAAAAAACTACATGTTAAATGTCAACAGATGAACTGAACAAAAACTTATATTATTTTTCAACAAACCCTTGTGTTTTATTCTTACTTTGTAATGAAAATTTACATATAAAAGACACACAAGTGCACTTGATACATGAGTTAGTCCACAGCATAACATATGTATTCTGTGGAGGGATGTGGAAAAGTCATTTCAGGGTAATGTTTAAATACTCAAAAGCTGTCAAAAGAAGGACAAGAGTGTTTTGCAGCTCATGAACGTCCATAAACAACTTGTTCAGTAACATGTATGACAGCAGGGCGCTGCAGAGCATATAAAGTGACATGTGGGAGATGACAGACGGGCTGAAGAAGAGTCGAGGAGTTCAGAGTGGAGCTGAGTGATATCGAGCAGCATTCTGGTCAACACGGCGGCACAGCCAGCAGTTTCTGAGCCCGCAGCAACTTAGCAGCTTATGGCAGCTCCATTTCCTCCAGACAGACTGGGAGGGAGCACCAGGCTGCTACAATAATCTACTTTAGTTTGGGATTAGCAGCCTCTCTGCAGGTGCCACTCACTGTCTGTCAGTCTGTCCGGCTCCGTGCTGACCTCTCCAACACTCCCTCTCTCTGCGGCTCTGTCCCGTGTGTCCTGCTTTCACTTATGCCGCATTTGGAGTTTAACCAGACTTCTGATGCCGAGCTGGTGGAGTTTTATTATGGGCTGTTGGCTTTGTCCCACTGAAGCAGATATTATCAGCCTTTTATTGTGATCATATATTTTTTTTCTCCCAGCAAAAATGATGGCTGTAATAAGTGCTGGGCCTTATTATTGAACATTGTGTATATGGATAGATAAACAATAAGATGGCGAGAAGAATCTGTAAACCTTTTAAAACATTCAAGATCAGTAAGAATATTGATTCTGTTATATTGGCATCCATTCACATTGCAATTTGGCATATTGGAACAAAGTGGGAGGAATTGACACCCTAACAGAGCAGCGGCAGTATGTGTACATTATAGACTGCAGCAGTGTTCACAGCAGTGATGGCGGAAAAACTGCCCATCGTGCTGTTTCTCTCTGCTGAGATTTACCAGACAAGCAAAGTTGTTCTGCATTTTCCTGACCATTATTTGATTCCTCTCACACTCAAGTGAGAGGCATGTTTCTATTGATACACTTCAGTTCCTTTCTTATTCCAGGTAATGTATGTCATGTATTTTCTGTCTTGCTAGATCACATTGATCCCCCTTTGATCAGTCTTGCCAATTTAACGCCTTTATTGCTGCCTCTGAAGTTGGACCAGAAGCGTCACAGAGGTAGAAATATCATGACATCAAGTGACAGCCTGAAAGGGAATATATACTGCTGGATGTAGCTATCAGACGATACGCTTGGGTGTTTTAGGTGATTCAGTAATTCACATTAGTTCATTTTGGCTGGGGAAACACCAGCATGAATATCAAAATATAAATGTGTCTGTTAACTGAGCAGGGAAACAGACATATTTCAATGACAAAATGTTACAATAAACTTCACAAACCGAAAACATGCATGAGGGTCCAAGCTCTAGGAGGGAAACACACACAACAGCCAAAAACAAGTGAACAGACTAATAGTGACTTATTTATATTTTAAATGAAAATATTGAAGATTAAAGAATATTATGTCGCCCTGATGGTGAGAGCCGGCCTTTATATTGTTTTTTTATATTGGTGTTTCATAGATTGAACCACATTTTTTCCTGGTGTAACCCAACCACTTCAGCAGAGAGGAGTGCTTAATGTCAGCAGGATTATTCAGTCTACACTCCATGCCTGAAAATGGCAATGAAGTTGTTCTTTACACAGCCTAATTGGACTATTGTCTTGTATGGAATCTGAATAAGGATCACTAATCGGATTATTGTGTGCATGTAAATAACCGTCTCCCATTTCCCTCAGGCATAAAAATAAAAAAAACAAAAAGTCAACGCTGGGAGTGGTGGATGGTGTCAGAAAACATTCAAGCTCTAAAAGTGATGCATTTCACTTTTGTGCTGGCAGGTCCAATGAGACGAGAGCTGTCACAAACCAGGGAATAGAGTATAACTCAATGCAGCAAAAGAAAGAACCTCATACATTCAAACTGCCTATCTGCTCTGTGTAGGGGAAAGGTCAAACTGATGAATATCTGCCTGAGAAAACAAAGGACCTCGGCTCATTATACATCAACCTCACTGAAAACAGCCTCATGTCAGACGATCTAATGTTGCTATGACAACTACAGAAGTACTGAGGAGCACACACATGTAGATATAGACAGGCGTGCAGGCGACATGTATCAGTAGGATGCAGGATGTCTCCACTGAGCATGCCGGGAGAGTAAGAGCGGCGTATATGGAGAGCCAAATATAGGAACAGAATAATGAGCTTCTTATCATCTGCTCCATCGTTTCCATATCTCCTCTGCTTTCCCCATCGCTCCATCTCTCTGTCATTTTCCCCTCTCCTCCTCCCTCCTTGAATGGACCAAATATTTCCCTAGGGCTACTCTCCTGTATAAAAGAGATATATTACACCAGGAATTTTCGATTATGTGACAGTGGCCAGCTTTTCCTCCTAAAAAAAGAAAAGGAAAAAAAAATCTCTACAGATAACAGCAGGATATTGGGCACTTTCCGCGCCTCGAGCACAGAGTAATCCCGTCTGTCAGATCACAGCAGTTCATAGATACAGCCAACAATTAAATCAGCGAACACAAGGGAACAGATCTACAGCTCTAACTCCATAGCTTTAAAACTACCTTTGTATTTTTAAATAGGCTCCTAATCCTAACCACAAATTCAGACAAAGGGTCTTGTGATTTATACAAAGGTTATCCCTCTCAACCATTACTGATCAGCCACTAAAAGTGTTTGGTGCTGTCTATATCTAAGGAGACCCCGACGCATTTTCCTATTTCTTTTTCCTTTGCGTACAAAGATACAAAAGTACACAAAAATATACATACTGCTAAATGTCAAGTGGACAGAGCTTGATTAAGTTGAGCCCATGAAGAGAGGCCAAGTTTAAATCTGCAAGATAGTCCTGGACTGGATTTATCAAGCACAGACATGCACATACACAAGTTCCCACAGAACAATCCACACCGGACAAAGATTATTTTGTGATTAAATCATCCGTTGATTATTTTCACAGTAAATTGTTTTGTTTTGAAAATGTCAGAAAATTGTGAAAATTCACAACTACAGTTTCACAGAGAGCGGAATTAAATCACATTCTTATTCAACCAACAATCTTGATTAAGTAACTCAATTTTCACACGTTTTAATGAGGGTCCTCTTCAGAAAGCCAAGCAAGCAAAGTGTTAAACTGGCGCTTTCAAATGATTTTGTTGAATTGATCAGTCAAGCTAAGATTGAAACTAGCAATCATATTTATGCTGGGTTTTTAGTGAGAAACCTTCTTTTTAAAATCTTAGAAAATAGTGTAATAAGTTGTTAGAAGTGCTTTATTATTCTTACCAACAGTCCAAAAACAACCAGTTTAATATTGAATAAAAAAGACAAAAGTAGCAAATCCTTTTAGATATTTGACATTCCTATTCCAAATGGGCTCAATAAATTACCAGATTCTCAGAATTGTTTAAAGGCAAGCGAAGGCTTTTTTTTTTTTCTTTATCTCTTGCTGTCTCTCTCTGTCTCTTCGTCTCACTTTTTCCACACATACAAACACACACAGGCACAGACAGGTTGTACACTGGATGTACAGACTCTCCTGTTTCACAGCCACCTCCTGTTTCTTTGACTAATTCAAGGCCAGCTCTGTTACAGACAGAGATAAACAGCTCTGAGGTCGAAGCCTTGAAGCAGACTGATGCTTTTCTTCTTTTTTTACCACTAATTGTCATCATGTGTCACTTGAATAAAAGCACCTGTTGATTTCAGACCAAGGGTTGGTGGAAAGGAGGATGACAAACAGCTGGCTCACATATGTGTGTCCCTCTGAATGCCCGTCTGTCTTCATGTCACTGTACCTGTCTCGTATCCTGCATCTGCCCACTGATCTACCAACAGCCTCGCCTGTTTGTCTAAACTGGCAGATTTCAGCCTTCCTCGTACAGAAGCATCTGTTCTTGCCCTTGTTTCTCCCTCTCTTACACACACGCACACACTCCAGAGTCTGACCCAGATCCTCGCTTAATGAAAAACAAAAATGAATGAATGAATAAATTATAAGTGGGGGATGCTCTCCCTGTTATGTGAACCTCATGCCCTTTTCATCTCATGCAATAGCTTTTACTCATCTCTCTTTCTCATACAAACCCTCTCTTACTCCCTCTTTTACTCGTACACACAAATTTGCTTCACTGAGTCTTCATCATCTCTTGTAATCCCCCACAAGTGGTAAAGAATTTTCTCTCCTCTCGTCTCACTTTCTCTTTCCCTCTCGCTCTTGCACGCACACACAAACACACACACACACACACACTGTGTTTCAGTATCTGATAGTAGAGCACAAAGTGCTGACTGAAATGACATAGGGCGTCTGTTGTAAGTGTTCTCTGAGCGCTCCAGTATACTCATTTTGAGTCTGAGTTTGGTGTGTTTGTGCTCTAAGCTGTCAAAGCGTAGCTGGGCGCAAATGACACACAGGAGGTCTTTCCTCTGAGATGAGATGATGCTGGAAATAATTCTGGTGGTGAAATCCAAAACAAAGACAAAGTCACAGCTAATAATAGAGGAAGAAACAGATCCTTTGGAGCGGATTATAGTACAAAAACAGAAACAGCAGTCAAGGAAATTGTATGTTTGTCCCCTAAATCGTACAAAGAGGTGGCAGAGAGAGTCCCCTCTTTACAAACAGATGAGTGAGGAGGGGGATGTAAATGTGAGCGCTACACAGTTTATTTTAACTAAAAATCCTCTTATGCCAGTGCAAAGGAAAATAAAGGTCTGATGTATGAAGTTTTTGGTTGGCTTGGATAGTTAAGTGACACAAAAATAACATGTTCATCAATCTCAGTCGGAAAAAAAAAAACTGAAGGTAGCCCACTGGTAAGGAAGAGAAACCAATCACCGTCCACATGACCGGACTGGTGCACACACTGTGGCAATCAAAGCAGACTGCAGGGCTTGTTTTCCTTCTTAATTTATTGCCTGTGAAAACCAACACTTTTCCCTTTCCTTTCACCAGCACTGACAGCTTAAATCGCTCTTTGCAAGATAGAGCGGTATTTGACATTTCCATTATAACTACTACCTCTCCCTCTCTAGGTTCACAATTAACTGCCAGTTCAGGTTTAAACATAAGAAAGAATAGGCCTGCGTGGTATGCAAAGTAAAATGTGAAACCTCTTATTCATTTCAATTCTCAGCTAATATAAAGTGTGCATAAATAAACACAAAGATGTATAAATAAATACATTATTTCCGCCTTTCACTGGCAGCTAAATATACACACACACACATATAAATATTCATAAACATGCAGCTGCTGAATGGCAATATAAGCCCATCCAGTGCAGTGACTGTCTGGAGTTGGTTGATGAGCTGTGATTGCTATTATATGATTAAGTGATTACTAACTGCTAACCATTTCTCTCTCTCTCCTACACAAACACATGCATGCACAGAGAGAGAGAGAGAGAGGGAGAGAGGGAGAGAAAGAGAGAGAGAGTGGGCTCCACTTCGCTCAGGCTGGTGACACACCTCATCAAACCGTGGTCTCTTCTAAGTGGTGCTGACATGTGTGCTTGTGTGTCTGCCTGTGCTCCTAATCATACCATTCTGTGTGTGCATGTGTATGTGTGTGTCTGTGTCTGTGTGTGTGTGTGTCACAGGCAGCAGCATGCCTTCACAGCACGTGGTGGTGGTCTGGTTTCCGCTCAGAGGGCTGTGAAGTGGCCTGATGAAAGCTCACACATGGTGGCAGCGAGACGAGTCTGATCTCCTGTCGTGACCACAGCGCTCAAACGGCTGGAGGACAGAACTCCCCGGCCCGTCACAGGCTTTAAACAGTGACAGGACAGTGAGCAAAGACTTTGGTCACGTTGTCATAGAACTGAGCTTGACTTCAATGTCTGGATGCTGCCATGAAATAGACTGTGTTCGCCCTTTATTTTCACAGGCTCCAGAACATTTTAGCTACATCAGGACTTTTACATGAACTCACTTTCTGGATATTGTGATCATTAATCTCCATTATTATCTTCGGTTTAAAGGGAAACTCCAGTGAAAAAATACTGCACTTCCACAAAGTTGGCGATTCACAAGGGATAGATTTTTAAAGAGAATAGTCGTAACAAAGGCTGCAGATATCCTGACTTTGGTCCTTATATAGGTCAAGCTTCCCAAACTCTCAGCGCCTTAATTTCCCATGATGCAATTCAATATTGTCTTTGTTTATGCCTTGTTTCAGTCATGTGGAGGGTCGGGATGGGAAAGATTCCTATGTTTACGACTTGTGAACATTGATGTCGAGGTAAAACTCAAGACAGTTGTATGACAAGAGAGTTTGTCCAGTTAATCCTTATAAATTCTGTGTACTGACATTATGACACTAAGTCCAATACATTTGTGTTTAACAAACCATCAAAAAGGCTTTTCTTAGATTAATATTTATGACAAATGTGTCTATAGACTTACAGATTTAAAAAATCATAATTTAATCAATTTAAATCATAAAAAAATAATGTTGTTAATATTTTGTTCTGTTTTGTGATTTTACGGTATTCGAATATTGTTATACTGTACTCAGTACATTTTTCTTTCTCCCTCCTTCTAGCCCATGTTTTGTATATTTCGGTGAAAAAGTAGGCCACGGTGAGTAAAATATGACATGAGAAACAACAACAAAAAACCCCTGAAACTCCTTGGAGTCCAGAGTCACGACTGTGAAAATGATGTAAATCATGTGCCTCGGACTTCACAGTCACCCAATGCATGAGGACACCCAACTGTACATGTCAGTGATCTGTATCTGAGGAAAACTAACCGCTAGATCTGCTCTGATCTCACAGTAATAAATGATAATGTGAATGGTAGCCTAAGGCATCATTGCAAGCAGTATGAATTTATAAAACGCAGAACATACACCTAATGTGGCAATGAATCATTTATATTATCATGCTAGTCTCTATTCTGGGACTAAACATGTTGTATTTAAATTCACCACCCTCGCTTAATTCTCACCTTTACAGAGACATCACCATCTGCAGTGACACACTCCACTGTACTCGTTCTCCTCTTATCCTCCTCATATGCTGCTGAAGTCTCTCATCTTTCTCCCACATTTCCTTACACCTCTCCTCTCATCAGTTTTACCTCCATCCTTCCATCCACCAGCCTTCCAGTCTGAAATGACTCATTACAAGACAGGCCTCCTTCAAAATGCAAGCCTCTTTTGCTCTCCCATTTGCTCCTTTCTCACCGCCTTTTCACCTGCGTTCTCTCTCTCACACACATACTTCCCCTTTCCTCTCTCAGCCCTCACACCTTCTCACAATCTCCCTCCGTCCATTTTCCCTTGCACAATATCCGCCTCATCCGGCTTTGATTCCTACCCATAACTTCCAGTCTTCCTCCTTCCTCACCCCTTTTTATTTTCTCTGCTCTTTTAGCTCTAATTCCTTTTTTTGTGTTTCATTCTGTTCATGCAACCCTTCCTTCCTCTCCAGCCAAAAAGCATGACTCCCTCCTCCTGTCATTGGTTGACTCAAAGGTGCCCATCAGTGAGTCACACTTCTGTACATCCCTGCCACAATTTTGCACGACATGACATCAAAAAAGAACCAAAAAGCCCCCAGAGTGCTTGTTTCAAACACACACACACACACACTCCAGACCCATGTCCATCATTAGTTCACTAATAAACAATAGAGAGCAGAAAGAACCAGCTGCAAACCACAACCAGCTGTGCTATTATCATTTCCCTGCTGTGTGTGTGTGTGTGTGTGTGTGTGTGTGTGTGTGTGTGTGTGTGTGTGCCATTTCTTTCAGCATGCTAATACCTTTGTTTAAGCCTATATTAACTTTTCCCAAATTGGCAGCTTTTGATCATTTGCTGGCCTTCCTCCCTCATTTTAAGTATGTGTGAGAGTGTGTGCTAAAGGTCTATCTCCATAATTAGGGCAGACCAGTCACACATGGGTCTCCCCTGACACTTCCCCTCCAAGACCTAAATATTCATGAGACTCTAAACGCTTTCATGAGCTCTGTAATTATGGACAGAAAATAGAAGGAGAGACGGAGACAAAGACGGAAAGAGGGAGGGAACGGGAGAGAAGGAAGGAAATGCCCTTGCACTTTTTAGGCACAGGCTGTCTCGTAGTATTAGCAGATAATATCTACAGTGCAGTTCTGCCATCCAAGACAGAGAAGCCAGAAACTGCTTCCAGAGTAATCATTGCTGCTGCATAATTCAATAAAAAAATGAACTTTCTTGTTGTTTTGTGCATCTGCTAATTTGACATGAAGAGCTCACTTTAAGCATGAATATGAAATAGCAAACAAGCTAGCACACAAATCTCCCTCTGCTGTCAATTGAAACAAGTCTACATCGTGTCCTACTGGTAATAGGTGGACAGATAAATGGAGCTGTAGTGTCACTGAGGCCATTTGCCTCGACAGTTGTAGACAGAAATCAGTTAGTCTCAACAGTCTTAGGAATGAAAATCAATATTCGGTTATGGCAGTTCTTGTTTTTGTGAAAACTTCAAGAAACAGACATTTATTCCCTATGCAGCTGGGAGGATCTGCCAAGTCGAGCTGGGCAAAAAGCAAAAATGCTGGGGTTGACATGAGGAGTCGACCTGCTGGTGAGTGATCTAATTTGGCTCACGCAGGTGTGTTCGGTAAAAGCTTTTCCCCGGATGATTTAGAGAGTGGTTGGCTGAAAAATTACAACACCTACTCATCATCCAGTTATATGCCGCTAACGCCTGTTGCTTTGGTTCTACTTTTATAATCAAAACAAAACATGTGCATGATGAGTGCTTATACTTAAGGTCCCAGGAGGCTTCAAACAAGGCAAAAAGTTTTTATAGCTATATCAGAAAAGCCACAGATCCAGTGCAGCCCTGGACATCACCCAGAGCTGTCTGTGAGAACTCAAAAGTCTGAATCAGTTCGACCAGAGATTAGCACAGACTTCACCTTCAATCACTCTGCTTCCTCGAACAAAGTCCATGAATGAAGCACATGGAGAGCAGGTCTCTCCCTGTGAATTCACCGCCAGCAAATGATGATGATTTCCATCCTGTGACTGGCACCAAACCAGTGTTTGGGTTTTGGTCCAAGGTTGCAGTAGAAGGATGATTTACACAAAGACAGTAGGGCCGCTCATTTAATTTTTTAAATGCCTGATAAAGCACATATCAGGATGTTTTCTAACTAATCAGTAAATTTATTAACTTTTCTATACTTTATACACCATGTTAGCAACCATGCCATTATGGTTGAATCTAGCTTTGCTGCCATATGCAATATTCATTCTCATGACATTAAAATTGTCCAAACAGTTTAGTTTAACCACTGTTGGCCAAGGACTGATGTCGAATTTTTTCAAGGAACAGCAAGGGACTAAAAGAAGATCCAAACGGAGAAGCTTGGTTTATCATTTACTGGACTGGAAAAAGAGGCTACCATTTATAGCTCCTACAAAGCTCACTTTCACAAACGTTGTTCCCAGTCTTTATGCAAAGCTAAGCTAAGCGAACCAGCTGCTAGCTGTAGCTTCACACTTACTGTACATTGTGATGTAAAAAAAAAATTATAAATGTTTAAACACAATCATATAATGCAAAGTTGTTTTCAGAAGGTTCAGAAATATTTATTCTTCTCAAATATAATATCACTATATCAACATTTAAAATGTCTATGCAATCAATATTTTAACCATATCCCAGCTCTAAAGAAGCCTCCTACTATCTTTAATGCCTGAGGACAAATCTAATATCACATCTAATATTAGTGTGAATATGATGTGTGGTAACCAGGCCTCAGCATGCTGTCTGGTCTATTTTGGGGTTTAAAAGTAAATAGTCAGAGAAGCCAGCAAGGATTCCTGTTACAATAACTCTCACTGAGATTTGTGAGAACACTTCAAGGCCTTTAAAGAATAGATGTTGTTTTTCCATTTTGTAAAAACAAAAGCATCATGAAACATCCAAGCAGGCATTTGTTGTTCATACGGAGCATATCAGAGCAGTGAACAGAGTCTGATAGTTTGGTTTTCGTCAAGTGTCTCACTATGACCAAAATGATCACATGTCTGCTTTAAATTCCAGGATGAGTCAATTGATTTATCCAACTGGAAAGGCCATCAGATAGTCTCCTGGAAGCACTGAAACCACAGCCAGACTGCAGCACGAGGCAGCTGATTCAGAGCTGATTGTCCCGGCATTGACACACAGTGACGCTGCACTGACACACACAGAAAAGAGAAAAGAAACTATTCAACAGTGAGGAGAAACACACAAACAAAGACATGGACCATGAATCACAGCAAGACGACAAATGAGCAAGAGCACCTCAGACGTTGATGTCATTTATATGTAAATGAGCACACCGCTACTCCACCATGCAGCCCTCTTTACTCTCCACAAACAAAAGACGGAGCAAACTTCCGATCAGATCAGACAAGATGTCACAACGGGATGATTGGGACTGACAGGAAGCCAAACGATACATGACAGGATGGGGTGAAATGAGCTTAGATGATGAGGTTTACGAGGAGCGGACATTAGATGTAACTAAGGTCTGTTTGTCACAACACTAATGATTTCATGTCCCCTGTTGTCTCCCAAGGGCTCCAAATCCACTGCTGGCCTCTCAGGCTGTATTCCCTGTGAGGGAGGGGGGGGGGCTTTGATTAATGACTCACTGCTGCAATCTTTTCTTAACAAACTGACGCACATCACACAGCGTGACAACAAGATGACAAGCAGCATCAACCTCGCCCTGATAAACTGATGAGCAAGCGAAAACACAAAGAGATGCAGCAGCAAAGTTGCACATAGATTTTTTTTTTTAGGAGCCATTTCTGCCACTCTCTGGACTGTCAGACTCCAGCAGGAAATCTGCCCGTATTACTGTAAAGTGCACATTTACTCGAGTTATCCTGTCATTGTGATAATGGCCTCTGAGTCATCAGTACATCAGCAGGCACTACACACAGGAACACACAGGTGTGCGCATACACAGGTTGCAGACTGCATTTAAACACTAAGTACCTGTCAAGGGCAGAAGGAACACATCGTCTTCCTGTTTATTTCTCTGCAGCAGGTGATGTCATTGACTTTAGAGCGCAGCAGTGCATGAGAGTGCTGTTTTCCTTGAGTGACGTCTGTGTATTTTTAAATGTGTGTTAGAGCGGGATTGTGTGCGAGTGTCCCTGAGTGTGTCTGTGTGGATTTTTTTGAAAGCTCAGCAGTCAAACACTGACTTTTCAAAAGGCTGCTGAATATAAATCTGTTCCCACTCCCATTTGAAAGTGTCAGATACATACATTTATATGGTTGCCCAAGGACAGAAACAGAAATTACCCAATGAATATAGTCAACCAGAAAGATGGACAGGTGGATAAAAGAATAAATATTTATCCATCATATATACAGTAACCATTGTTTGGGCAATGGGCAATAAAGTAAACTTATTGCTAACATCAGCATGCTAATATGCTCACAGTGACAGTTGTTACATCCTGGTGTTTAGTAGGGATGTTTACCATGCTCACCACCTTAATATGGTTTATAACGCAGCTTTGTTAAATGCTCACTTCTGATTGGTCAATCACAGCATTCTACTGTCTACATTGTCTACATTGTCAGCCAGGTCTATATGATAACTGAGAAAATAAAGAATAAATAGGAATAAAAATAAAAAGCTGACACAAGTGTCAGGATTTGCTGCTTTTCATTATCTTTGATGATATCAAACCAAAGAAGCCATTTGAGTTGTAAGCTGTTGGTCAGTCAAAACAAAGCAATTTGACATGTCAAAATCGACCCTTTCTCCAAAAATATTCTGACGTTTTATTGACAGAATTACAGATAATGAAGCACTAATGAAAGTGATTGCTAGTTACAACCCTAGAAAGATTAATAGATGGATCAAAATCGTTTCAAAGCACCAATTTAACACTTTGCTCATGCTTGCTGAAATGTGACTCTCAGCAACACTGTGATCTGTTCTGTGTCTTTATTTAGACTAATTTGAGGCTTCACAGGTTCAGATCTCTGAGCTTGCATCCTGTACAGGGCCTGCTTCCTGCAGTACTCTGCAGTGAACAAAAAAAAGACCCAGTGGGGGAGGTGGAGGATGTAAAGTAATTAAAAATAATGATGGCTGATGGAAAACAGCTCATACCGACTACAAAATGTTGCCCGTCTTGTCACCAAATCGCCTCGTGTGTCACTGAATGATGAGCACGGTGACACACTGGCCATTGAGCAGAATGCAGATGAGCAATATGCCCTGCAACTGGCAAAAAATTGACCTAAAAATGTATCTAAATTTCTGTTTCCAAAATGTTGATTAACTCAACACTGAGTCAACTGTGAACTGCCGGAAAAAGTCACCCATCTCTGCATCACTGCATTTAAATGAGTGCTCTGACATCACTGGCACCCTTCTGCACAGGGATTACTCCACATGCTTCAGGCAGAACTTTCACTATCTCCGTTTAAGGATTTTGACTGCTCTACACATAATGCCAGTCAATATCTGTTCAGTTTAAGTCGCAGTGACAGGGTGTGATAAGACACAGCCGAGTTAAAAACCCTTATCTGGCCTACGAGCTGAATCCCATCTGCCTCTCTCCTCACACTGACTCATAATGCTGCTTATTAGTCCCTCTGGAGGGATAAAGGGGACAAGGGGAGATTTCTAAAAGGGAGGGAAAAGCAGGAAATAAAGAAAGAGAGAAAGCAGATTAAAAAGGGGAACAGCTGAGCAAGGCGAGAGAGGAAAAAGTGAATGAAAAACTAGAAATGGCAACATTTTATAAGGAAAATTAGGTGTGCTTGCTTCTGCTGAAAACTGCAGGTGTGAACAGGAACAAAACATTTTTTAAAGACTCAAAGTGTTTTTTATGTGTTAGAGCTGAAAGCCAGATATCCGTTTAGGAGTCTGTACTGAAATCTGAGCTGTCATTTTAAAGAGTCAGAGATGAAAGTAGTTGAAATGTCAGTTCAACTGAACTTTGCTGCAAACAACTTAAATTCCACCTGAAGCTGCAGAGATAGTTTAGGAGAAGTCTAACTGGGTTTATTTGAGCAATCAGAATAATAAAAATTAATCAATGTCAAAAAAGACATCAATTTTTTTAGCACGGTTACACATATACTTTGAAAATATAACGCTTGTGTTGAACTTTAAAAAAAAAAAAAAAAAGTGTAATTTACATTAACATTTACAACTAAATTAAAAAGTATATACAAAAATAATACATAAATCAAAATAAATAAATTAAAATAGATATTTAAAAAATAACTAAAAAATACTGCACTAAAAACTACCAAATAAATATTCAATGTATTAAAAGAATTAGGTTGTAACATGACAAATTAATATGTAAAAGCAAATGTTGTAATACATTAGATATCTACTGAATATCAAACATATTCAACATTTTAGTTAACTAATTACTGATAAAAAATTGTTTTGTCCTGAATGTTCTGCTTTCATAATCATCAAAAGTCAAATCATTAGCAAAAATGAAATTGATAAATCACTGATTTTGTGAAGACCTAAAGCTGTTGAATTTGAAGCAGAAGTTTCAGAAAGTTTATGAGGCAGGAGGAAGCAGAAGCCGAAACAGAAGAAACACGTGTGGTGGAAAAGTATGGAAATATGCATAGAAGATGAAAAGGAAGGAAAAAGAGACACAGGGGACATGCTGGTGAGCAGACTGTTCTCCCCCAGTAACTGGCTGGTCAGATCCAGCAGACAGATAAATGACCTCCTGTCACCATTACAATGCTCCATCCCCTCCTCCTCTTCCCTCTCCCATCCCTCTCCCCACCGACCACCCCCTCCCTTACCTCGACAGGTCATCCATCAACCAACAGACTCCACCCACCCTTGACACAGACACGCTCACACACAAACACAGACACACACACACACACACACACACACACACACACACACACACACACACACACACACTTTTTTTTGCCTATTACTTGTTATTAAACCAAATGAAGCGATGCTGCAGCTGGTACATGTGAAGAGGGAGGGAGTAGCCCTCGCTCCCACTGTTCCCTCTTCCACCTTTCCTCCTCTTACACCACCATCCTTCTCCTCTGTTCTTCCTTTACACTCCATCTCCCTCTACTCCTCTTTCCTCCCCTCCCCTATCCTACCAGCAGCTCTCCATTTTCCATGTCCTTGTTACCTTACCCATCTTAGCTGAGTAAATGTCAAGGTGTAGACACAGACAGAAGTGATCACTCATAGAGCACTATGAGGGACGGCATTGTTATTTCACAAAGTAGAATAAAGGCAGACACAGACAGCCCTGCAAAACAACTGTTGTTATAGACAAACTTCCTGTGGCAATTCTATTAGGATGCTTACAGCCAATGTTAGCCATTCGAAGTGCAGGACTTGTACATAAATGATGGTGCTTTACATGAAAGCCTTCGTTAAATGAGTTCACAAAATGCTGATTATTCCTATCACCAATCACAGACAGGTAAAATCATTAGAGTAAAATAATGATGATAATAACAGTATTTTAAAAAAAACAAACAAAAAAAAACCTGTAGCCATACATAAGCATGTGCAATTACCGGTGTTTGTGTAGTTACTCTCATTGCCAGAGGGGGGAGACAAAAGCTCAACACTGCTGGATTCATTTTGAAAAAGGGATGGGGTGACATATATTTATACTGAAAAATACTCGCAATAAGTTGATCGTGATCACATTATAACTGTATTGTAATTGTATTAATAAGGGAAAAGTATTATAAATGATTATCTTATTTAATATATTTGGTTTAACTCATTAATTTTTTTTTAATGATTTTAATGCAATAAACATTTTTTTAATTAACAAAATGTAAGGTAAATAGAATCCGGTATCTTTTTAAATGCTATTTTAAGTATATTTTCATCATCGTCACGTTAATGTTGTTGTTGTTGTTGTTGTTGTTGTTGTTGTTGTAATATTGTTTTGGCTAGGATAAACGTGAATATTTTAAAACAACAGTATATTTACTTTGATAGTGCAGCATATATAACTAGTTTGATTTCCAACCAAAACCCTTTAAGATGACACAGGATAATCAGGAAGGGTTACAACACAATTATGTTTGGTCTTTCATTCCAGTCTTGCCCCTATTTGCGAAAGTGCTTTACCCAAAGCTTCAAATTAGCTTCAAAGTGCATAAAACATCAGTTTTCAGATAAATTTCTGACACATTGAAACTATGCAACGTGTGACATGGATAGGGGTTTTAAACGTAATCATGAAAAGATCATTGTGGCTGCAGGTTTTTCTTGCAACACTTCAGGTGCACACCTGACTCAGCTCATTCAATCACCTGAACTGTCCCCACTCAGGTGTCCTACTGAATGCTCTTATTATAATACAGCATCACATATATTCAGTTAATACAGTAAGATCCAGACATTTCCGCCTCATGACTGTGTGACTGGAGACCTAGACATTGTACAAGCACATGAATTGATGCACACGCGGTGTCACCGTGTCTCACTGAGTATTTCTGGTGTTACCTGGGAGAACTTCGGTACACTGCACAGCGATAAACTAAACGTAACCCTCAGAAAGGGAAGTCGATTTCCTCGGCTTAAAATTCAAATTCATGCAGTCATTAAACGGTCCGAACATTAACTGAAAACACTTCTTTAAAGAAAACACAGCGTCCTGTTACACATAACCTACTGCTCCAAATCCTGTGGTCAGCAGCAGATCCGGTGTAAACAGAGAAACACTCACCGAACACGAACTCAACTTGTGTCCAAACGACACTTTTCTCCGAGGTTTTCTCCAAGCGGTGAGAAAAGTCGGGGCCTCTCCACTTCTCCGCTGATGATAACAGTGTTATTCCACGGCTGTTTCTTGTGTTTCGGCGATGTAGCGACGTTTCTTTGTTGCAGTAAACTGCAGCTCGACACATCAAGGCAGCCAGGGACCGATGCTGAGTGTCCATTTACTCCCAGAACGAGCGCTGATTGGTCGCTTCCACCACAACACAGCATTCTGCTCTGACGTGATTGGTTCAGATTCCTTTGGTGCGTTCGATAACTACTCGTAATTCCAAAGTCTTATGTACCAATTAATGGAGATGTACAAAAATAAGCCTACTTCGACTACTACTGCGAAGACAGCTGTTACGACAAATACTACTTCAATTTCCACTGACAGGAACAATGTCACTGACTGATTTTAAGGCCAGTTTATGAAGCCTTTGTTGTAAACTTTCATTGTTTGTTTAGAAATTTAATTTAAATGTGTATCTATGGGCACAATATTTTGCTGCTGCTATCACAGTCCTGCTGAAGACCTTAAAATAATCGTTTAGCTTTTTAGTTTTTGTCATATATAATTTATCATTATGAATTATAAATCATACCTATACTTTATTAATACCTTTTTTATTCTCAAGAAAATGTCATGTTCAAATTTCCAAAATTCCGACAACTCCTGAAGACACCATCCTCCCCATGCTTTATATCTATTTTCTTGTGTACATCCTAGATTGTGGTTTAAAAGACAACAACTTATCACTCAACAAATCATCGGCTGCGGGGTAAATGTAAATTTAGACACATAATCAAAATATCAATTTACAGATCTGCTGTAGCATCTAAATTTCAGGCTGTTTTGTTTAAGTAAAACAGAGCAGGGTTGATTGATTTGCATTGAGTGTACCAGGGTCAGTGTGTGCGTTGCTGCGTGCTAAACAAACCTAACAGCTGCACTAAAACATCAATACTATCTCGTGTCGTTTGGCATTTTTTTTTAAATGAGTCACTGAGTCCAGCTATGTATGCTGATGATTTTTTCAATCTCCATCTACCCACACGCATTGATTCATTTTGCTCTAGGTATTAGTTTATTTTAGAAAACTAAATAGAAATCGATTCCTTTATGGGCCTCTATTTTTTAACATGAAAATGGTCATGAAGACATGCGCAAAGGGTGATTTTGTATGAGTGTGTTTGTATGTGGGCCAGATAGAAAATAATATCTTCTTTTTTTGCTTGATTGATAAAGATTGATAGAAGTGATTGATAGAAAATTTAATGATAACATTTTTTTAACTGCAATGTAAAATGAAAGTAGAGCCCAGTGAATTCACGAAATACATTTTGTGAATTGGTGAATTCTGTAAGGAGCTATTTGGCTCCACCTGGTGGTGACTGAAGATTAATACAGTTTGTGTTTTGACTCATTTCTAACACTTGGCTTCACACCTCAATTTTTTATCTTACAATAATGCACATTTCTGTAGGATTTTTATTGTTTGTCATCTATATTATAGAAACTGATAGCCATTCAGTACATAAAGTGTACTATCGGACTTTGTATCCCCATATCCAACAATGTGTATTTAATGTCTATCTCACGATATAATAGGAATGGCTTGAACTCAATCTTAAAAGGAATGGGATAATATTGTAGATTATTTTTATGATGAACCCTTTCTAATATACCCACTGACAGGAATCCTTTATCACTATGTACAGTGCATCAGTGAATACTGTCATTTTTCACAGATACCTGAACACTCATAAACAGAAATAAACTAATCAAGAAAAACACGGATTTAGTTTTAGTTGCAAGTTGATTTTTTTAAATTTAATTTTGTGTTTAAAAAACAAACAAACAAACAAAAATTCATCAATGATTGAGCTGGCAAAATCAAAAAAAGAAAAAAAAAATCCCAGGTTTCACTGAACCCTGCTTGAGGCTGTGTCCAGTCCAAGCATACAGGTGAAAGATATTAAATTGCATACAGACATTGAGATGAGAGGTAAACTATAAAATGAAATGTTTGCACTGTTTGTCCAGTTGTCTGATAGTTTCACATTTTTGTCACTTGACTGTAAGTATTACTGCAATGAAGGCAAAGACATTAAAGCTATTAGTGTTTCACAGGAAACATGGACATTTAAATGACTCAGCATTTTTTTTGAAAATCTACTATGGAGTAGCAACATGTCAATGGAGACTGAAAATCAATAACTATTATAACACAGGCCTCAGCTGTCCTGTGAAATTATACTGCATCAAGTGGGAAAAATGAGAGCACTTGAGAACAAAATCACTATGGTTTTCCAAAATGGAGCATTCAACTGATGTGCTACAGTATATAATATTTTTTATTTTTGAAGTTTACTGTGTTAACCAACAACCCCTTTAAGAGACAGATGAGCATGGTAATTTCTAAATCTTGAATGAAGTATTTAACAGTCCCAACTGTGGACAGTATTGTAGAAAGATGCCAGTTTCTGTAAAAACTTCCATCTTGATATTCAAAACATGTTGCTGGGAGAACCGACAATATGACAAAGTAATGAAGGATGTAAACATTACCAACGACAGAATCATCCTAGCTTTGCAAAATGGAACACTTTTTATGAACGCTGTAAAACGGGTAGCCACTCTCTAGTACAAATGTGTACATGAAATATCTATCCTGCAACATGAGATAGCTGTAGCGTAAGCACAAATGTTTGCAAGACAGCTTACAGCAAAATACAAATACATATCAATCATAGAATATATATAAAGATGGAGGACATTACAGCTCCTCAAAAGTAAAGCCAATGCCCTAGAGACCGACTGCATTTTTTTTGCTTCCATGTCAGGGGATTGGACCACGCTTATGTATGTTCACCTGTTCGTCTTCCTGATAAATTACGTTTCAATTAGTCATTTGACATTATAAAACGGGGTGTGACACCACACTTGACAGCTGCAATAAACTTGTGACTGTTTTAGCAGGATTGATGCGTGGGACCATCTTTATATACAGTCTATGACATAAACCAACAGTTATACTGTGAGATAAATCAGTCAAACGATATCAATATTCATGTCAACAGTCAATGTCAAACAAAGTTAGATTGCACATAAATGAACAATGCAATGCAAATGCAAACTACAGCATGATCATACACGGCCCTAAGAACAAAAACAATTAATGATATGCATATACAGTATCTATATTATATACACACACATTTAGACATCCTTCACAACTACTAAGAACTCTAAACTGTACAATAAATCTGCTATAAGAACAGTTGCGTAAAATACCATTTTGATATACAGTAATACTTATTTGTCTTTTACAATGTACAAGTTCAAATTGTCCACACAATAAAATGCAAAGCACAAGCCCCAAAAGGCCACAAAAGTGCATGTTATCAGATCAGTTTGAAGCCACTGGAAGGAAGGACTGTCATGAGTGGAAATGAATGCTGTATCGCAGTATCATACTGGAGCTTTTCCATACTCCCACCCACAATGTCTTGCAAGATTAATATTTAGTGGAGGGAAATCTGGAGTTGATATAATTTTGACATGCAGGCACACATGACTGCAGATGCACACACAGACACATTCTTGGACATTGTTAAGATCCACAAGGTGAACATGACCAACATGTTCCACGCACGCACGCACACACATAAACATAAGTCAGGGGGTTAAGATGAAACTGCAGCAACTTTTACCCACTCCAACATATTCCCACACTGTCACATTATATTCAAGTAGTGGCACTCCAATAGTAGATACTTAGTCTTGGTACCTTTTGGACAATCATACACTTCACATCCCCAAAAAGGACACATTGTTGTCATGTTTTCACACAAGATTGTAAAGTCTGGAGCAGTGACTTGGTACAGGCAGAAGCTGGCTGTGGGCTCCGATCTTATTTCAGTTTTACCAAGGAGAAACTGTGAACACAGACGGCTAGCTTCACCCGCAGCATGTCACCACCAGACACAGAGTTATAGAGGGATATAACACTGAATGTCAGCTTTTTTATGTACTCTTTAGTTTCTGAGGCATGTGTTCCAGTGACAGGCCGTCACAAGCTCCTCATTGTTTTCTTGTGTGTTGGTTCACTGCTGTGCCTGAACCTCAGGCCATCGAGGGTTGGGGCTACAGACTAATGTGATCATAGGGGAATGCTTGAAGCCAGACTTTCTGTAGTGCAAAGATGGGCGGTCAACGTGGCTTGAAAAGTGATTAATGTCCTTGTTTCAATTTTCTTCTGACATTTTTGTTTTAACTTAACATTCCTTAACTGCCAGTCATCTGATGGTACAGTAGTCTCACAGCTCAGAAGTGCAGAAAAATAGTGCTCTGTAGAGTAAAGTTGACCTAAATTAAGTCATCTTCTTACCTGTCTAGTCATTTGGCTCCAAGCATTCCCTTTTCACAATACCCCTATCTGAGAGTGAAAAAGGCAGCTTTCACTCAAAGGAAAGGACGCAAAGTAAAACCCTGTCTGTTAAGGCCACAGAATTGTGCTTAAAATCTTGTCCTCCAGAGGTACACTTAGTTTAACAGGTGCTTCAATTGTCATCTGACCCATATTACCTCATCTCAGCACAATAGCGCCCTCCCTAGCATCTGAGAAAAGGGAACTGGAGGTGATGATGCTGATATGGTACCAAAGGCATTTCCTCCCTCCTCTCGTCAGTTTTTCCTCTTCTGGTCCACTAGAGTATTTTCAGGTTTCCTTTGGTCTTCATTTTGACATTTTGTCCTCACTCCTCCTCACCAAAGGTGCTTCTGTCTCAGTCCTTTGCCCATAGTCCCCTTCTTTTACCAGGAACAAGACATACCTGTTAGGCTAACGTCCTAGCATGTACACAACTACTTCATAGGTGCACATCATGATGGCGGTGTTGGGGATCTGTCTGACGAGGTGTGTGGTTAGGCCGCGGTACAGTGCTCGGTATCCTTCCTCCCGGGGTACAGTCAGCAGAGTTTGAAAGAAGGAGCGATACTTGCTCCCTTCTTCTCGTAGCCGTGTGCGGATCACCTCTGTAGTTACAAAGAAAAGGAAGAAAATGGTGTTTAATACGCTGATAGATGTTCTGGTCAGACTTTGCCTTAAGTGTCTTTGGAATAATAATTGTCGCTCACCCTGTCTGATCCTGACCTACTTTAAACGATATCCTAGAGACACTGACACTGTCTATGTCCCAGAATGACTTTAGACAGTCATAACAGAAGGTATTTGAACTGCTGCATTCAGCTGTGGGCTTATGTAGGTGGAGAATGATAGTGATATTTATAGCATAAGTGGACCATTAGATTTTTCCAATAGGAAAATGTGATTCACTGGCTCCTTGAAATGTAACATGTCTCTATGATTTCTTCCAACAGAGCCACAAAGTTTTGTGTAGTTTGTTTAGAAATTGAACAAACAAAATACAAATAAATAACTGGTGTGGGTTAAAGGGGCAGGTAGGCTTCCTCTGTTTCCAGCTTTTGTGCTTTATGGCTATGGCTCAATACTTAACACAAAAACATGAGTCTCAGGTATAAGAGTAAGTCTTGTGATATATGTGAGTAGAAACCTTTTTTTTTTTTTTTTTTTCCTGGCTTTATCCGATAGTGATACATACAGACTAAGGGAAGGACATGCTGGAAAGTGCTCTAAGCCAGCTGAACCCCAGGCTGCCTGCTTACAAGGACCAAGCCTTCATGGTATGTACTCGACTAGGGTGCCAACCAGGACGCCCCAGGTAATCAGCAACCTTTTGAGTAACTCATTGCACTTCAATTCCAAGGACCTTTCCATAAATTTTGCTCCGGGAACAGGGCCATGGACATTTTATATTTTACAACATGTACAGGGTTTGCAGGCCTGATTGTCAATGACTGGTCAGACAAACACAGCACAGCTTCCTCAGTTGCTGTACTCCTTCACTCATTAAACAATAAATACTGTTGTATTAATTTAGGACCATTTTAAATATGGAGGGTGAACATTTCTCTGTTTAATTTCATTAAAAGTGAAGTTAGTCTTTTCTGTTGGTTCCCTGATTAATTTAAAAATAAATCAATAAACAAATAAATAAAAGCGATAACAAGAGGGAGAAAGATTATACGATTGGGTTGAACTGAACCCAGCTGAGCCTGTTTTGTTAATGCTTGTAGCTGAGTGCCACAGCCAGGCTGGGAAACACTTGTAAATTAACATCCTTTTAAATTACTTGTTAACATCAAGAAAAATATGCATTTTTTATCAATTAGTAAGTGAGACAGAAGGTTACCATGAGGGTATGCAATGGAGGTGGCGCAGGTCTTTGAGGTGGCTGCTGCGAGCATCATGCCTACAAAGTCCGAGGCATCTTTCACGGACTCTTCCTCATCGTCCATGCTGGCATGGGCTTTGGACTGCAGCAATTTACGTTTGATGCTTTCGTAGATGACAAAATGAATAACAGTCTCAGAGATACCAGCGTATGAGGCTGACATGCCTCTGTAGAAACCTCGCAGGCCGTCCATCTGGTACACCCGCCGTACGCACTCAAATGCATTCATTCGCCGCTCGCCCCGTGTTCTGTAATCATACAGAGACTTTAATCTACTATAACAATATTATTGAATTCTCAATATTACTCTTCTTCTTCTTGTTATTATTATTATCATTATTAAATTATAAGAAAAATTAATATATGTGATGAAATTCTCAACGTGACATGACATAAAGGTATGAGGTGTTTCACCTGGTTTCCAGCTGCAGACGGGTCTTGATCAGCCAGATGGGATTGGTGGCTGTGATGGCAGTGAACCCTGGGAATTTCAGGAGGACAGAGGTTCAGACAGATGCAAAGACATTTGAAATAACACCATCAAATCAACACTATAAATCAAATTTTATATACTGTAGGACAATGAGAAAACACTTCACTAAACAGGATCAACTCGCTTTAATTTATAAGACATTTCAGTACTCTTAAAGAGGATCTCCTTTATTACAGATTATTTGAAACAATGTCACAATTAAATCAAATTTTTTTTAGAAAAAACATCAAATCAGTTACAGACAAAAAAAATGCACATATTGATCCTCTTTATGTGAAATGCTACGCAGGTGTATATGAACAACAGCTCTCTTGAAGTATTTTAACTTACAACAGTGCATGAATGCAGCAGCTGTGAGTGCTTTCCTTTTTTTCCATGTGTCATCTTTAAAAATATGTGACTGAAAACACTGGGGAATGACGCCAAGCAGCAGCCTGTATGGCAGATCGTTATTATACTGCAGTCTGATTTATTTATTTCTTTGAAATGCGAATGAGAGCTCTTAAAAAAAAAAATCACTATTAAAACATAAGCTCATCTTAAAGAGCTTACGAAGGGGGGCTGTGTTTTAATATCATTACTTCCAATCATATCTGACCTTTTATAATAAAATCTGTCACCCACAACTTCAAATCACGTCACAGTAGGTTTGATTCTTAGTTTGACATGGACTACATTTTCTGTCATCGTTGTTTCAGCAATATGTATGTGTCCTCCTTCTACTCATTCTATCAGAATCTAAACAAACCAGTAGCTGACTGGTTAGACAATAGTGGCAGACTGTTGGCCTGATGCTGGCACAACTACAACAGCCCAGAGAACCAAAATGGTGTCTGGAAGAAACTCTTCAATTATTTAACAGGTCTAACGTGGAAAGTATCTAGCATGAAATTTAGTGTAGACTTCTTGTTAATGGTGGTGGTAGACCTTGACCTTTATGTACATCTGCTTTCACAGCTGATCTATCTTCATGTCAGCTTTGTTTTAACTTAAATTTCAAGTACCTTTCAAGGTAAAATGTATTTAAAATGCACTTGTGTGCACAGATGTGATCAGATGTGAGTGTATGTGCTACCTTGAATTATTTAGAAGGGAAGACAGTGAACAGCGAGTGCTTTTGTGTTTTTGTCAAAGAGATAGTTCAATACTATTTTGAAGTTGAGATGTATGAAGTACTTCTATATCATTGCCAGTGTAATACTTTCAGTAGATGGAGGTCAGCCTTCATTTTTAGGGGGTTTAATAATGATTTGCTGCTCCCTCCATCTACAGCAGTAAATTGATTAGCTTCTGTGCCAGTATTACTGCCGGTTTCTCCAAACTGTAGTGCATGCTGACTGCTATGTATGGTACTGAATACAATGTCACTTAAAAAAAAACTCCAAATTATCCCTTTAAGTGAGAATGCTAGGCAAAATACAGTTATATAAAGTTTAATATGCAAGGTGTGAAGAGTATTAATTAATACTTTGTATCATCATGAAATGACACAAAATCTTTCTAAACATAATTGATATAAATGGTATAACAGAGAGAGAGATAAAACATGGTCATTTCCAGGAAACAGCTAAGACAAGGGCTAGTCTAAAAAGAGACCTCAGTCACAACTAGTGTATCAATGCAACACAGCCCTATGTTAAGGCAACTGCGTGAAGAAGAGAGGAAGACACAGGGTCTATTGAAGAGAAGAGAAGAACAAAAAGAGGAAGAAGAAAAAAGTAGAGGGAAGTAGAAGGAAGTAGCGTCTATGGCGTGTACTCACGAGGGAGGGGCAAAGCTCCTCCAGCTCCTCCCCGCTGCAGCTAGTAGCCTGCAGATATGGGGGGCACAGATGGCGGGGGTCTCCCACCCAATCACGCAGGGGTGAAAGCTTTACAGTAAAGCCCTAAAATAGACACAGGCTTTTCTGTACCACAATCACACACAAGCAGCAGTCACATCCATCCCAACCCCACCAACCACCCTGCCCAACCCACTGGTACTGTAAAGGTGGATGGAGAACAGATGGGAGGTGAAATTCTAACCTCCTCCCATCTTTCCCCAAACTCAAACCCCAATCCTAAACCCCATCCCCTTTTATTTACACTTATATGTAGAATTAAATTGCTTTACATTTGTTTTACTGTCTATTCACAGTTTAATCCTCACTTATTTTAGCAACTTGAATCAAGAAAATGTTGATGGAACAGAAGCCAAAACAATCCGAAAAAACAGCTCCATCTCTCTGGAGCAATGTAGACACAGGTTGAAAACACAAGGCAGAAAATTTAATTAAGGATGTGTTCTTCATAACCACTGTGCCTTTATCAATTTAAAATCTACATATTGGAGAAAAAAAACAATGCTTACTAAACTAATAAGGTAGGAAATCAGGAGAAGCAGGTGGAAATGCTAACCTTGCCCTTGTGTTTCACAGACTCAAGGCAGATAACAATGAAATGAAGGGAATGAAGAGACCATTGAATGAATACATGATGATATAAGAGGGGAGTGGTTGATCATAGTAAAATGAATCAGAGCTTGAAAAACAAATGTAACCCACACTAATAACTCCATAGGCTTCATTATTAAAGAACTGGGATACATTTAAAAATAACAAAAGTTGTCCTTGTATTTTTGTCTCCAGAGAGCCAGCCTTCTTCTAAGAAAATGGATCAAATAACTTCTGAAAGTTATTAAATCCAACACCATGGAAACTATACCGGTTAAATAGAAGTCGCCATGATAGAATGGTTTTTGGTCCAACTTTACCCCCTACCTTAAAACTGGGTTTTTATAAGATTTTTGTTGTCTTTGTACAGTTCTCAATTGTGTATTTGTCACAAGGGATTAATACAGTCTTAAAAACTTTACATTCCCAACTTTTTTTGCCCAATGAGGGTTTAACTTTTTAACTTTTTCTTTATCTTTAACATGGGTTAGTTAAATTGAACAAGGTGAGTTGGTTAATAACTGATGTGTGTAAAAAATTTTCTTTCGCAAAATAGAACAAATTTCAGAAACATTTATTGTACTATGACTGTAATGGATGTGAAGAACATTTCCCTGTTGGAATATTTAAATAAGCCATGAAGAATATACATACTCAGCCTAACTAGTGTGAACTGAGCCTATGTATATGGGTGTGCTGCTGCATGTCTGCATTACAATCCTTCTATAGGCACATAATCCCTATGCAGTTTCTCCAGCAGAGTTTGACCCACATTCAGAGAAGGCAAACATGCTTTAGATTAACTGCTTGAAGTGAACATAAGTCTCAGTGAGGAAGTGGGACTAGTTTCTCTTACCCAACGATAGGAAAACCCACAAGTAATTATCACAACAAGGGGTCATGAAAAAGTTACATTGTTCATTCACCAAAACATTCTTTAACTCTGCTTGATTAGATTTGGAGTAATTGCATATGAAACACAGAGACAAATCAAGCGCACCTCTTACATTTACATGTGTTTTCGCACATAACTACAGAGTTGCTGACTGAAATATGATGAATATATACTCGATCAGAAGGTTGTGGCAATGCACAACATATGTTATATTATTTCATATGATCTATTGTACTTTTATTTGTTATTTCTGTATGCTGAATACATGTTTGATTTTATTTGGTTGGCTGTGTAAGTGCACTAGTTGATCCTTTTTATTTTTTATCATGCATTATGTGCATTAAGTCAATTTGTAGATGTACTAAATAACTATGACCTCGACTGTGACCTATAGCTCCTTTTTTGCCATAATTCAGT
This sequence comes from Hypoplectrus providencianus, assembly GCA_028566105.1. Lineage (NCBI taxonomy): Eukaryota > Metazoa > Chordata > Actinopteri > Perciformes > Serranidae > Hypoplectrus > Hypoplectrus providencianus. The sequence goes on from JAOWBC010000115.1 coordinate 13,385,463, forward strand.
AGTCCTAGTGCCACATGGAGAGAAAAAAATCTCCATGCTTTATAACTAAAAACTGATTGACTCTTCTTTATGTCATGAAAAAGTTTACCCAAAACAATTACATGGCTTTGCCTTAACTGCATCTTGTCCATTCAGGTAATATTTTTTTTTATTCTAAATTGGTGCTGGTGCCGTTGGGGTTAAACTGTGTAGGATAACATGCTTCACAAAAAAATTGACTGATCTTAAAAGACAAAGTCATGGGAAATAGTGCCGGCCATTTAGGTGATGCATTGATAAAAAATGATTTTCATGGATGATGACAAAGATGAAATGGACCACATCAATTATAGCTTTCTGTAGCAGTGACAAGGTTAGCATTTCTTTTATACTAACAACAAAATATCCACAGAGGTATGTGTCATTGCTTTACTTTACTATGTGGATGAAACTAGACAACAGGCTAAGGGGAAGATGGTGTTGTGTGTGAATACTAAGCAATAAAAAAAACTTTGTAACAAAGAACCTAAAACTACATACCAGCAGCAAACACATTGCCATAAGCAATGGTAACATCAATACAAATGAATAACCATTATGAACGTTCTAATATTCATGAAAATCACCATGGTTTTCATTATACCAGTGTAAAAAAATGTGATGCTACCTGACGTGTCCGCCTGAGTGCCAGGGGCCCCGGTTGACCTTTGGGGGCCGTGCTCTCTCCTCTATACACACAGAGCAAAGAAGGGGGCCCAGACCACACTGTTTAAGTAACAACTGGGATGTTAAACCATTTACAGAGTCCTCTGGAGAGGCCTCAAAATGAAATAATAAAAAGAAGGGAAAAAGGGCAAGGAGAAAAAATAATAATGATGACATGAGGGACAAAGGGGCTAGGAGAGAAGGAAAGCACAACCTAAACTTTGAGGACCATGTGGTTTTCTTCTTTTTATCAAACAGCTAAATATTAGGGATGCACTGATTCGTTGAGGAAGAGTGTAACAAACACTGTATTCAGTATGAAAAACATAGCATGTAAAAGATGGCCCAATTCCGTTATCTTATTGTCTTATTATTATTATTATTGAAATGACATTTTCAGTCATTTACATTTAATTTGTTTTACAAATGTTTTTCTTGTGCTATGCAACTACTGAAAAATATTCTCATTAAGTAAGTACTTGCCTAGCAGCTTTAAAACTTTAAAGGGATATTTTTCAAAACAGGATATTTTTATTTGAAAGAATGTTGTATTGAAGGTTGTTTCATAAATATGTATTATTAAACTCAGGCTCAGTCAAAGATAAATAAAATAAAATGCAAAATGCCTTTCAAACAGTTCACTTCCTTTTTATAATGAAGGTTTTTTTATTTCCCTGGCACTAAAAGGGAAATACATTTAAAAAAAAAAAAAGGAGGCATCCACTTTTGGACAATTTTTTATTTTAAACACCACTATCCCACCAGAATTTCACAATCGGTGCATCCCTACTAAAAATATATGTACAGCATAGCGATGCTGTAAGTGCCAGCCATGGCACACTATAACCTGACATTGTCTGGATGCTATGTCTCCTTTGCATATAAGTCTGAGAATGCTGATATAAGGCTATGACTCCTCAGTGCTTTGTGGTTTGGCATGGCCACCATGAATAGACAAGATATTGTGTTATCTGGGTAGATGTGTGTATTTACAGAAAGGAAAGGCTCAGATAAAAAGCTCATGAGTAGTTATTAGAAGTCATTGGAATGGTTTCAGGGTGTAATCATTGTATCACATACCAGATGTGGAATAACTTAGTCAGTGTTTACAACGCTGATAAATGCAATGTACATGGCTTGACTTCACAGTTAACTTTTTGAGGCTGTTTTCACCACAATCAATGTCAGGGTGATCCTGAGAGTCTTAAATTGTGCTTTCTGATAAACCCCCTATGGTTTAAATTTAATGTTTCTATACATGAAACAGCTGTGTAAGGCCTAGTTATTACAGATATCATTAGTTAGCTTTGGCATGCTATTCAAAAACTTTAAAATCTGTGAAAACCCCACCATCCCACACATGTATATGGAAAGGGGGGTAAAAGGGGTGGGGGGGTACTACAAAATGTGAAAATGATGAAAAGATAAAGTAAAAATGACATTTGTCTGATGAAGACAAACTGAATAATTCTTTGACATGTTTTTTTTTTAATATATATATATAAACCCATCAGTGATTTACACTGCCCAGGCAGACTGACAGACAGACAGACAGACAGGCAGAGAAAACAGCGACAGACAGAGACAAACAGACAGAAGGAAGGGGGAGAAGGAGCCTTCATTACCTGCCATCCCAGCCGACACCATGTGAACTTGGGTAGAGTCTGGCTCCAGCACCCCATTCAGCTTCTCCTTCGCTGTCGAATAAGCCGCAAAGTAGATCGCCCTGTTGCAAATGTCAAGAAATTACTATAACTTATCTGTGTGGAAGCAGTGGGAGAACAATTAATATCCTTATTTGCTTCATCTGTTTCCCTTTAAAAAAACAAAGTCACAAAATAAAACACCAACAAACTAAAGAATCAAGACAGCTGCAAAACCAACTCCTGCGTTGTGCAAGGTATAATTTCTATTCCTAATCAATAAAGTGGTGACTACAGGGCTCTGTAACAAAAATATAAAGCCATGGAAATATTACAACAGCATATACACAACATCCCCACTTTGTTGGAATCCAGTTTGTATAGCAAATACTTAAAGAAAGCTAAAATATGTATACTGTCCGCCCCCCCTTTCACAGCAGTACATTGCTTAGCTTCAGTGATAGTACTCCTGTCTGTTTCTCCAATCTGTGGGTTTGCACACTGCTATCTAAGTGATGCACTGACTAAGTACCTAATACAGCTTTAGAAAATCTGAACTATCCTTTTAAGTTAACTACAATAAATATGCCTGACTGTTTTTAAGGCAAGCTAATATGTAGTTTAGATGCAATCCCCAGAGATAAGTTTATCTCTGCCTCTGTGTGTGTGTGTGTGTGTGTGTGTGTGTGTGTGTGTGTGTGTGTGTGTGTGTGTGTGTGTCTGTGTGTGTGTG
>JAOWBC010000115.1:13392653-13403387 GCA_028566105.1 Hypoplectrus providencianus
ACACACCCACACACACACACACACACACACACACACACACACACACACACACACACACACACACACACACACACACGAGCATTTTCACCCCTCAGAGTCCGAGCCAGACAGAAACTGCACAGACAGTGCAGGACCCAGAGGACAGAACAATTATGCTTTAATAAAGGTAATGAAGGATAAACATGTCAGAAGAGGGAGAGACTGAGAATAAGAGTATGACATGGATGACTCAGAAAGAGACAGAGACCACGACAAACCAACCGGAAGAGGATGACAAAGCCCATGTCATGAAACAGTAGCTAGGGAGAACTAGACAGGTCAGGGAGGGGGATTAGACACAAACACAACTCTCTCTATATAGGCGCTCAATTGCGATAATACACAACAACATCAACAGTCACATGATGTGTGTGTCACAGCTGGCCGAAGCCTGCTGTTGTTGATGTTTCATTCAGACTCTGACTGAGTTCAGGCTGTTATGCAACCTAACCTGCCTAGCTTAGAGAGTGGGAACCTAGTCATTTCCTGTATGATTTAAAGTACAAATTTCTATTTTATTTCTGAATAACTCCTTTCTTTACTGCATCTCTGGCTAATTAAATGTGTGCCCAGGTTTGAATTGCCACATTTCAAATTGATGACACACACACGCTTAGAAGTGCTTTATTCCTCTGATAAGAGGTTTTGCTTGTACAGATAACAGCGTTTCATTAAGAAGCTTACTTATAAACTCAAAAGACTGTGGTGACCCCTTACGGCTAAATTATGCATGTTTAGATTATTTTCTTTTTTCTTTCTTTTGGCTTCATATTGTACATTTCTCTTGTGTTGCTTCATGCAGGAGAAGACATAAACCACACCCAGAATAGTTTAAATAATAGTGAACATACCTGGAAGGTGCCACACCAACAAGGTTGGGCCCCAGTCCTCTGAAGAGTGAACGGGGTCCCTCTCTCTCAAGAATCAACCTGTGGAAAAAAGATTGAAATTTCAATTCATGTTATCTTGGTAATTCCATCAAAATATATCCACAAATTGTTTTATATAAATCAGTGTTTCCCATACATAGACCATTGTGTGGCGCTGCGCCACAGATTGAAGACAAAGCGCCACAAATTGGCCGGAGCCAATTCAGAGATCATTTGATTGGCTGCAGAATAAATAAGTTACATTACAGCTATGAACTCATATCTACTGCAAATATGCAGCAAAAACACTGGGAAGCTTTTTTGGAAGACATTTGACATAACTCATGCCTGTATGCTGAATAGGAACTAATCTGCTGTTAAAAATTATCTTAGCTTAATACAATGACTGAAGCCAGGGATAAACAACCAGCATGTTCCTGCTCACGATATCTGCAGCAGGCAGTTTATTCAAAAAGTAGCGGCAAGAGGTTGGATATGACATGGACTGTATAAATGCAAATGCAGAAGCATTTTCCAGTAAACACAGATATTTAAGCTCTTTGTATGAATATATATTATATTTATATTGTGTTGCTTAAATTATTGTTAAAATTATTGCCTACATAACTATAGCAATTACATACCACTTTTTGTGACTTTCACTGTCAATAGTTCTAACCTAAAGATCACCTATGATCACAGATGAAATCCAGGGCAAAAACTTCAAATCAGTGTTTATAGGGCACCATGCAAACAGAAAGGAAAAACGCCTCAGTGCCTGAAGCAGAAGCAGTAATTTATAACTTTTTAGGCAATCTGCCATGACCTAACACTAAATACAGCCTGACATTATACACCGGGCCACTATCAACATACTGACAGACCCAAAATAAATGACATGACAGGTGTCCTTTCTCTGAGGGTGTTTATAGCAGTGTCATCATGATGGCTGTCATGTTTATTGTGTGTTGTCATTTAAGTTAAAAGATTGTTCATCAGTCACCCATGTAACCCAGAAACCTTGTTCAAAACTAGCACACCGTGACCCTCATTCATCGCACGTGTACACATAAACTGTGAAGCAAAGTCCAAGAAAAGCCATCCAGGAAAGAAAATATAGCTGGAGGATGAACTTGAGCTATCCCACACCACTAAAAACAAGAAATTATGTATATGTCTTGGTGCAGCTATTAATGTAGGGTTTTTTTTAAGATCCTGTTGGTTCGTGGGCTCTTCCTTCCTGTGTAGTAAATTAATTCAGTTAAACACTTCAACTCTAAAAATATATTGACAGGACATTGCCCAAAATTACACAAGACAAATCTTGTGAAATCATAAGCTAAACCAACTACACAAAAATGGAACAATGTCTGCACCTCATTGCCAGTTGACCCACTTTTGACTTGTGCTGTTTTTTTCTCTTTTCCCTGCCAAACCGCTATTCCCTCTTCTGCCCTGCTCCACTCTCTATTGTGTAATGGTGGTGTGCAGTTTCTGCAAGTGGCTGTACTCTCTTACAACTTAAGAAGCCAAATTAATGCCACCACAAGGCAAAATTTTTTGAATACAAAAAAATGCTCAAATCACCTAAAATGAAAAAAGGCATTAGGACAGCGTTATTCAATGAAATCTGAAGAAGGCTGGTTAGCATAGCCTTTTTTAAAGCAAACATTCCTAATTATTGCAACAGTCAGGGAGAACAAATCATTTCTTAAGCCAAACAAAGGAGAAAAACAAATTCTGGTTTACCTCTTTTGTGACAAAAGCAAAAGATTAGCATTTTGCCTATATATCATGGCAAACTCATTAATTTAATGTTGATGGGCTATGCAAAAAGGCATTTTTCCTTAAATAAAGAGTGACCATGAAGAATCAGTCCAATATTTTGCAAAAGAATCAATACTAGCTTTTTTAACTGTGGAAAATTCCACAAAGTTCAGCATGTGCATTAAGCAGTGTGTTGTGAACGCTGTGCGACATGCTCTGTGACACCCATGAAAATAAGTTACCAGAGAACAACAGAAGAAGACCGTAGACATGTTGAACATTTACTTTAACACCATTAATCCCCAAGTGACCAACGGTAATTACCAGTATGAAGTCACAAGAGCTTTCAGCAGCTTCTAAATAAACAAACCAATGCTTGATTTTCACTTCCCATTTTTCTGGTAACTTTCCATGGTATTTTAGGAAGAAAAATAACTTATCAAGTAGTACAAAAAGAACAACTTATTGGGTATTTCTTTCTTTGGCTTTTTGGTAGTTGTTAAGAGAAAGTAGCCCTAACAGCCCTTTGAAATGCTGTTTAAAATGATCTCCCCTGTCCTTGGCAGGCCACTTCTTTTTACCTGTTCCTTAAGTGTCTAGGCTGTAGATTCTGCTGCTCTTTAATTAATAAAAAAAATAGTCAAGGGACAGTGAATCCGCAAATCTCCTATTTCTACCTATTTCTTACCTGTGTCCTGAAGTAGAATTTGGTGTGACTTGCAGACTGTTAAAAATATCAGCTGTGCAGATGCAGATAAAAACCAGATAACACCTCGTTTGTGGTGCAGAAAGTGCCAATAAAATCAATTAAAAACCTCAACAGCAATGGCTCTCTCAAGAGATCAGGTAATTCAATAAAAAATCTACAGAGTTTGTTGTGAACATATCATCGTTAATTAACGGCACTGCCGTAAACCGTCAATCGTAAAATAAATAGTTCAACATGAGTTGACAACAATATCAGTGTCATAATTTGTAGAAAGAGACGTTGCTGTTGGGTATTTTCAATGCCTTTTGAGCTCTACAAGCAACGTGCCATAGAGTTTTATAATATTTGAGAGAAGACAAAAATCTGATCTGGTTTCTGACTGACATCTTCACACAACTACACATCTTCACCAAAAAAAAACAAATCTCGACTGATTAAAAGCACCACAGGTAAGAGAAAAACGTATTTTTTTTATCTTGAAGAAACTGTCCCTTGAAGCCAAAACACATTATTCAGTTAGGTCACTTATAACTGTGATGTATCTTTCATTTTCCTGGTACATGGTGAGTTAACTGTAACTCATAGGAAGATCAAAAAGATACAGGGCAAACCTCTGGTTTCATTATTACTGCGGATTAACTTTAGCATAACACAGAGTAAAGCTGTGATGTTTTCTGTCGGGTTGATGAACTTACCAGGAGTTTAATTTGTATTTTTCTTCTTTCTGCACATTCACAAGCTTGATTAATGCCACTGTACATTCTCCTAGGCTGATATATTTTCAGATTCATAAGGTGTGCCTGCAGATTTAAGCCTCAGTTTGCCTCTTGCCCTAAATTTGTACAGTGTACATTAATGCCTTAAGCCTAGTTTACTAGGGAGGTGACCACACACTTACCCTAGTATATACTACGACATTTATACACAATGGAAGAATGACAATGCTACTCAATATGATGAATTTCAAATACATCATATAGATAAGATTAAACCCTGAGAGTAAAATCAACTATATCAAAATGTTATTAAATGGTACTGTATGGCATTCATGTAACAATTTCATGAAATTCTCCTTACTTGAGACAGTGCAGAGGCCCTGGTGGAGCAACACGGGCCACACTGGTTCCGTTGACGGTGCTTAACTGGACTTGAGCTGAGATATAAAGAGTGATGGAAGAGGACTGCAGTCTGGTCTTCACAACCTCCAGAGGACAAGTCAAAATTGCGCCCACTGTGCCACCACATCTATGAGGAGGGAGAGAAAGGGTTGAGGTTTAATGGCAAAGAAACAAATGGGATGATGGTAAAGAGGGACAGAAAGGGAAAACGTGGATAAAAATTGCAACACACTGCTTTAGGGATAGTGCTTAACATTGTTTTATTGTTAATTTAATTTGTACTGTAAAAGATATTTCAGTGTCTCAGAAAAATCCTGCAGTATGTATTTATGGTCTGTCAGTAACATCTAGCCTATACTTTTTGTATATTCTTCGCTAGTTTTCTCTTTAATCCATCCTTTAATAAGGATCTCCTAAATTACTGGTAACACAACCTGTTATTCCATTTAGCACTAAAATTATTGAGTAACACAAATACAACCTGATATGTTGCTGTGATATGCAAGATACTGGAACATGCCAGCTGTCAGCTAAAAACATGACTCAATGTAACTCTGACCACTTTTGCTGACTTTTGCCATTTGAGAAGGAAAGAATGAGTTGTCATTAAATTAGACAGCTGTTTGCCTGGCCCTTTGAACCGAAGTGTAACCACATCATGAATACAAAACATTACTGTTTTCATACAAAGCAAAGAAACTTGACATCATGTTGCCTAGACCTCTACTCTAACTAAAACCATTGGCATGTAAATATACCAAAGCTAATTGAATTCTAATCCATTTTACTATATTAAACATTTGATTGAGTACATTATTCTTATATACGGACAAACATCATCTCAAAATAATGTTATGACCTCTAGCCAGCTTGGTGCTTTCAACAATCGGGCTTGCTGAGACAAAGCTTCACTATCAAATAACCACAAACATGAAAAAGTGCTTGTTGACTACTGTAGTGACAAACCATGCAAACACTACAGATCAGGATAAGTGAATACTAGCTAATGCTTTTCAATGGTGTGGGTTGACATCCTGGCTGTAAGCAGTGAATTCCTCTAGCGGTAGCCCCATTTGAGTAACACCAGCTATATTTACCTTATAAAAGACCGACCCACATTCATGCAGAGGCAGCCGTGACCCTTGGCCTACTTTCAGAGCAATGTTGTCTGCAGCACGTGTATGTCGCTCACAGTGCTACATGAGAAAAGACTTTGCTGAAGATCTTGGAAAAAGGACATCTGGTTTTGTTTATTCAATTTTACATTGTGTTTTGAGCTGTTCGCTGATTTTAAATTCTTCATACAATAGATAACAGGAATTTGAGTGCGATGGGATTACCACATTTAAATGTCAATGGTTTGGTAGAGGTGAAAGCCAAAACTGAAGACTGTTGATTAAAATGAGAGAGAGATACTGCCTCAGTAGCTGCAAAATGTAACACATGTTGCTATCTTCTTTGATGAGTTGTTGAAGTTGTTTGTGTGTCAACAGTGTTGTAAATTAATTAACATTTATAAATGATACAGAACTATTGTAATGACCACCTGGTTGATCTAGTAATAGTAATAACCATACTTTGTTAACCTTCTTTTTTAGCCTCATTAATTGGTTTACAGACATCCTTAGAAACAGCAACAAATGAAGGGTTCAAGAACAAAAGCAAGCGAATATACAGGTGTTGGGTTGTTTTAATAAGGTATCTACAAAAATAATTACTACCTGGATAAATAGTGTCAATGTTTTGAGAAGTAATTGTGTACCTAAATAAATGTGAATAAAACTGTGGTTTCAGTTTATTTAGAATTAATTTTATTGATAAGTAGGTTTTCAAATACAAGTAATTGGCTTTGGTATATTGTTGCAAAAATAATAAAGGGCTAAATTTATATAGAGAGAGAATAAGGAAAGTGTTGCGAATTGAAAGCAGCATGGATAGAAAATAAAATAACTTTTCTGTTTTTGCGAATAAACTCTTTGAACATTATTCGATGCATTTTTTCCAGGGCAATGCTCATCTGCTGTATCTGAGGGTCCTTGTTAATAAAAAAAAAATACCTTACAGTCGTTTCTTATATTCATAAATAACGAAACCTATTACTTACTTAAGGGAATCAACGAACACAGACCTGTAACTGGCACTAAGTACCATTCATCTAATTAATCTCTCAGGTATTTAAAATGTTAAATCTCTGGAGAAAATGCTACTGTGGCTGCTGCAGAGGTTTCTCAAGCTATACCAAAAACAGCAACAAGCCAGGAAAATACATTGATTGACCTTCAAAATAAAAGCCTAACAGTTTCTCACCAAAGATGGAGAAAATCTTTATATGCAAGCTTACATCGTAAAAAAGGTCAGCGGTGTCATTGAAGTCACACTACTGCTAAAGCACTCCCTTCTATGTCACGTTTTTCAGTAAATGATTTACGATTTATGTGGTTCTACTTTGAAATTCTGACAGGATGTTGAGTTTTAACCGACGGTTTGATAATGACGTCCCCAACTGACAGGGCTGTAGCACATTCACGCGCTGCACAGAAAACGGCCCTTGTTAGCTAGCATATTTAGCTAGATAACCCTGACGACAGGTCATGTTTGAATGCGAGCGTTTGTAATTTTTAAAATAATGTCAATGACTACATGAAATTCGTAGTTCGACTTACCCTCCAGCGAACAAATGAACCAGTGTGTCCCTTTGGCTCATAATTTAGCACGCCCTGCCAAGCAGCACACCTTGGGGCTGAGGCAGAGGGTCAAACACGGGCTAGTCCCCACTTCCCGTAGATTTCTGTCTCCGTGAGGATGCGCACGTCAGTGGTCAAAAGCCGTCGATGATAAACCAGCGGTGGGGCGAGTCTGCGGTGATTCAGACTGCAGTGGGCCGACAAACCCCCCTCTGACGCTCTCAGCTTGCTCAGGTTGAACTCTTACACATATGTCTTCCTATCTTCGACCGGAGCTGCGAGCTCATCAGGCTAACCACTGGTAGAAGTTTATCTCAGCTCTAACAAACGGTTTTATGGCTCGTCCACGGGTTTGTCTCGATTTTCTCCTCTGCTTTCATCGCTGCAGCGAGAGGGAAGGGGCAGAGCTCATAGTATTTACTGTACAATCATAGGCTGGAAAACAGACGCTGCGATTGGTCAACCAGGCGCTGACGTCACGTCGTCTCCGCCCTGATCATGCACAGTTCACATGCTCAGCATTGACTGAATCAGAGGTGTATTCTGGTAAAAACTCTCTCAAGGCCTAAGAAAAACCATCCGTAGGTGTAATAGTGTGGTCTGAAAGTATTTGGCCAGGAACAGGTTATGCAGTGAGTGCCTCATTAAGATCAAGATCTCTATAACAAAACATACCCATTGGTTGAATGTAGCTAAGTGCATTAACTACTGTAACCTACTTAAAGTTTTCAACTGCATTTTCCATTTTGTGTTACTTAATATGCAATACTCAATAATGTACTTTTTACTGCACATAATTGATTTGGTTATATCAAGGATTCTTTAGAGATTTCAGCAGTTCTTTCAAAATATGAACACACTCATAAATAAAGATGTAAGACAACAGATTTAACTGCCCAGCAGTGTAAGGTACTTGAAATTAACATCACATTTTCCCTTTGCAACACTAAAGTGAAACAAACATTAGGTTATAATCATAGACCGCTGCACAATGTGAAAGTTTTACTTTTGGTATAATTTGAAGGATGACACATTAGTACTCTTAATATTTTTACCTAAGATTTAAAATGCAGAACATTTAAAATCAATTTATAGAACATCTGAGTACCTCTTCAATCTCTGGACAGACCAAATAGATAGTACATCAAACAACGGCACAACTAACTTTCAAATCCATTGTGATAAAATACAAAGCCAGGTGCTTGACTACATAGACTCCTACCTTTTCCATTTGACAAAGACCAAGCCATAATCTTTAGAGACAACTGTTATATTTGATCTATATCAAACACGTGCAAACACATGCATCTTGGCTCCCAACTCTGCTCATACTCTTAGGAATATGCAAAATTGGAAAATACTTTTACTGGGTTTTTAGCCTTTTAACACTGGGTGCAGCTGCAGATCTGCATTAGGCCATTGAGCAACTTTTTCACACGCACTTTGATTGAACTAAACATAACAGGGGGCATGCATTTTCAATCTCTTTCCCCATTGAACTGGTTTTTACCAAAACTAGATTTATTTATTCATTGATTTAAAGCCAACCAATCAGCTGACTACGCTCAGAAAATTCACTTGGTGATTCAATCAAAGAGCTAAAGGAGTATACACGGTATTGTAATTGGAAGCATAGTAAGACAAGTTGGAGTCATGTGCATGGGTTCAGTCTTCGCATTTGTATAGTCTAAACCAGTAATGTCATGTCCTGCATTAGAGAGGTTATGAAGGTCTCATGACTGGGATGGATGAGGAAGATGAGGATGAGGGAAGAGTGATTCAGTGTCAGATGAAGGGATATGACATGCCCCTTGTTGGTATGCAACACCAAATTAGGTGTGACCTTGACTAGAGATTATACAGACAAAAATATAAAGATTTTCCTGCAAACCATTTCTCTTATTTTATATCTTGCTTTTATTAAAGATGTTTTCTGTTCAAATAAGCATCAATATTTAAGTCCACAACTAGAACTTTCTTGAAAAAAAACAAACATAACCAGCTGAACAGGTTTTGTCTGACATTATTTTAGTGGTTTCATTAATTTATAAATTAAAATGATTTGGTGAGTTAATCAAAAGGTCCCTTTATTTACATCAACTCTATGTAATCTATGTAAATTTTAAAAAGTTGTGCTTCAATTAGCTTCATGTTTTGTTTTGGTTATGTTTTTTTGCTGCATACCACTCCTATCTTTCAATCAATACTGTCAGAACAGGTGAAAGTCCAAAACATCAAAAATAAACTTTCTGGTAGTGGATAGATAAACATAGTAATACTCAGAATAGTGATAAAGTAAATTCTTTGAAATTCCAATGTAGATTTGACTTGTACTTGAGTAGATGAGAAATTCAACATGAAATAAGTTATAACCACTGTTAAAAAAAATACAAGCAGTTGATATACAGTAAGTTATTTCTCATGCAATTCTCATGAGGACAAGCGTGCATGAGAAAATGAGAGAAACTGAATGAATGCTGGTGCTCATGAGGACTCCTGCTGACAGTTAAAAGGATCACGAGATGGGACTGCAGAGATTTGATTATACCATTATTGAAAGCCAAACGCTGTGAATAAGTTTAATAATCAGTCTGTCTACATCAATCTGTCAACTGTTCGGTTTCATTCAGTGGCTCTCTCACTCACCCTGCATTACCTGCAATGGTACTGTTAGACCTTAACGAAAAATATTATTTGGGTTAAGTTGTGTGGTGAGGTGCTTGAGCAAATCTCCACACCACATGATTCAACATTTTTAGCCGTTACCAATAATACAATCTATTTTAATACTAAACATTTATTTGTTTCAAATAGTTCTTTAGATATTTAAGTGTACAAATGGCAGCAACTCTGAAATGAGATTTAAAAGAAATGTACATGTAGTTTTCTGCATCTGACAACATCTGAAGAAAGAGAAATAAGCACAACATGAACAAAGAGAGTAAAGAGCTTTATGTAGTCCATATTTTTATGGCACATTTACACATTAATACAGATGAAATATGAGGTCAGGTCAGGTCACTCAAAGGCATCACAAGGAGAAATTCCTGCAGCAGGAGCAATCACAATGAAGTGTTCAATGACAATGAAATGCTATTGTGACATACATATCGCTCAACTTGCTGAATGCCTGCTATGTCATGCAAATATTTTCTATCCGGTGCAGAAATGCTGTCAGAAGATAAGCAATGGATCATGAATCCAGAAAATAACCAGGGCTAAAACACAAATCCCCACAAACACCTCAATTGAAATTTACTGCTAAATACTTTAGAATGTATTATGTGAATGTTAAAATCTCACATTTTAAAGTGTATGATGTATAAATAACTGCGCTTGCATTTGTGTGTCTTTCAGTGTTAAAGTCCACTAACATTCATGTCCCATGATATCCCACACATGCAGACAGGTCGTGTCTCATGATTTCTGTTGGCCTTTGACCAAACAGATGGGCAGGATAGCTAATAAGAAACACGCTGTGTGTGTGTGTGTGTGTGTGTGTGTGTGTGTGTGTGTGTGTGTGTGTGTGTGTGTGTGTGTGTGTGTGT
>JAOWBC010000115.1:13409674-13425699 GCA_028566105.1 Hypoplectrus providencianus
TTATAAAGCCGTACTTATTTTTGAAAAATCTCCAAAATATCATGGACTTCAATATGTCTGCACAGAATACCATTTTTGTATATGTTATATATTGTGTGGTCCAATGTTTGGTCCAAAAGAAATAGATCAAAAGCATGACAAAGTGCCGACCTGTGTGGACCCAGATCTGTCTGAACATTGTATTATTTGGTCAATCTCTAGGTCAGGTGGAGACATTTGAAAATGTTTGCTTTTGCAGGTTTTAATGTCATTGAGTATGCTATTGGGTGGCTGATACTAAAAAGAGAAAAGCTATAATTAATTAAATAAATGAATTATGTCTTCAAACTGGCTCACCAAAATATGTTTTTAACTCCATTAACTCAACAAAGTGCAGCTCTCTCAGTATGTCAATAGGAAGTAAACCTTTAAGAAGTTAATATTGGCTGATCATTACTTGTGTACATTAAAATGAAATATATAAAACACCACAGTCTTAGCAATACCGAATACCTCAATAAAGGAAAGGTACATACATATATATTGCTTACCTACCTATTAATTACAGGCTGAATGTATGTCTATTTAGTTAGTTTTCACCACTTAAGTAAAATGAACATGCTGTCATTCTTGAACTTATTGTACTAATGATTAGTGATTTGAATTAATAGCATATTTTCAAGGAACCCATTAAACCCCAGTTTGTACCCCTGAAGGTCATTGAACCTCACCTGTGGAACAACTGTCTGCAGCACTGCAATGTTGACTATACGCTGCCACCTAGCGGTATTATTTAGGCATATCTTACTACAGATGTTTTGTCGATGGACAATCGTGTCCATGTTTAAATCAAACCGATAGTGTCAGGGAACGGTAAGTGAAACACTATAGCCACAGTATATATTCATACATCACACATTTTGTTTATGTTTGTACCGTGTAACGCATTCAAGCCGCCTCGTAAACTGCTGCTATTACAATGAGTAGTCACTAATTGACATAAAAATGTCAAAAGTTAATATACAACTCACAAAAATTTGGTATTTCCTTGACTGCTGCTCTTTTAAAGGTTACGTCATGTTCCTGAGCAGAGCGATGGGCGGACGCACGAGTGACTTTTATTTGTCACTTAAATGACTGCTATGCGTGCAAAGGGACCCGTTTTACCATATCCCCACGGCCTGTGAAGGCAGCATTATGTCACATGACCAGTGCACAGCTGAGGGATGCTGAGGTAGGCTTGCCCGTCGCTAGCCTGTTAGCCACTTTAGCCGTGTCTTGTAATCCTGGCACAAACAGTCGTTTCTTTTCACATTTTCGAACAAAATCGCCCGGGGGAAATATGCTACACGCCATGGAGAGGACACAGCGCACGTGGTCGTCTTTTGTACCCCCTCCTATCGGCAGCTTTTGGTTAGATGTCAATGTCATAATTTATAGCTAGGGCTGTCCAGTTAGCTCAGCTAGCCTCTGTCTAGTTAACGTAGGGCCAAGGCCAAGGCCAAGCGAGAAAAGGGAGGCCTCCGGGTGAGTACATTTTACGCATACATTTGTTTTTAACCTTGTTGTCTTTTCGATATACCAACGTAACATGTTAGCTTCTCGGTTGACAGCTATTCGAGCGCTTTGCATGGTTTCAATGTATTGATATGAATTTTGCCTTTGTTGGCGGTGGTACAGCAACAACACTGTATCAACCATGTAATGCTGCATGTCGGCATAAAATTAGCTGTAAAACAGTAACTGTCCGTCATTTAACAATATTAGACAGTGTAGATTAACTTTGCTCAGGCAGTCTGACAGCTCGATCATAGATATTATGAGGAAAGGGTGGCTAAGATGTTCGATTGAAAAGCAATGTATTAACGTTATATGTTAATGGCGTTAGTTTGGTTGATTTCTGCTATAATGTCCGGGATTCAGATTTAGAATTATACTTTAAAACCTTTTGTATTATAATATTTCTCTTTCCATGAATTTGTACAATAGTATATTGAAGGTAGTATCAGTGTAGAGGGCAGGTTGCAGGCACTGGTAAAGGTAAACAGTTACCATCTGGTACGACTACAGGAATAAAAAAGAAGTATGTATCTAGTATGGTAATATGCTGCATTCTGTATTTACCTTGCCTACACGGTTTATTAAAGCCAGATCATTATTTCTTACTGCAACATCATTACTTATTTATATACAAATAGCTATACTATATACTTACTAAAATATTTTTTAGATTTAGCATGGCCACAATTCTGTAATAAAGATACAGTAAAAACGAGGAGATGGCACACAGAACATGTTTAACTCCTTAATAAATACTTATGCGTATCTTAACATGTTTGGTTAAATATAATGTGTATTTTTTCCTTCAGTTAAAAAGGTGCAGATGTGTTTTTGCACTTTTCCCTGCACAAACACACATCAAAACCGTGACATTTTGATTTTTGACAATTTTCTGCGTAGCTTTAGCATAACTTGGCCTTCAAAAAAGGAGGCATTGTACTGATGGACCCATTTGGGATTGGGGGATTTTTTTTCCTGGCTTGGAGATGTTTTGAAGGATGTCTGTCTTTTTTTTTTTTTTTCCTAGAAAACACTTTTTTTTCTTAAGAGTTCAGGTCAGGTCTCAGAGTGCTTGATGGGGTAATGTGGTTAACGCAGAGGGCAAAGACACACAACATACAGGAGGACATACAGGATGTGACAGTTAATCAAATCAAAAAGATGTATTTTTGTTTTAAAATCATTAAACAGCAAATGCAAAAGAGCTGGAAGTTACTTCGCTCTCTCTCATATGGCATCACTGAGTCTTGCATAGAATCCTATGAGAGGCTTGCAAGGATGACATCATGTGATACTTATGTTGTCATTTTAAGTCTCCTATGCTTTCTCTCTTCTTCATATTCCACAAGGCATTTGCTGTGTAGGTGAACAGAGGAGAAGAGGAGTAGGGTGTTGGATTCTTCTGAAGTCGCCTCCGCTATCATCTTCATCACCATCACCCTCAGCTGAGCCATGTCTTCATCAGGGTGCTGCCACCTACCTGGCTCCCTTTGTGATTACTCTGGGAACGCCGAATCTGATGCCTCCAAGGATTCAGAGGAGTCTGATTCTACCACACAGGCTCAGTATATTGCCAAGGTTACGGCTAAAGATGGCCGCCCACTCTCCACTGTTGTTAAAGCGGTGAGCTTGCAGAGGTAAGAGAAGGAGGATCTCACATGGGGCCTTAATGAATATACTGTAATTACACTGTACATTGGTTAATCATCACATTGTTGCCTTCTCTACTTTTCTCCTCAGTGATGTGGGAATGTGTCGGATTTGTCATGAGGGAGCTGGAGGGGAGACACTGCTCTCACCCTGCGACTGCACTGGTACGCTGGGTAAAGTGCACAAAAGCTGCTTGGAGAAGTGGCTGTCCTCCTCCAACACCAGCTACTGTGAACTCTGTCACACAGAATTCACTATTGAACGACGGCCACAACCACTCACACAGGTTAGAGGCTTTTCACTGCAAGGATACATTATTTTAGTGAGTTTTTTTGTTTGCACAAAAAGATGTGGAACCGAGCAAGGCTGATTAATCCTCTGCAAGGGAACCTGTTTTTGTTTTTGTTTTTATTTAGCCTTGTAGTGTTGTAGGTATTTTCTAAAGGTCAGTTTAATAAGTTTGAAGCCATGCAGAGTGTGTGACAGCAAGTGTAATCTTCAGGATATGAGATGATTTAAACATTTAGATAAAATCTTTTCCTGACCTAACAAGAGCTTTCTATGTGTATGATTAGTTCCAGTCCTGCATTTCTGGACTGCAAACATATTGCTCAGTTCATGGATGTGATTCCCCATTACAAAGACAATATTCAGAAATCACAACATATGACTTTTAAAGAAATAATGTACTGTAATACTACCATAGAGGTGTTTGTCCACGGTATTTATTGTAACCTTTCCCACTAAAGACAAATCCAAAAAAAAATTAACTTAAGGTCATACTGTAGAGAACACATTTTCAATTGAACCAAATAAACTGTTAATTTTGCTCTTGCTCAGTGGCTGAAGGACCCCGGCCCTCGCAGTGAGAAGCGCACTCTGCTGTGCGACATGGCCTGCTTCCTTCTCATCACGCCTTTGGCAGCCATCTCTGGCTGGCTGTGTCTGAGGGGAGCCCAGGACCACCTGCAACTGAAGAGCAGACTGGAGGCTGTTGGCCTCATCGCCCTCACCATCGCCCTCTTCACCATCTACATCCTCTGGACACTGGTAACTCATGCATTGCTCTGGTTATCCTCCTGTAGTTGAGAACATATCTATGACGTATCTGTACTTTTAAGTTGCCGTCACAGTATTGATGTTTTTCTTTCTGCCATTTTAACACCCACAAACTGGTTCTAGTTTTTATTGTTCTTGTTGTCCCACATAGATTTGGAAGACAAATGTGAACTGGCACACAGACGCAATACAGAGGCATCTGCACCCACAGCTTCCACAGATCTTTGTTGTCTTCATTACTGTTCAGAGTTGCTACAAAAATCTTGAGATCTTGGTCAAGGCTTAATTACAATTGTTACTGTTAGCAATCATCTTTAAATTTGAAGATGCATAATTTCATCATATTCTATGGAATTAGGCCAATTGTTTTTCAGACGACTTAAAGGTAGTCTGGTTCTCGACACCATTATAGTTCAGGCAAGATCTCTGTCAGAATGCGCACCAATCTAGAGGAATGATAATGATGTACATTTATCTTCTTGGGCTCTGCCCTATACAGAGGAGGTTGGACTCGCACGTTAAATTGGAAAGTGGATGTGAACAGCTTGTGAAATAACCAAAGTGTCAACATTGACAAGACCTTGAATAGCACTTGAACATAGTCAAAGCATAGAGAGACATGAGGCCATGTGCAACTTGATAATCTCTACCAGAGAGCACTCATTTGTTTGACTCTACAATTTTGAATAACTGGCTGTAACCAGATCATACAATTTAAAGAAAGGATGTATTGTGCATCCGAAACTTTCTGAAGAAACCTGACCCTTGAATCATTCAATCAAATGTCAAATCTTGAAAGATTGTCTCTTTTGCATCCAGCTAGTGTAGCGACTGCAGCTTCACTCAGCATATAGTTGTCGTCCTGCAGACGTACTACTCTGTCTCAAATATCTGGGTGTCAGATTTATTGATGTCTGTTTTTTCCTCTCTTGTCACCGCCTGTCTTGCCCCCTCCCTCTCCTCTTCCATACATTCTCAGGTGTCATTTCGGTATCACTGTCAGTTGTACTCAGAGTGGAGGAGGACCAATCAGAAAGTGCGCCTGCTCATGCCCGACATGAAAGGGGCGCACACCACCCAGCGTTCTGTGCCGACCAAGTCGACCAAGAAAATGACTGATGAGACCATCGTATGAGTGCAGAGCAGTGGCAGGAGGAATATTTAAAGTTACGCCCACTGAAGCACTCTCTAAAAAACAAAATTAATCATATTAATAAACTTTTGCACTTCATAAGGACCATTCTGAGAGGGGAGAGCTACTTTCCCCTCTTGTTTTCTTTTATTGAAGCACTTGATGTAAACTACTACGGTATTGGCCGACCACAGAAGTGGATTTGGGAAGAACTCATTCCGGAGTCATAGACGATGTTGAAACACAGAGTTGTCAGTGGACAGCCAGTGCTGGGATGTGAACGACTCAACACATGGATGATGGACTTACCAGCCCGACTGTATGTCCTTGACACAAACTTATGAAATACTAAGACACATGCTAATGTAGCAGGATATAACTGATTCAGCATGCTACTACAGTATAATATGAAACATATTCACTACCTATAATTCCCCCATGCCCCTTCACAATGTATTTAGCTGTTTTTGAACAATGGGCAGCCAGAAGCCCAGCAGAGGATGATAACCCTAAAACATGATTGACAAAGTCTACCTGTGAATATTGTTTTTTGGACATGTAGGGGGCAACAGTCACTCATACCAACGTCTACAATCTGAAGCCCTTTGAAGTTTCCTGGTAAAGCTTTATCATGGCTGTATGAACAGTGAAAATCCAATCATTTTCCTGTTTAGATAACAGCTAAAGCATCACATATTTATCCCACTTGTCACAGGGTCAGTGAAGATTGTAGCGTGAGGGATGACACTAACAGCAGCCGTTAAACGGCACTGCAGTAATGTATGAGGAAATAGTATTCAAGGTGTGGAGAAGTGTTTACATTCGATTTGAAAATGTCTACTGTTGTCATAAAAGTGCATTGGCAAACGGCCCTGTTCCACTTGTAAATGCACCATTCATTAATTGAGCCGCCTAGCAATGACCAGTAGTTCTGTCCGACATCACAAGAGAAGCAGATTTGAATAGAAGAGATACAGTGTTCAGAATAGTGAGACTACACATAAAACACACTTGTACCAGAGCAGGCTGGTACTCAGAAAAGATGCAAATGAGAAATGTGTTTTGAGATGTCAATCAATGTATGCAGCACATGCTATACAAAGTATTTTGTGTTATTGTAGTCTTCCTGCTGCATCTCTCGGAAAGGTCGGTTATTGTGCAATAAAACACGAGGGACTCCTGGACTAAACCAGTGTGAAATGTGACTTGTTGTTTGGGTAGTTCAGCATCTAATGATGTTCATTTAGCCAATCACTGACTGACCAATCAATGAGAGGGCGAGCCCTGACATTTAATCATCCAAATTTGATGAAATTGTTTCCTATTTATTGTTTTGATTTGTGCTGGCAGAGCTTTATCGCTCATTATTTGTAGGACAGTCACTGTGTATGCTATGATGGTAACTTTTACTAAACTGCTGCACTTCAGTTCAGCTTCAGGTGTACAGACTTTACTTGACTACTTGCATCATAGTCAGTTTTATACTTTTGGAGTACTTAACTCTTTCCATTTCCTTTCTTTCATTATTGTCTCGACTATATTTATTTGGGACCTTTAGTTACTTACAAAAATATTAATACAAAATATTACCCAGCAAATAAATGATGGAGCATTATTATAGATTAACCACTTGGCTGCATATAAAGGGTTTCAAATGATTCTAAAATAGGCCATTGTGCATGATGACAAGTTAATACTTTTACCTACTTTTAGTAGATTTTAAGGCTGGTGTTTTTAGTACAGTTTTGATGGCAAGGCTTCTTGTAATGGAGTAGATTTTACAATCCGGTATTTGATGCCAATACATATAGTAAGCACATTGTAGGTTCCCATCCTTTACACAAACAGGCATGCAGAAGAGAAAAAAAGGGACACAACAACATAATATTGTAAAATTTTATTTCATGGCATTAATATAATGTATGTGAGCGGACAAGCTATCAAAATCAAAACAAAAAAAGAATATATTTTACACAAAATGAAATAAGCATCAGCAGCGTCACAACCACTTTTGAGATGATGACTGAAGAGGAGGAGAAAAGCCCAAAAACAGGACTGCTGGTACGACTGAAACAGGCAGGATTCAGAGCCAGGCCTCCAATATGTGGCCACAACCGTCTACCAGGGAGATGTCTAGGCTTACAGGGTCTCAGGCAAAGCTATTCTGCTACACTATCATGGGAAACTGTGGCAGCTACATACCATCAGTCCTGTTTTTGCACTGGGATGTAGCAGATTGTACCTGGGTCAGATTACAACTTGAAATCAATTCAACACTTCTTTCAAGAATTGATCATTTGTGGCATATAGGAACTGACTCCACAGATCTAAAAAGTGCAGATTCAGACAATATTGCACCCCAGGCAGATGGAAGCATACCAGCACTGTGGATTTCAATTGATAATCGACCCAGGTTAGGAGGGACGGTGCCATGGGTTACAGGTTCTGACAGCACTGCAGTTTGCTTCCCCTCTGGCCGTCCGTGGTGGGTGGCACGCTGATGTCCACCACGTTGTTTCCTGGGGACTCGTCGTGGGCAGACCGCTCAGCGATCTGTTTCTGCGAGACAATGCGGTAGATTTCTGTTTCCAACAAGATGGAACAGAAACAGATCAGAATTTCTTTAGTTATTCTGGGTGCAAACTGACACTTAAACTCAGGACATTACTACAGGGATGGGATGTATTACAAGGTGATTCTTCAGTTATGATTTTACACAAGAGAGATCAAAAGAGCTTCCCACAGCAAGAGGAAATTACACAAGCAAAGGTCAAGAGAGTTATCAGCCACAACTAAACCTGCCTTGTAATGTAATAAGTGGAGAAACTGCAGGTGACATGGGTAAATAGTTAAATTATTACACATCACCATAAACTTAACCAGTTGATTTTTTACATTAAGGAAAATTTTGTATTCCAAATTTTGTGATATTTTATGTATAGATATGCAAATTAGGAATGATCAAACACAAGCTTTTGGTGAATTCTGAATAAATAGACAAATAGAAAAGTAATGCAAAGCACAATAACACAATATCTTAAAATTGATCAATGGATGAAAAACAATGCCTTTGTTGTGTTTTTATCTTTGAGTTACACAGTAATGGTTTGTTATCAGACCAAAGTCTACAAATATGAGAAGTTAAGTTGACATTTTAAAGGTGCTTTCATTTCTTATCACTGAAACGCAATATCAACAGTGTAGCTCTGACATTCCACTTGAGTTCACCAGCGTACCTGTAAGGATATTCTTGAAGGCTTCTTCAACATTTGTTGAGTCCAAGGCTGAAGTTTCTATGAATGACAGATTGTTCTTTTCTGAGGAAAGAGAAAGACAGCACACATTTAACGGCAATGCAAGTTTGTAGTGAAGTAAGATATTGTTTTTTGGTTTCTTTTTTTAAAAATAATTTTTCCTTGCAGCCTTCAGAAACATTATCAATACACTTAAGAAGAATATATGACATGATCCAATTGATTACACTAATATCTTATTTAATATACTGGTTTATGTGATACATACAATGTACAAATACAGATTTAAGGACTACATTTAATGCTCATTTTCAGGTCCATACTTCCTTTTGGTTTCTACTAGAACATTTCTCATCCTGTCTGTCTGTATATGCTGTATATTCACCCTCTATCTGTAACACTACATTGCAGCTTCTCTCTTTTTAAGATCCTTGTGACAGAACCATAATGTAAAGTCTATAGATTGAACAGCAACTTGCAGCAGAAACACAGGTGTGTATATATTCAGTGGGCCACATAATGGAATACAGCCACATATACAGCACCTAGACCTGCTATATGATTAAAAAAAGCATGGACATATCACTTGAAACTACAAAATCCCTGCACGCACTCTAGTATTTAGCCTTTCCTGTGCCCCAGTACCTGCGAAGGCCCGGGCCTCGTCTGTGGGCACAGCCCTGAGGTGGCGCAGGTCGCTCTTGTTGCCCACCAGCATGATGACGATGTTGTTGTCAGCATGGTCTCTGAGCTCCTTCAGCCAGCGCTCCACATTCTCATAGGTCAAGTGTTTGGCGATGTCATACACTAAGAGCGCCCCCACTGCTCCTCTGTAGTACCTGGAACAGGACCAAACACGACAGAAACTGGTTGTTCATGCAGTGACAGGAAAGGGCAGAGTGACAAACACTTTTCTGTTGCTTGTAAACTG
Organism: Hypoplectrus providencianus; assembly: GCA_028566105.1. Lineage (NCBI taxonomy): Eukaryota > Metazoa > Chordata > Actinopteri > Perciformes > Serranidae > Hypoplectrus > Hypoplectrus providencianus. Next base: position 13,419,240 of record JAOWBC010000115.1, read on the forward strand.
ACCAATGGTGGTGAAAGTATTCACATCCTTTACTTGAGTAACACCACAGCATAAAATTACTCCTTTACAAGTAAAAGCCCTGCATTTGAAATGTTAAGCACAAGTATCAGCATGAATATGTACTCAAAGTATCAAAAGCAAAAGTACACTTGAGCAGAATGGACCCACTCAGATTGTTTCATATATTCAAAATGTATTATTATATTATTATTCTTTATTATTTATTAAGTCTAATTTTAAAACTTTAACAAGTCAGAATCTTAATCTTCTTACTTAAAAAAGTGAAGCAAAATAAAGTTATGTAGATACTCTAGTAAAGTACCTCAAAATACTTAATATTTACTCAATTACTGTACTTAACTACAGTAATTGAGTAAATATATAGATAGTTAGATAGATAGATAGTCCTTTATTCGTCCCACAGTGGGGAAATTCTGGATATTACAACATTCTAACACTGACACTGACCAATTAACAGTTTGTAGTTAGAACAATGTGCAGTCTATCCACGTTACAAACCATTGATGGATTTAATTTTAGCATGTTAGCAACAAGGTTCTCTGAGTCTACTTTAGCTAAAAGGTATGAGATGTTTACTTGAACTGGACTCACATTCTACTTTATTGAAGTAGTAAAATTAAACTTGTGCCCTCAAGTCTTGTTGAGCAGAACCATAGTTAATCATTGATCATAAGTGTCACCTGTTCCCTATTTAACTAAATATCATAGAACGTGCAAAAATCTGCCTCCCTTTCAGTGTGACTGCAGTGCTGAAGTACTCTCCCACACTGAGGCAGGACTATCCGCAGCTCACAGACATTGGACTCACGCTGAGGTGATGGCTCTGTAGCGCTCCTGCCCTGCTGTATCCCAGATCTGAGCCTTTATCGTCTTGCCGTCCACCTGAATACTGCGCGTGGCAAACTCCACACCGATGGTGCTCTTGCTCTCAAGGTTGAACTCATTTCGTGTGAAGCGAGAGAGCAGGTTGCTCTTCCCTACCCCCGAGTCCCCAATTAACACAACTGTGGAAGGAAACAGAAGGAGAGGTACAAGATGAGACAAGTGTTTTAGTATACTGAATGTAGCAGGGCTCCTAAATGCTGGTATCAACAGAGCCCAGGGACTTGATGTTTGTGAATGTGTGTATGATTTATGAGATATAGAAAACACAGATCTCTGCTGCAAAGTTGCAGTGTAACAAATTACAGAACACGAGGTCAGTCAGTCAGCACTGAGCATTAGTGTTACAAATCCGTAATGCTTATGAATGTGCCTTTTTACATGTCTTAATTAATTACTTCTCTTGTATCACTTTGGACTCTGGCATGAAACAAGAAGATTTTTTTCTGATCAATTTCTGGTGGGAAGCCTTGTTTAATAGACTAAATCTGTGATTAGTTTGATAAATTATGTGTATTATGCTGTGCTACTGTGCTGCAGTGCTGACGCAGGTGCAAGAGACCACTTTTCTGAAGTCGGGCAGTTGTATTGATCTCATGGCTAAGCTTCAGTGGTGGCCTACAGAACTTTGCCTGTTTGGCTGATTCTGCCAATATGATGCATTAGATTAGTTTGATGTCAAAAGACAATATTGTTTAGAAATAGTGAATTTATGTCTATCCTTACTTCTTCATCACTATATTGGCATTGGAAAAATGCCATTTCCTTTAAGGGTACTGAAAATTGCTACATTTGCTCTGTACTCTGTCACCAGGTTTGGTCTCTGTCGGACGAAACTGGGCCATTGGTTTTGACTGCAGCCCAATAATATGATAATTTGCCACAGTGATTAAAACAATGATTCTTTAGGTTGAATTGAATTGTTATGTCTCTGTAGAGAAGCCCTGCATAGAGCAGGAAGGTAAAGCAGCTCAAAATGTGTCTGTTAGTAGCCAACCACCCAAGACCATTTAGAGCAGTTATTGGTATTTAATTCTACCCATTAAATAACCCAAATGAGAATTAGAGGCATGAAGCACCTGAAGGATTATCCACTAAATAAAGAAGTGCTTTAGCTGCTGATGGTTCTCTGCAGAGCCACAAACAAGCTAAATAATGGAGTATTCAGCGAGGTTTTCAAGAACCATTTTTCACTGAGAGGAATAAGCTCAACTGCATACATGAGGGCTTTGCTGGTCAACCTGCATCTTTCATACAGATTCTATGCAACTGACCTTTCAAATCCAAGAGTTAAGCCCGCGTCTGCCTTTTTCTGAGAGCAAATTGTCTGATGTCAGTTTTGTTACAAACCCTCTTATTTAAAACTTTCTTTCTGCCTGGGAGAGTCAAGTTCCATCTATAAAAACAAAAAACAAAAACAAAACTGAAGGAACTCATCAACACTGTGAGAACAACTTAAGAGTTTAAGAAAAAACATAGTAACATATGCAACCAAAATATTGTTTTGGCATATCATTTTACAGGGTTGACGCATTAAAACACAACTAAGTTCCATATATTAAAATGTGCCACCTTGGCATCCTATATAACCTACCTGTCAGGCACTTCATTCAAATACAAGCACTTATAAAACCGTGTGAACAGGATTCCCGTATCAGTAGGAGCCCTGGGACTTTGATACTGAAAACATCTGAAAGACTTTGGAGCACAGCTAGAGTTTAGCATCCACAGCAGGCTCTGGAGTGAAAGCACGGATTGATTATTGAAAGGACTTCTTGTCTTGCTGTGTTGTCAGAGGAAAGTGATTGATCAGGCTGGTGGACCCGCTCTGATCTGGACTCCTGTTCACAGCACAGCAGCAGAGGTGGAGCCTTTTTGTTTTCTTTCTCCTTCGACAAAAGGAAATAGAGCCGAACTTTGTCCCTGACGGCATCGTGCTGGTCCGGGCTGCAGGAAGCTGATAACAGGCTTCATCAAAACCTGAATCGACAGTTTCAGGCCGCCTTGCCCTTCCTGTTTCGGCCGGGTACACAGACGATGGCTCGGGCAGAGAGAGAGACAGAGAGAGGGAGAGAGGGAGAGCAGTCGCCTCCGGCAGATGCCCTATTCATCCCACAGAGGATACTTTGTTACATCTAAATGGCCCTTTGGCTTATACAGGCCCAGGATGTTAATGTGCCACAGGAGCTGATATCACGATCAAAGGAAGTCATTCTGGATCCAGCTGAGCACTGATGATAAACATGGACCTGAGTCTGGTACTGCTTTAATCTGATTCAACTGATCAGACCTACTGATAGGCATAAAGATACACAAAGTTATAAGCTGCAGCATAATCGGAATCCATAAGAGCATGCTGAATAATATCTGAGGATGAAGCTTATTGATCAGGAGAGGTAGAGGCTAATAGGCCTTCAATCAACATCAGGAGGTAGAATAAAACATCAAATCTCATTCAACAAAGCAGGAAAGTGTTCACTAAAACGTCCATTACTGCTCTATGAGTTAATGAAAGTTTAATACAAAGGCTGAGGCACGGATAGGGTGTTGCATCCCATACCTATAAATATAGCTGCAGGCGTTGTAATGTTACAATGACAGCATTATGTTGTAATAACGCCAGGCGATTATCATCCGGGCAGTTCCTGAGAAACACATTAGTCTGCTTTTGTAGAAAACGCACATTTCTGCTGAGCGAAAACACACAATAAGACATTTACAGGCATTTCTGAAGCATAGCTCTGTCGATGTGAGCCTGTGTGAAGGGGGAATGCAGTCATCTATTTTTTTTTTTTTTCTTTACCTTTGAACAAGAAATCGTATTCATCGTCTCGGTTCCCCATTCTAGACGAGGCCGTTCCAACGCTTGTCTCCGGAAGAGGATGTGTGAAAAGTCTGGGTATGAATTTTCGTTATAAGCCAGAAAAATATGGTTAAGGTTTTGCGCTGAGACTCTGCGCCAGTGTTGGCTGTCAAGGCGAGCTGGCCGCAGAAAGGGAGAGCTCCCAACTCTGCAGCGGGAGGGGAGGAGTCCCTGCACTTCGCATAGCTTCCTCAGGGGGGCGCGCTTTACTGGCATGCCAGCAGATAAGATCCAGCAGAAGAGACACAGGGAAATCATTCTGAATCAAAACAAACACAGGGTGAGGTCAAATAATTTAAATTCCTTTTATATGTTATGAAAGCCTTTAGTGCTTGGCAGCGTTTGGTGAGGGTAAATAGTTAATGAAAGACTATTCACAGTACAAATTGCAAATTATAAGGGGATTTCATGAATGAAGATGGAGTTAATGGTCCCACTAAAAAAAACAAATCTATGCTTAAATGTGTTTATATAACAGATAAAGTACCAGCTCCCAAGTAGGTCATGTATTTTTGGCACTCTTTGTTATTATTTTATGCTGTTTTATGTTATGTACATTTTGCATTTAGTCATTATGACTCCGTTAAGTATTTTTGTTATTTCGTTGTAATGTAGGCCAATTTGTTTTGTTTTTTTGTTTGTTGTTGTTGTTGTTGTTGTTGTTGTTTTAAATAAGTGTTTGGATTGTTATTAACATTTAAATTATGATCACAGAATGGTGACAAATAAAACATTTTAAAAATGAGCAACGATGTATTTTATTTCATTTATTGTTGCACAGTAGATCCATCTAGTGACTGTAAATGTGCTGCAGTTGACTACTGAATTAGGGTAAGATTGATTATACGGGAACTAATGCGCCATACAGTGTATAAAGTTAAATCAAATTTAAAATTAAATTACATTTCATTACAGACAGGACAGTGCGGTCTTTCTAGATAAACAAAAACAATATCTTAAATTTAGAATTGCATTGTTCTCACGGTAGTGGGCTTCCTTGATCAAGAAAAAAAGACCTTGAAACAGTGAGCAACTGGAATGACACAATATGCACCAATTCTAATTTATTGGGTGTTTTATGATTCACAAGTGAAAGCTCAAATTAAACCGGTTTGGTTGGAAAAGCTTGAATGAAATCGTTATAATTAACTTTATGGTCACCGCACAGAATGCATGAACTGAGATAAGTTTTTTAGGGTGGATTTGCTGTCGTGCTGACAGCTGGCCCCGCCTCCAGGCCGCCAGCTCTGCTGCCATTGGCTGACCGGCAGGTCAGCTGCTGCAGCAAGGATGCACGTGTGTCTCCGCGCATTTCAAGATCAAGATGGCAGCCTCCGTGTGTCGGTGCTACGAGGTGAGACAACCATTCATGTCCTTCATTGCAGCTCTTCGGCATCCAGTAGACAAAGTGGGAATGATGGTGGACGTAAACAGCTTGTAGTTTATCTTTCCACCTCCTGTGATGTGGAAGGGGTTTCGAAATTGCCTTTTTATGCAGCAAGAGCGCGATATGTTCGGTAGAAGAGGCCTTGTTGCATCAGAGAATGGTTCTCAATGTTCATGTTTACACACCAACGTCTAAATGTACGTTTTGTTTTAGGTTTGTATGTAACAATACGTCTACAATACGGTATATTAGTTTAAACCGGTGCATTTAGGTAAATCGTGAGCCATAAGGACATTTAGCCAGGTACGAACGCATCTTCGGTTACAAAACATGAGAGGCGTCACAGGGTCAATAATGATGGAAAATGTCTTGTTGAAGTTATATCGGCGTCACGGCAAATTGTGTGACTCATCAGATTCTCTGACCTGACTTGGAATTTCAACTGACCTGGCAATACCATAGAGTGGATAAATACAAATGGCTCTATCTTCAAACTGAATCACATTCTTTTGTTTGACAACTGTTACAGTTTTTTACTCTGTGGGTTTGGTGAACGTAAATCTCTGAACTTTAGATTCAGTATAGGGCGTCGTTGTTTTTCGTCCAAATGATTTCAAGCTGTCAATATGTCTTATATATTTTATAATCATGATGGTAAAATACATAATTAAGCGAAACATCTCTCGTAAACGCAGGAGGTGAAAGTGGTGCTTCTACATGATTTTGAATGGAGAAACCGTTTTACAGATCTGTCATGTCAATCACCTAATCTTTTATTTGACAAAATTGTTATTCGGTGAACCCTAGATGATCAACAGCGTAATCATCAACAAAAACAAAAAGAGCCAGTTATGCATCCAGCTGCAGATCCCGTTTAAATTACTTTTTTGAATGTAGGCAACATTAGCCGAAATAAAGTGCACAGCTGTTTTAAAGGCCTGTGGTTGATCAAACAGGTGTCCCATGGGTGATGATAGTTCTTAAACAGTTACATTGAAATGTGATATCAATGTTTGAAAAGTGCTTGGATTTAACATTTTGGATTCCTAGCTTTCTCACATTTTTAATCCCTGTGTATCACTGTAGGAGCATGAGCAGTATCCCACTAACTACTTGTCACTTATCTCCATCCACTGCAGTGTAGGCAACATTTATGTTTATTACTAACACTGGCTCATCTCCATTGCAGCTGGTAGGCAGACGTGCCTTGACCCTCTGCTCCAGGCCTCTGGTCTCTTCAGTTTGGAGAGGAGATGCCTACACGTTACGTAGAAGTCCAGCTGCAACTGTGCAGGTATACACTGACA
>JAOWBC010000115.1:13428424-13440151 GCA_028566105.1 Hypoplectrus providencianus
TTTTATATGAAAAAAATCCCCTCACGTATGCATGTAATGTCCATTTAAGGCAGCAGGTGGCAGCAGAATCTTTACAGTGGTAGTGTGCATTATACACTAATACAGTTTAAGAATCAGGTGTTTTTTTTACCTTCTTGTTTTCTCCACTAATAACACTGACAAACACTTACATTTATGTAACTACTATAATTATATGTTATTGGTAAACAGGTTATCGTTACCACACTATTCCCTTTGGTTTCCTACAGGATTCTTTGAGATGAAGATGAAATATGATGAAAGTGATAATGCCTTGGTCCGAGCATCCAGAGCTGTGACTGACAGAGTCACTGGCTTCCTAGGTAATGTCCATATTTATTTTCATCATCTTTTATATGATTATCTTTGCTTTGCTGATCTACTCTACATGCAATATAACAATCCATTCCACAAAAAGAATATGAGAAAATGAGTTGTATGTTATCATTAACAGAATGTGAAAATACTTTGTCTGTTCAACAAGTAGTTAAAAAAACAAAACAAGCAGACATTGTCATTTTGCCTATTTGAACTTCAATATCTCTTGATGTTACAAAATAAAATCTGCAAGTAAGTTACAGTTTTGGTTTTTTGGGGGTTTTTTAGGTGGACTTTTTTCAAAGACAGAGATGTCTGAAGTGCTGACAGAGATTGTGAAGGCAGACCCCACTTTTGACAAAGACTCCTTTCTCAAACAGTGTGAGAAGGACATCATCCCTAATATACTGGAGGTAAGCAAACTTCATCTCTCTTTCAGTTTGCCCTTGACTCCAACTGCTTTATTCACACTCCTCTCTTTGCTCAATACCTGAGGGGATTTCACCAAGACGTCTAAAAGAAAGACTTATGAAGGTCTTTCTTCATTTACCCCAGTTTTTACTGTACCTTTCATCAGATTAAGTAAATACCTTTGTGTTTGAATTGATTAAGGCAGCCTGGAGCTGTCAGGTTTGAAAGCAAGGTCAAAGTAAGCTGAGCAGCAAAAGGCACAATTCAATATACTGATGGCAGGAAACACTTCAGACATTTTGTTGTGCCCTTCACGATCAAGGAACAAGAGCTGATGATGCATTTACAAGCTCATAATATTGACAAAAGACAGATCTTTGTAGTTTGAACAGCTGCCACCCAAGTTTGAAAATTATCTACAGTCAACTAAGTACTGAATTTAGTTTAATGAGATAAAATAAATGAATAAAATAATTTAAACTACAAGACAAAGGGAATATGCAGGTTTTTTGTTTCCCCCTGATATAAACAATCATCATTCACATAGTGTTGTTGACCTTTCTGCAGGCTATGATCCGTGGAGAGCTGGACGTACTGAAGGACTGGTGCTATGAAGCTGTAAGCTATATGCTGCTGCCTTTTGTATTTGAACACAATTTGTATTCAATTAAACTAATTAGAAAACAGTGCAGAAGGTGAATGGTTTTTAAATTTCAGTCTGACCTCAGACCACACAACAACTTATTATATAATATATTTACTTAATGTGCTTTCCACATCTGTTGGACAGTTTCCTGCAAATAGACACAATGACCTTCTCAGAAATTGAATCCTTCACAAACAGGACCATTATGCTGGTCTGTCCACTGTTGTTGGCCTATAAGTACGTATTAAGGTTAATTTTAATGGCAAATGTGTTTTAATTTCCTATCTTCAGACATACAGTCAGCTGGCTCACCCCATCCAGCAAGCCAGAGCTCTGGGGCTGCTATTCCAGTCAAAGATCCTGGACATTGATAACATCGATGTAAGTGCTTCTATACCAGTCATCACACACATTGTGTCAATGAAATTATTTTTTTTCTCTTTTCATACTCTCTACTCTGCTTTTAAAAACATGCACATTACGAACTTGCTCAAGAGCGGACTTATTTAGTTTTTATGTCGTATATAAAATCAGGCTGCTGTAGAAAGTGAAAAACCAGCAAAATAAATTTAAATGAATGCTTATCTTTGTCTACTATTGGTGTGAAATTATGAGGAGTTGGTTCTATAAGATAAGCTGACACTATTCTGCAGCTGGGAAAACATTATGCTGTATGGCTGAAGTAAAAGAGGGCGTTTCCACTTTGTTTGTTTTGCACGAATTAAACTTGCACAGAAAAAAGGCTTGATGCAAAAACATCTAGTAACCTTTGTGAAGTGTATGCTTTTATCTGAACTGTTAATTGTCTTTTTCTGTGTTGCAGCTTGCAATGGGTAAGATGATGGACCAGGGCCCAGTACTGATCATCACCTTCCAGGCGCAGGTCGTCATGGTGATCCGCAGCCCCAAAGGAGACATTGTTGAAGGAGATCCGGTCAGTAAACACAACTACTTGCACCAGAATAGTGATTGTGATATGATCAGATTTTTTTGAGGTAGTTAAAAAAAACTTAAATGAAATTACAATGATAAAATTTTATTTTGAACTTTAACAACACATTATTATTTATGATAAAAATAATCACTGTTTTTATGTGATGAAAACAGGTTAGGTACGAATGTATGATGTGCACCATGGGTGCAGAGTAAATGCCTGAAAGGTAAATCTAATTGAATGGGAAATCGAGGATGTACTTTTGTAGTTATTATTAAGGTTGTTGTTGTATACATTCATAGCTCTTGGCTGTTATTTATTTCTTTTTTATGAGCTGGTATTTCTTGCTGTACAATAATATAACAAAAAAATAAACAAAACTATTAAAAAAACAAACCATGGCTGGAATTTGAACTTCAGTCTGGAGGAGCCTCCTGTCCTCTTCATCTTGTGTCTGTGGGACTTACCCTCTGCTTTCTTCCTCCCACACCAGGAGAAGGTGATGAGGATGATGTATGTTTGGGCGTTGTGTCGTGACCAGGAGGAGCTGAACCCCAGTGCAGCCTGGAGACTTCTGGACATCTCTGCCTCAAGCACAGAGCAGGCCCTCTAGAAGGTGCAGGAGGAGTGCAGGTGAAAAGGCAGACATGGGACACACAAACTGTGAAGAAGGGCAATAGACAGAAAGATGTGCCTAGGACACCTGCACATACTGACTCACCCATATATATTTGTAAACTTCGAGAAGAGTGCTCCCATCCCACAGACTGTATTTGCGCACGCTCGCATTTCCAACTGCTGCCCAGAGAATTTATGTGCACAAGTATATATTCTTCCACTCTATGAAGCAAGAATACATGAACATAGAGATTAACTCATGGGACATGGTATATACATAGAAAACTGCATCCACCAACATGTTTGTTGTCTCTTGCTCTGGATAGCTCAGTGTTTGGGTTTCCAGGATGAGAGTGAAAACAATACATTTACATTCATTTTTGAATGAATGCAACCAACTTTTTCACCAACTGGCTCAAAGAAGAACCTCCACTATTGCCCGTGTTTCATCCAATGGTATAGTCAACCAGCCTGGTGGCTTGATCCAAGACAATCTGTGTAACAAGTTTGACATGGTATCTGGGACTTTAACATTTGGTCTTGAGAACAACATCTAAGTCTTAAACTAGGTTAAATGTTGCCACTATCTTTGTCAAAAATAATGTAAACAGGAAATTAAAAAAGTTTACAGTGTTGCATGTAGCAACAAATAGCAGGTGAGCATAAGATATCTTTGTAATAAAGGCAAACATGCTTCACTTTTAAAGGCACCTGAAAATCCACGTGAAGCTCTGTTTACTTGTCAGACATAGTATACTTGGCCTGTATAAAACAGCCGAATAATGACATCTTTAGCTCTTGAGGGAGCTTTAAAAAGTGTGATAAAATAACCCTGTTCTTGTCAGAGATATCAAACCCAATTTGAGCTACCTCAGATTGGGTTGGTCTGGATTCATAACATTCTCTGGAGATGTGCACAGCTTGATGAAATTTCTCCAGGAACTGCTTCTGGATGACTGTTGCTGCAGCAGTATCAACCCAAGTTAACAGATTAAGCTATGATTAAACTACAATAAATATTTTTGAAGAATGCTATAACTGCATCTTGAGCATAACCCGTACCGTTGAATTAAAGTCCAGCTAGTTTGATTTTTAACAGTGGTATTTAAATTTGTCTCTTGTGTGTCTTAAAACTTTATGGAACAGCAATGTTACATTGTGTGAATATCACTTTGACGCTCCACTGTAAACTATATTTACTTCACTGACCATCAGTGAGATTTAGTAGTTTGATTATCTGCCTATGTCCATGAGGATCTGCCAAAACCTTGTGAACACTTTGCTGATGTAAACACTTATGTTTATGATAAACATCCTCCATGTCCACTGTCAGGAGAATATCTGGCCAAGATGATCCAGTAACAAACAATATCTTATAATGATCAAAACAAGATGCATGGTTAGGATTAAATTAACCACAGAGACAGTTTTCAATGTTTTATTAGGGAAAATGTTTAAATGTTTTTGTTCTTCAAATTATAATTGACAACTAAAGGAACTCTTCTAAGGCTTTCACTTCAGAAACTTAAATAGTACCACAAATATGATGTTTGAACCATATAGGCTATAGGAAGTAATCACTTGCATAGCCAAGGTCCATGCTGCCTTGTAAACTGGAGCTCAGAGTGTAAGATGCATCTGAGAAATATAAAAACATGTCCTTGTGTTCCTATGTAAAGGACAGATTATTTCTTCTCAGTTACAATGTATTGGGCTGTATATTCTGTATATTATTTACATCCTGAAGAACTGTATTGTATCTAGATACGAATTAAGATGTTTGAGCTCCTTGTAAATATATTAAATGTCATGTACTGTCTCTCTTGGGTGGGACCATATTCAGTGTCATCATGGCAGCTTTTGATTGTTTTAGGATCATTTGCCATCTCATGTTAAACATTTTACAGCTGTTTGCTATTCTAAAATGTTTGGTTTACTGTTATTTATGTTTGTGTTTTGAGCTAGTGGAGGAAACCTTTAATGAAAAAGCTTGTTACTGTTCCCACTGTGTTGACTGTTTTGGACATTTATACTGTGTGACCAAGTGGGCCTCTACTCACATGTCGCTGAAGATTGAACCCATGATTGTACTGTAAGTATGAAGAGATGTTGTCTTGATGAAAATCTCTAGTGACTGGATTATAACATGAAAGTCGGAGCATGTTTTGTCTGTATAAAGGTTTTCTTTCATGGCCAAATCATCTGATGTCATGTGGTTTATTGACACCCATATGACTCATATGATCATGATAGTCAAAAAAGGTTCAACTGACATTCCTGGTGTGTGCTGATGATTTTTCTCACTCTTGGGCTGAAAATAAATAATAATATTTAGGAAAATACTCATTTAAATCAACTAAAAGGAATTCTTATTTTGTGCTGATTGTGGCGTCCCTGGTTGACAAATGCAGTATTGATTTCATGAATGCTACTTCTCGAAAGAATGTTAGTCTAGCTAGTGTATGCCTTTCAATCAAGTGAAAGAAATATATAACATATTTTTGTGATCAGGATGCATAGTGATTAGGTTGCGTATCTCGTTGTTTTTGGTATGAAAGATTAATATCTAAATTTTGTGTTAAAAGGATTCATACACCTAGGTTTCATGTAAGCCTACAACTAACAGATTTGGTTGTTGATGGGCCTTAATTCTGTTTAGAAAGCTACAGTTAACCATATTCCCCACTGTTATGTCTTCATAATATTAAGCCAACAGCAACATATAGCTCTGAAGCCAGGCCTGATTTTAAAGACAGAAACAAAAACAATTCTACCTGCCACATCTTTCATTTTCTATCTCCAGCTCTGCACAGCGATACACTCTTTTGGAGTCTGTCTCCACACATGTCACAGCTCTGACCAGTCCAGAGACCTTATTTATTGACAGATTGTGGATGCAGGGGATCTCCTCAAATAGCTACAAATCCAATAGGAAACTAATCAGGCAGACCATGCAGCTGTGTTCCAGAAAACCCTCAAGTCATTCATTTTGACTTTATACACAGAACAAACTTTACTGCATAAAAGTATGTAATTGCATAAAGTGGAAGTCTTTCCATCATAAATGAAATGAAATATACTGTCCAAAATAATTTGTAACTCACCAGAGGTCCTGTCCCTTAACGACAGCTCTGTTAAGGCAGTTAGGTAGCTGCTGTCAATATACAATTGTGGCTTATTGACCTTATAGAGATAAGCATGGCTCAGTGGGACAACAACGTGCACAGAGCAACAACTGAAGCTTTTTCATGCTGGAAACAAGTAATATAGTAATACTATTTAAAAAAAAATTAAATATTAGTGTCCTTAGGGTCGATAGAAAGTGAATGGGGGGGTTGACATGGGTGGTGCTCTCATTTCTTCTTTTTTTGATTTGTCTGAAATTGCTTGTCAATTTTGTGCTGAAAAATACCCAGCTTTAAACCGTTTCTATATATATATATAAGAGAGATCACAAAAGCAACCTCTATCCATTTTTAATGCAATGCCACCCTTTGGAGAAACATTGTTTTGCTTTAATACTTGTATGGTTCAACTTTTCTCCATTATTTTTATTCTACAATAGATCCAGCTCCCTAACATGTTAGCATACCTAAAAAAATACTGCATATTGCATCATAAGTTAAGGGAACAAGAAGATCTATTGTAAAATGGCCTGTTGACACATTTTCCCAATATGTGAGAAATGCTCCCTACTGTATAGTGTATATGCCATAAAGATTTGCACATTATATCCATCCTTTAACTTTAACTTCGAGTTAACCAAAGGAAACAAATATTCAAGTTTTCGATATTTATCCAGTGATGTCTGTGTTCAGAATAAAGAGTGCTGTATTATGATTGGCTTCATCCAAGCTATCTTGGAGTCAGCAGCTTTGTATGTTTTGTGTGTGTTTGTGCTCACATGAGCAAATCAACCTCTGCACGTTGTGTGTGTCTTTTATTTTCTCATTTCAAAGCTGACATGTTTTGATAGATGTGAATGGATCTGGACATTGATGCTGGTTGATAAACCTATGGATTTAGTAGTATAGGGTTGATAGATCAGGGTTTAAATAACGCACGCCTGTAGATTCACACACATGGCCAATATATAGGGGACCTCATCCCACAACTGTCTGTTGTGATGAACGACCAGGGACGTCCTTTCACTAACTAACCTCCTACGGTCCTGCAGAAGTCTACCCGCCTCTCTTCACTACAACTGCAGCCTAGTGTTGATTTCCCCTTGTGTTGGTTTCTTTGGTATGCAGTACAAGTTTAACCTTTTACATCATAGTGTGAAAACAATATTCGTCTGGAAAAACTCTATGTTTTTTCCCTGAGCAAGGAGCACTCTGACTGTACCTGCATGAATGGGGTTGGATCATACACTGGAAAAATAATGGGTTGAATGCAGTAACACAATAGCCTGGAGGCAGTGCAGTTCCCTCCTTTATCTACTTCCTGAGTTCTTACAGTATGTTCCTGGTGGCACACTACCATGTATATACCAAGTTGCACTCTAGTCTACATAATAAAAAGGCTTTTAGTGTAGTGTATGCAGCAACATCGACCGTTATGTAAGCAGATACTATACAGTGTTTCATTGTGTTTCAACTCATATTGCTTATTTTAATATCAACATTTATCTCTGTGGTTGTTTTGAAATAATTTATTTTAATGAGAAGCAGCACATACTTTTAGACTTCAGAACAATTTTTCCATTTCCCGAGAAAAATTAATAGAATTTACAGGGGTGGCTCTGTGCTTATTGGAAACAATGGCAGTAGCGTGATATAAAAGAAAATATTACTTGTTTCTTGACTTATAAGTAAAGAGCAATTGTTGGTTAGTAATATTTGATTGGGTTTTGAACCACTATAAAATTGGGCCTATGAAATACTGTATATTTGTGTGATATATCAGGTGTTTATGTAGAGTAATTTGTAAAGGAATAGTTTGTCATTTCAGGAATTAAGCTTATACATCACTATGAGGTTGCCAAGCAAACAGCAGAGACTGAGAGAGTCCAACACATGGTAATGATTAAAATATTTTCTTGGCCTTACTGTAGATAGTTTGTGGGGACACTGTAATGATTTAGAAGGTATCAGGCATCACTTACACCCAAGCCTTGGATGTTCTACATTGACTTGTGTCAAACATGTTTAGGTTTACACTAGAAGAGGTCAAATTGAAGGTTTAAGCCTTGCTCTATGTAAGAGTCTGCTATTCCTATGAAGGTTGGGCCAGATGTGTGCTAAACTGCATTTTAGTGCTTTATTTCCATGTGTGTTGTCTTGTCTGCTAGTCCTTAGTGAAGGCATGCTGACTTCCACCTAGCCATACAATTTACAATTTTACATTACAAATACTGACATCATTCAACCACATTTCAATGAATCCTTACTGTCCCTCTAAAGCAATGGTCCCCAAACTAAGGCCCGCATTTGGCCCGGCCCTTTGAACAATAACAGGAAATGCATTATGATTTTTTTTTTCACCCTGGCCACGTGAATCCTAGACTAGCCCCTGTCAAATAGAACTGAATAATGGTAAAAAGGTCAGGTAAGAGAAACATTGATTCAGAATGCAGGGTATTTAACCTGTAGTGGTCAAATGATTATTCCGGGGGCTATTAATATTTGGTTATGTGTGGCTTTCTGGAAAACAATAGATGTTTACGTTTAGGCACCCCTGCGATCGTCACACTTTTTCTGATACAAACCGACATCAGCCCCCATGAAAGAAGGGAAAAGTTTGGGGACCCCTGCTCTAAAGGAAGGGATTCCTGAAATAACAGACCAACAAAGGCTCAAGTTTAAGCTTCTCAGACTCACCTGCTGTCATGGGGTCTGGACATCCTGTCACTGTGACCTGCATCCACTCTCTGGAACACAGCATGACCTCCCAGTGTACCATCTGGAACAACAATGATGCAACAGCAATGCAAATGTTGAATTTCATAACCCTGAAGGCTGGAGACTCTTATCAATTAAGAACGCAGTGGGCAGCCTGCTGGGGCAGTGCTCAGTGTGATTTGATTATGAGCCCCTTCAGAACCATGTTACAATCCGCTGACTATTAATTAAACCTACAGGGAGATCCCATGTGGCCTCAGGCAGGGGAGACTTGGATGTGTACAGACTGCAATCTGCCCCAGTGTTTGCACAGTTTTAATTATGTCAATTAATTACTTCACACAGTCAGTATCTGGAGCTGAGCCACAGGTGAAATCCAGTTGCTCCACTTGTGCCACATCACTATTATGTTATTTCTTGCAGTTCTGAAAAATGTGCAATGCAATCTTTTGTGAGATGCATCTATATTATCCTATAGCATGTGCCTGAATGAATTTATCATCTCTCAGAATATTCTTAACAGATTTTGACAAGATCTACTTTTTTTGAACAAAGGTTCAACTAAATTTTGCAGTAGCTAGCTATTAGTTCAACCATGTATTTATTTGCATGTTATTCCAACTTATAACAACTTTTGAAAGCAGTTATTGAATGCTATTTTGGATGTTACCTAAAACTCATTGTATTTACTCCTTATGTTGTTGTATGACCTGTGAACAAGTGGGCCGTTTTTCTTTTTCAATAAACCCTGGTTTGTAATTGTTAGTTGCAAAACTACACATGAGGGGAAACGAGCTAAATTCATCTTTTCGTTGATTTTCTGTTTTACGTGTAGGATTAAGAAAGTAACTTACAAAAAAACATATTTTTGGGTAAACAACAATAAAACGGTTAAAACTCATTAGCTGCATGGCTACCAGGGCCCCGCAGTGCCCATGCCCCACGCGCTCCTCTTACATAATGCAAAAGCCACACACCGCTCGCGGCGCTTTACTCATCCCAATGAACAGATTATATTTACAGTCTATGCAGGGACAGTCAGAAGTGGGCAGGGAGGTGGGGCGGATCCCTCAAACAGAGCGGACTTAAAGCTCCTTATAAAGCAGAGGCGGTGCTGCGGCACGAGCCTGAGTTCAGACCTGAAGCTCCGCGTGCAGGCTGACCGAGCCGGGAGCTGTCCGCGGTGCTGAGCAGCTGCTGCTGGATCAGCATCACTCCGTGTTCCCTGTTACACGTCCTCACCTCTGACAACAGCGGGGAAGTAAGTTTTCTAATCTGATCGTTCTCCAGTTTTTTCATTGTGTGAACTTCAGTATGTGGAAGTCAGCGTGGAGCCCCGGGGGATGCATGCTGTAACTTTGTGTTATTGTGTAACACGTTACAATGGAATAATGGAAACACAGTCGGTCCACCCTTTGCATTGAAAGAATTAGAAAATTAACTTCTTAATAATAACTTAATATACACAGCGTTGGCCCAATTACCTGCCCTACTAACTTGTTATGCATCATAATATAACAAGCAATATTAATGTTAAAGTTATACCATTTTGCTTGGAAATAGAAATATTAAACTGCACTTAGTGTACATAAGTTGATTCTATTATTGGAGCCAATCTTGTCAGTATAAAGGCAGACTTACTCAGTGTATGGTGTTGAGCTTTTGTCCTGCATTTGAAGTGGTTTCAGTCGACCTTTTATATGTTGTATTATGTTTGTTGTAAGTTTGTAAGTTGTATATGGGAGATAAATTATTGGAGCCATCTGCTTTTTTACTTAAACAAAAAGTTTAAATTAATATTTTATTAAATTACCCTTTTTTATGATCATCATCAATTTTTTTTTTCTAACTAAAGTACAGAGATCATTGCCTGCAGGGATTAAAGGAAGGGATATAAACAACTGTGTGCTGTTGCATAGCTAACAATTTTAGATGTCATACAATCAGGATGACATTGAGCTCAGTGCTTCAACTGTAGATATTTGGCTTTGTTTTGCCCGGCAGCCCTACATTCAGGGTTTATTTTCGACAATATAATTTCACCCTTTTTATTTGGAGAAGTCCTTGACATTTTCAAAGCTGCTGTTATAATCCACAGGTATAAATGGGAGGTATTACAGGTATTACAGCCACGAGGTACGCCATATGTCACTGCATGTGCTCTGTCCTCAGGGTACATGGACATGGCTGCACACGGCTTTCTAGATCTTTTTACTATATTTTTTTATTGCTGTTTTTAAAGAAGATGAGTCTGTCACATTTTTGTTCCAAGTTGGGGTTCATAAAAGCTAAAAGTGTTTTTTTCTTCTGTATATATAAATTATATGTGGTCAGACACAACAGATGTTATTCTTCTGCTGCTTAGGAACCAAAGCAGCTGTCTGGATTGATGAGCCATAAAATTGATGTTGCTCGTTCTTTTATATTTTCAGAACAGTTTGTTTTTTTCCTCAATGCTATGGGCTTTAAATCTTCTGTGATGTTTGTACACCATGATGACACCATGATGACCTTGGGCAGAGACCTTTTGAAATACCATTTTTAATGAACACGTATGAGCAGTGCTTGCTTTTAAATGAGTAAAACTAGACAGCTTTGTGATATGACAGTACTTTGTTTGACTTTCCAACTTTGGCTGGGTCTTTTGATAAAAAATTTAGGATACAGCTTATTAATGTAACCCTCACTGACGACTATATATTCTGCCAATGAAGCATAAATTAAACTGTCAAGCAGAGTTGCAGCGAGGAGCAAAAATCTTGGTTGTGTTGGATAACTGTATATTCTGTCTGGTCACGAAGGATTTAGGAGTGAAAAACCCTATAACTTTAAAATCCAGTCCTGTATGTGTCATTTACTCTTACATTATCTTGCAGCTATCAAGCAGTGATGGGCAGGGTTGGGTCACATGCCAGGTCCAGAAATTCAGACCAATAGTG
>JAOWBC010000115.1:13440430-13450727 GCA_028566105.1 Hypoplectrus providencianus
ACATTATCTTGCAGCTATCAAGCAGTGATGGGCAGGGTTGGGTCACATGCCAGGTCCAGAAATTCAGACCAATAGTGTTTCTTTGACTTTTTATCTTGGAAAACCAAAAATGACAATCATAGCAGAGTGTTTTTACATATCTAAAATCTGTCTGGTGGTAGACTTTAAACTAAATTTAATACATAGTATAGATTCGTGCAATAAAACACTATTTTACAGTTTTCATTAGTAACCTTGTTCTGATTGCTCTCCACTACTGACTCTGACTAATGTTGTGTTGTCATGTAAACTTTGTGCCTCCTTCATGGCTCTCCATTGACTTTTAAGTCTTGTTCACTTAGCTACCTCCTATACACAGAGCAGTTCTGCCTGATGTAACCACTGGCCATTTGATAATTGATACTGAGGCAGGCAATTTCTTTCATTATGTCTTCAAGTCCCCTATTAAAGCTACGCTTGGCCTGTAAGTCCCGTCAACCGGAGAGCAGGGGAGCTATCAACGTGTCTTTGTGAGGATCGGCGGGGTGGTAAGGAGGGAGACGGAGTCTCCTGGAATAGAATTTGCTGACTGGCGAGTGCACCTACAGCAGGAAAGGTCTCTTCACTCCACAGCCCATTAAAGAGCCTACGGAGAGTGTTCCTGTGCAAAAGTGCAGCAACTCTCTGAGGGTTTGCTCCACGTTATTCTCTTCCGTCATCAGTGTCTGATTTATTTATCTTGTACTAAGCTATACTGGGTTCAGTAGAGGGGTAGTGCTTTTACCTTGTCTCAGTTATTTTTCTAAAGAGAAATATTAGAAGACCAGACAGTGTACGTAACGAGTTTAAAAGTGAGACTTTTTTTTTCGCTGGCATTTGTGATCTGGCAGGGGTACACAACAACTATAATCCTTGATATGTTCCAAGGCACCTGTAAAGCCCTGAACCCCCTGGATCTATCAGACTTTTCCCTTCATTCAGCACCTCACTTACTCATGTCTTGTTTGTTTTTTGTTTTTTTCTCCTCAGGTATCTTTGATGAGTAAATCCCCAAATGAAGACAATCCTGGTGAAAATTGAAGCTCTCTCAGTCAATCAACAACTCTCTGCATCAGGGCCAAACCATTCAAGGGATTCAATACAAAAACATTCTGTGAAGCACCACATCGCAGATCATTTACAGCCTGTGAGCACTTTGATTGATCTATGGAACATCTTCATCCACTCGATTGAGATTTATACTTCACTTTGTAATCAAAATAAATGCGCCTCTAGGCCTGCTATATTGACAAATAAACACAAGGGCAGGCAGGTGATTTGAAGTTAAAATAGTGACCTCAGCTTTTCTATTGTAAGTTGCTCTTGAGGGAGAAAGAGAGAGGGCCAGTTAAATCTAATTAAACATGTCTCAGCTTGCTGCTCCGCTCACCAGAGGGCTTATTCATTGGCTTTACTGATTTTCCCGTGTTATTTCTGCTGGAACAATTTATTTGCCCTGTGGCTTGTGGGAAACACTGGTTGAACTCAATCTGTTAACATTCAACATATTTTGCAATGCGATTTCCCTCTGGATTTAGAAATTACCCTCACTAACCAAGATGACCCCTCAGAGCCATGCTGGTCCTCCTAACATCTGACTGCAAAATAACACGTAAGCAGTAAAAGATTTCAACTTCCACAGCATTCCCTCGCTTTCAAGATGGGCGACACAAACTACTGGGTTGTGGACTATGAACTCTCCTCTCCTGCTCCGCCCGGATTTCCCAGGGCACCCACAGTGCTGCAGCCCATGGCGGGGCAGCCCGAGCAAGGATCAGCCCTGTGTTTCGTTGGCCTCCTTGTCCTGCTGCTGCTCTTTCTCCTTGTTCGCTGTGTCCGTATCTTATTAGACCCCTACAGCAGCATGCCAGCATCATCGTGGACGGACCATAAGGAGGGGCTGGACAGAGGACAGTTTGATTATGCACTGGTGTGAAAATGAGAGGTGATTGGGGGATGTAGAGAGGGCTGAATTTGGAGATATTGAGGAGCTTTTAATGGATAATGTTTGTTCTGAGCCCTTCTAAAAGCCACAGTTTCAGCTCCTGAAAGTGAAAGAAACTGCGGTATGTTTGTTGTGTGGTTGGGGTGCTGTAATGCAAACTGTAAAGATAACAGCATTAAACCATTAAACAGTATTTCTAAAGTATTCAACGCAGATGGAAATGGAGCAGCCACACCCAGAGTCCTGCATCCATTTTAATTTGACAGTAATGTTCTTCTTGGAGACTTGGTGTGTATGATGTTACACTGCAGCTCCTTCAGTGACAACCACTGCAGGAAGACTGCGACCAGTTCTGCAGCATTATGTTATGATCCCTGTTTGTCATGTCATTTTATAATTCTATAATGATTTTACAAATCCCAGGGCTGAATGATAAAAAGAGAGCAGAGCTGCAGCCAGAGAGCTCCTGATTGAATAAAAGAGAAATCAAATGAGTTTAGAGCAGACGTGGAAGTCATTTAGATGGAAAAATGTGCACTGTTACAGCAGATTTAAAGCTACTTCATATGCTGTTTTACAGGTCAAAAATACAAATTTTTCCTCTTACCTGTACTGCTATTTATTAGTTGAGATGTTTTGTTGTGAGATACAGAGTGTTTGAGATGTCAGCTGTATATATCGTATATATATTTGTTATTTGTTTGTTCAAACAAATAACAAATGTCGTATTGACCTGCAAAGATAACATAACAATTTTGATAATTGAGTAATCATTTTGCATGCAAATACGGCATAAAATGTGGCGTTCAGCTACTCAAAATTTGAAGTTCTCTTCTTTCTGTGTTTTATCTCATATTTCTTTGGGTTTTGGGCTGGTAGAGCCAGACATTTCAGGATGCCACCTTGGACTTTGAGAAAGTGAGATGGACATTTTTCAGTGTTTTATAGACCAAATAATGAATCGAGAAACTAATTATAAGGCAGATTAACTGATATTAAATGTAATTGTTAGTTGCAGCCTTGATGTCATAATTTCTCTGGAACTGAAGTCCTGTTTTTGTATTGTGAACCATGTTGGATTTTGTGAGGCATTTGTAACACATCTAACATGATCCTCAGGTAAAATGATTTCTAACTTACCAAAGCCTCTATAGTTTGAGGGAATCACTTAAATCGCCTCCTGAAATTGAACTTTAGCTGCTATTTGCTTTATTTAATGCTTTATTTACTAAAAAAAATTCACTGTGTCCTAAATATCGATCTTATCCCCCCATAAACGCTATTGTTTATAATACATAACGGTTAATACAACATATTTTATTTGGAATTTTGCTATTTGATGTCGCCATCCCTTTAAGAGGCTTAGGAGGCTCAGTGGTGAGGGTCAAAGCGCTGACTCAATATGTGTCATATAAAGTTATGATTATGAAATGCATGTACACCAATTTCCTCCCCCTAATCCCTTTTGCCTTTAGGCCCCATCCAGTGCACCAGCCAAATCTGTTCAACAGTGCCTGTAGGAATATGAGAAAAGCTAATATCTATTTCATACTAATGATGTTACTGCTCCTTTTGCCACTTGTTTTGTAACATTGTTTCTGCCCTGATTATACTGTAAAGTCATCTCTTTATAAATAAAGTTTAGTATTGATATTTTACTATAGACTCTTGTTTGTAAAATGTAGATATTTTCCTAATGTTTCTTCAAAGTGGCATTCAATTTTTTAATGAAATAAAAAGCTTTTGGCTTGATTTTAAACACGTTTCATCACTTTATGGACCTGCAGTGTACACACATACAGCACACAACACCTAATACACAGAAACTTATACATGAGCAAAGGCTGTCCTCACTGCTGCCCGACAATCAATATAAAGAAGATTTAGAGCAAATGAAATCAATTGGATAATCAATAGGGGGCTCGTAAAAGGACATGGCTGTTTAATTTATGAGGAACAGACTCAGATCAGCCCCCTTCAAGATGAAATATATCACTACACTGAGTGACTTAGACCTTAATCGCAACAATCTGGTTGTTTGGATGAGACAAACCAACATAAAAGATAATCAGTGGTCAGATGTATTAAAAGATCTGCATCAAAGACACGTATTCTTTCACATAACATTAAAAAAGGTGTTTGTCTAAGTGCATCTTCATTTCATTTTTTCTGTAGGATTTCCCCATATTTCCCTTTTCAGCTTTATCCTTTGCAGACGATCTCTGCAGACTCCAGAGAGTTTGTCCCACTCAGGAATGTAACCACCTAATGAGCTGTGACCTCTTTTGATTACTGTGATTACTGTTTGATTACTGTGGGATCAATCACTACTCCATTGAACTCCTGAACTCCAGTTTAACAGAAAAACATGTTAAACGTTCAAAAAAAGAGGGAAATAAAAAAGAGAAATGTACAAGTTTTAGAAAAGTAAATCCAGACACAAATGGAAATGGACATGCTCATTTCTTCAGATGCTTTAACTTCTATGCCATAACAATATTGGTAACAACTGCCTAAACTGCTAAACAGCACGAAAAGGGAAGACAGATTTCTCAGAGGGCTTTGCAGGCCAACAAGTTCGCAAAGAAAAAAGTAAGTTAATTCTAATAGAATTGCTGCTATATAACAGTACTGGGGTCGTAGTGGCAAATGGGACTGGTCTTTTTCAAGAAATATGTCAACCCAAGCTTAAAATATAACTGTGAGGAAATCAGACAGGGCAAGTGACCCCTGGCTCAAACAGTGCACAGTCAGTCTAACGGCCCTTTTCAGCTACAGTTCATCAGACTCCAACAGATGGTTGGAAGCATACAGTGCAACACCCCCACCTCATTAGTCCGACAATTAACAAGACAGATTTTGCTTCAGTGGGTCCTGACAATTTACTTCCTTGGTAAACAACAAAGGCCCTCAGTTCCACGTACCCTCTGACACACACACACACACACACACACACACACACACACACACACACACACACACACACACACACACACTTGTGATATGCAAATAGGGCTGGCTCAAAGAAAACATGACCTGAGGCCAGAAAAATGCTCTGTGTTACCATGCTGTAGGTGATTATATTTCACTTTTAAGCCTTTTAAAATGAGACATTTAGGAGTGTTAACCGAACAAATCTGTCAAACTCACTTGCTTATAACTCAAAGTTAATTTGAGTTATAAGCCAATAATGTATTGGCTGGTGTTATAGGTTTAGCTGATTTGATTATCTCTCACTGTCTTATACTTTACACAGGGACATTAGACACCTGTGTCTCTGTCTCAGTTTACAGACAAACACACAAGGCAAGCCAGGTGCACACAGTATGCAAATACCTTCCTGAATCTGGACAGGGTTATTTTCTGGGAGTCTGACTCTCTCCCACAGAAATCCATGGAAACACACTTGAACAAACAACCCCCCCACTTACACCCAGACACACACAAACAAACACCGACAAAAGTTAAGCGGAGCACACACATGCAAATTGTGAATCTGTTGTAAAGCATACACAAACTCTCTTTCACTATGCTGCAGCATCACCTGATACACCTCTGTTTTACTCATAACACTGCTGTGGTCCTGATGAGCATGATATTTAAGCTCATCTGCATAACAGTTGTGATGTTATCAGCAGGCAGCCTGCTTGTCTCCCTTCATGACAACACTATCAGCTTAGAGTACTGCTCGAAGAGGATGATCGTGTGGGAAAACTGGTGTGTGCGTCTTTGTGTGCGTGTGAGTGCCATTGTGTTATAGCAGTCGAACAAAAAGCCCTAGATGACACATGCACATTTATTCAGAATAAACTTTGTTTGCTCAGTGCCTTGGCTATGCACACACTTAGTAAGGTGTGTTTACCTTCAAACTTTGAAGTCCTGGAAGAATCCTGGATTGTTATTATATGTGACATCAGCTGCTTTCCAAGGGAGTGGTAACCCGGGAGATGTCTGGCATGAGCATAATCTAAAATGGAGTATGAGGAAACATAAAAAGATATACTTAATATATCCTTACAGAGGTGCGTTAGCGATGTGTTTAGTGTAGAGCAGTGTGACATACACATTTAGAAAAATTGTTGTTGCTGCAAAAGCACATATGAAAGAACATCAGTAATACATTAATTATATTATATAAAATAAAAATTGAAACTATACTGGAGTATTTCAATATATCTGGTGAGTGGTGCTGATAAAGTGACTGTGGTGTGTCATGTGACTGGTGTGAGACTGTCAAATAACATAACATAGTATAAAGTATACAGCAATATCATAACTTCTAGTAGAATATAGACTATGTACTGAGATAAAATCCATGAGCAATATTTAAATGAAAAGCTGCCAGCATGGGACACAACTAGCAATTTCAAGCTATGCTAAATGCTTAAAACTCAAGTAGAGAAGGATTATAAAGTCAGCGTCAGTTACATATGACCTTAGTCTTAGTTTGCTGACCTTAGTTTGCATGAGCTGTGACATGCTTCAAGTCATGGAACCAAATGTGGTTTATTTGCTGGTGATTTCAACTGTTAAATTGTAATTCAGTTCCTCAAAAGTAGGAATGTACGAATAAATAAATAAATAATTCCCTGTCTAAAAGGTTACATCGTTTGTGTGACTGTTGTAACTTACAGCATGTAAAACTGAACTCAGTTAATTTTAAATGTTAAATGACTTAACGCCACATTAGTTGTTGTAAGATGTCATAAAGGGTAGCCTGCTGCTTCCTGGTGTTTTCTTTGTTGCCCATGCTGAGTTAATGGGTCATGAATAGTCGTTGAGAGCAGGAGACGCCCCTTGTGTTTCAGGAACCGCTAAACCATTAAGCTACATCCTCCACGAGAAAAACGTAGAGAATACCGGAAGCCTTCAGAATAAAATTACACCTGAGTTACCTTTGCAAACAACTGTTTTCGATAGGCTGAGCAGAAGTGTGGAGCGACATGGCTTGAAATTAGTCACATGACTGGTGTAACTATTGTTGTCTGGATGGTAGGAAAATCAACTTTATTTGGTTGGTAAATGTTCTGCTGCCGAGCGAACTCAGTTGTTTATGCAACATGTTAAGGCATTGTCCATTTGTGATTTGGGGCATCTTGCTTTAGAAAAACAAAGCCCACATCTCTTTGCAACAATATCGTTTTTTTATTGTCTGAAAAATGATTTCAAACAACCACGTTTTCTACCGGTAGCTATTATTTTGAAATGCGTACCCACTTCTCTTCATCGTGCCGAGCTTGACAACTCAACTGGGATGACCGAGCGAGTCGCTTCTTTTGTGGTGAAGTCGTTAGGGACACAGCGGTACCGGGGCGCATCCACAGACAAGTAAAGCTCAAACTTATTCACAGTTTAAAGTGGATTTGAATCTTCTGGCCTCGGGGCTGATCAGTTTATTATTTCCATAGAGCTGCCGCCAGGTGAGTCTGTGTTACTCCGCTCAATCCCTTTTTAACATATTAACTTTGACTCTTTTACTGTTTCACCGTAGACGGAATACAATGCAGCCTACTGTACTCCTAGTCGGGAACTACTTCTAGTTCCTGTGTAGTCTTTTACAGTGCGCTAATTCTCTGTATTTGAGTTCTTTTTTTATTATAATTTTTTTGAGTTTTTTCCCCTGGTATTTATAATTAAGTCTACCATTAAATTTGGGTCCCTTTTCTTTCTCAGCCATAGGGATTACATTCATGGTTGGTACAGAGCGTTTTTGACAGAATGAGTAATATTTCTGAAGGATTTTAAACTCAATGTTTCGTTGCTTGTTAACTGTGTATGATCAACAATTGTGGAAAGTGCCTTAACATTAATTCACTTTCTACTCCACAAAATAAGTTCCTCATTTATAAATGTTGAAATCATGAACACATGTATGCATCAATCATTTTAAGTGCTATACATAATGACTGCTTTAAACTTTGGTCATTTATGCATATTTCAATACTAATACTATTGCACTTCAACATTTGTAACATTTTAAGTGCATTACTTACTCGGAACAGAGTATTTATAACTTGTTGTAATATACTAATTAGTAAAAGATTTGGGCACTTCTTCCACCACTGCACCAAGTAGATGAAGAGTTTGACAATTGAAAGGACTTCTTTTGCTTGATATACCACTTCAGTTAATTCAGGGTCTCTGTCTTGTCTCTGTCCATGTTCTGCACTTCATAATGGGCCACACATTTTCAATCATGAAGCCGTGCTGTTGTATCACATGCTGAATATTTTGGGCCACTGTCTTGCTTAATAAATTCAAGATGTCCTTAGGCCAGAGGACACCAGCTCCATGATTTAAAAAAAAAAAAAAAAGAAATAAATGTGGTCTCTCAGATCAGAGCACACTTTTCCACTTTCTGGCAGTCCATCTCAGATAGGTCCAGATTCAGGAAGGTTGGCAGTGTTTCTGGATGAGGTTGGTATACAGATTTTGTTTTTTTATGGTTGAGACTTACGTTGTATTTCTATACACATAGTTGTTTGGACTGCGGGTCTATTATGTGGAAACCTTTGATCTAATCAAAATCTTCACCATGTTTACTTGGTTATTCTGTCCATCAATCGGCAGGAGAATGGACCTGCTGCCTGACGTATGGAGGGAGGACTTCTGGCTTCCTGAAGGTTTGACCTGGAAAGACATGGAGCAGTTGGCGGATTCTGACAGACCACGACCCGGGGACCTTCTCATAGCTCTGCCCCTTGCACTGGGCTTTGTCGGCCTGCGCTATGTGTTTGAGAGGTAAAACAAACCTGACCTCTCTGCTTTGTAAAGATCTAGGTGATGTGTTTGGGCTTTTATAAGATGTACAGCGAGATAATATAACATTTATTCTGCCTGACATGAAAAAACTCCCACAGCCATTTCTGAAACACAATCATCTGAGAATTTTTGTAACAACTGAAAAGGGGCGGTTTATTTGACCTTGTTACAAATTGTTATTCAGACTTTCCTGTGGGTGAGTGAGTGAGCAGGTGTTATTGCAGAGCAGGCATTGTTATGATCAGGAAAAAGAGTCTTTTGGGGACGATAAAGAAACAGACAGCCAGCCAGAAAGAGAGAGAAATAGGAATGTTCTCGCGTGAGCGGAGGATTTTCAATTTAATTATTTAAAATTATAGATAAAACCAAAGTATTTTTGTATTTCAAAAACCTCATGAAACACTTCCAGTTTAAAAAAAAAAAAGGAAACTATAGGTAATTGCCTACTAGAGCTGCGTTGGGCTTGTTAGGAGTGCATAACAAGCCTCATAGGCATTTTTAACACAGATAGTCTTTAGGGATTTGAATTGGTTGATAAGTGTTCACCGGTTTAATAATCCCAATTAAATTTCATAGTTTTTTCGATACTATGCTTTCTTATTTTTTGTTTTGTAGATTATATATTTGTATGAATATATGTGTATATTCTATATACTGTTAGTATTGTATTTACATTATTTTAAACATTGGGCTTAGTTATATTCATTCTCAATTAAAATCTTATCTTAAAAAACAAATATCTGCCAAGCCTAGTAGATGAATACGATGCATGCTTTGTTCCCTGCCTGAATGCATACACTGCATAAACAATATAGCCTTTCCCATTTCTGAAGTGTTTGCTTTGGCCTGACTGTTTAATGGCTTATTATGTACTACACTGTGCGTGGCTAAACAACTGCAGGGTGGCTGTCCCACAGTGGGTGTTACAGGTTTATGTAAGCTGTCTTTTGTTGCCTCCAGGTTTTTTGCCCCACCCATGGGCAGATGTTTGGGGGTAAAGAATAGATTACATGTGACTGCGGCCCCCTCCCCTAAGCTGGAGTCGTTTTACACCCAGAGGAGCAGACAGCCGACGCAGGTTAGTATAAAAAAAGGCCTCAGCATTCATGCAGTTCAGTTTGTTTAAACTTGCGGTACATTAATATTTTAAGATAATCTTTGTGATCAAGAAGATATGGTTTGTAATGTCCAAAATGTTACTTTTAAGATTTTGCTTCCTCTTGTTGCTGGCATAATGTTCTGTGTGGAAAGCACAGAGGAACGTAAGTGTTGTGATGGTAACTGTTCCTTGTTCCTGGAAAACTTATCCTTTGGGAAACACCACATTTACAGGAGTCATATTCAGTCTCTAAGCTTTTGGATAAACTACAAACGCTTGCAGAAAATGACTCATGCTGATTTTTTAATGTTCATATACAAATTGTAAAAGAGAATATTAAAAATATATTTTTTTTTACTGCATCACACAACACAATCTGATACATCCCAGAGGAATGAGGGGCAGAGGGAAGGCCACACAGATAAAAACACTCCTGTTAAGTGAGGATTCTTTCTGTGTGAGTCTATATCAGT
>JAOWBC010000115.1:13453692-13466913 GCA_028566105.1 Hypoplectrus providencianus
CTGATCGTGGATATGCTTCAGGAGGCATTAAAAGCCATACAAAAAAATTACTTCACTTATATTTTACGTAATTACGTAATACAACTTCAGGAGTAATTGAACATTAGTGTCCATTTAGTAGATAGTGAAGTTGAGTTGAATTCTCTTTTTTCATTCCCATCTTTTTGCACACTTTCTGATTAAATTATACTACCAAAATGGCATTCTGCTCTCTATCCCTTTCCATTTTATATATTTCATCCTTCCATCGTTGTTTCAGAGTGAAATTGTAAGTTTGATGACACTGTGCAGTAAAACCCAGAGGCAGATTGAGACTTGGTTCAGACTTCGCAGAAACCAAGACAGACCCTGTCAAACCAAGAAGTTTGGTGAAGCTGCGTAAGTGTTCCTCCTCCATAACCTTTTGATTGTTCACTTCATAGATAACTTCCCTTTCTTTCTCCACTTTCTTTACCACTCACGGTTAGGGTTGGCTCTTTTAGCTCATATTTGTAGCATTTACCATAAAGCCATTTGATGGATGTGCTACCAGGGATGCTGCTGGGCTTTTTGCTTGACACAGAGTGGAATCAGTTAGGTAGTGAGAGTTACATGGTGAGTCTTTGTAAAATGCTAACAAAGAAGAGGATAGTTTTGATCTATCAGCCTCTGGGTTATGGGCATTCAACTTGTTACTCTCCCAGGATATATCAATTTGTCACCTCTACATTTGTGGAGTGCTTTCTTTTTCCCAAAATCTTCAACATTTTTTATCTCAAATCTTCTGTTTTACAGTTGGAGGTTTATTTTCTACATCACAGCCTTCATTGCTGGACTGGCCTGTTTGATTGATGTTAGTATAACCATCAAAACCAGTTTCATGGCAATAATATATATCAATAACATCAATAACATAACATAGCTTTGAAAGTGCTTTTATCATCTCTCAACAGAGACCATGGTTCTGGGACCGTAGGGAATGTTGGAGCCAATATCCAGTTCAGGTAAAACATAACATTATCTCACCACTTAAAATAGAAAGTGTGTCCTAGTTTATCATTACTTTCTGGTTGTTCTGTCTTCTGACATCAAGACAGCATGAAAGGAGAATGTGGAGTCTGCTGTGATCAGAGTAGGAGAGCGCAGACCTCCATCAAACCTGTATCAACCATGCTTGGCTCGTGCTACATGACACACACACCAATAGACAACCTGTCTGTTTCACCAAAAACGTGATTCCAAAGAGAATTTGTCTATTCAGCACTTCCAAAACCTTCTATGTAAAAAGACTGATATAGCAGAGGATGGTTTCGATCCATCGACCTCTGGGTTATGGGCCCAGCACGCTTCCGCTGCGCCACTCTGCTTCATATCCTTCTTTCTTATCTCTGCAGACCCAGAGACTGCAGATTCAGACTTTTCTGAATCAGCTTCTGACAGTTCTGGATACATAGTTCTTGATCTCTTGTATTTTGCCACAGCTTCCCCTGGTGTATGGCTGTAAAAATGCAATTAAAACAGCATCTCACCCAAACACCACTTTTTTAAATAAGTTACACACTTTACTACATCTGAATAAAAATACTAAGATTTAATTACTGATAAAACATGAAGCTTCTAACCAAAGAATTTCCCTCCAGAAATCAGTCTGATTCTGATTAAGCTGCAAGTGTCCCTTCTAACATGTTTAAAGGTTTATTAACACCATCAATTCTTACAATTTAAAGGTTTAGTACACCCCAATTCTAAGCAGTTGGAAGGGTGATTACACCAAAATACAAATGATCAAAGGTTTGTTACATCTGTTTTCTTTACGCTTAATCACACCCAAATATGTATTTTTGTATACATTAATATTATTTACACATGTTGTTTGATCCAACTATTTCAGTTCTTTATTTCTTAATATTCACCGGAGCACTGGTGATATACAATAATTCATTAAAAATTACCTTTTTGCATAAATTACACTCATTGTCAATATGAAGCCTAAATAGTTTCATGCTTGTATGAAAATGTAGGCCCATACATGTTTTCTCTGTTGACTTCTATCTGGTGTCACCAGTAAATGTCCATGTGTATATGAAATCACTTGGTATTGACTACTGAATAATGTTTCATTCACAGCCCATTGAGAGAGCACATTACTGGTACTACATGCTAGAGTTGGGGTTTTATGGCTCTTTGCTCCTCCGTATCTCTGTGGATGTCAAGAGGAAGGTGGGGACCTCAACATTCTTCACTGATAAACCACACTTAATTTTTAACTACATTGCCTCAACACACATTTTAGAGGAGGACATAGATAAAGGCCTTATCTCTGCTTCAGTCTGGTAATATTTCATAAACTGTGACTTGTACCTCTGCTTTAATGAGAAACTTCCCTTGGTTAATAAGTGACTGTACACATTATTCTGTTGACACAAAACGTTATGTTGTTTTACTGAGTAAATAGTTTAAATTATGTTTGCTTTTCCAGGATTTTAAAGAACAGGTGATTCATCATTTAGCTACCATCTTCCTGCTCAGTTTCTCCTACTGCGCCAACTACATTCGCATTGGTACTTTGGTCATGCTGCTGCATGACTCCTCTGACATACTGCTTGAGGTAATCCCACATACTCTCCAACAGTATGCTGCTTTCATATAACGCAGGTGTTGGGAAAAAAATAACTTTTATATGTAAGAGGTCCCATGTCATCTATTCAGGCTCCAGGGCCATAGGCAAGCAGGCCCATGGGAGCTTACAAATATAATTAATCTCTTCAGGGCATATACTTATAGACCCACCAACATGTTGACCATTTGTCTGCCTCTGTGTTGCCACTTATGGTGGAGAACAATATTTGTCTAAATACTGTAAGCTGCAGTCAAAGATTCACTGTGTGCTTGGGGCAGTTCTAGAAAATATGTATTTAGTCTGAGTAGACAAATCCTTTGACTGAATACTGATAACTAAAAGCTCTTTGGCAGTCTGGGGTTCTCTTTGTTTACCTGTACAAAACCAACTCATTGTACATGATAATTTTAACAATATGTCAGAAGTTTAACTGTAATCTTGCACAATGTAAGATGTGTAAAAGGAAAGGCTGACAAAGACAATAAAAAACATCAAATCAGGCTGATAACATTTATGTCTGTAAGTCTGCTAGCATTACAGAGTCAATCAGTGGACATGACACAGACAAACTGCTTTCCTGTTTACCTTCTATTCTTATCCTCAATCTCAGCTCATTTACTTGTTTTGCCTAATATTTAAGTATTGTTCAGTGTAGCACCTCATTATTCATAAAGCTCTTATTCTGGTTTACATTTGAGTGATACAATCATTTGTGTTTTTGCAGTCTGCCAAGATGTTCAACTACGGTACTGGCTGGAGAAAAACTTGTGACATGCTGTTTGTTGTGTTTGCTGGGGTCTTCCTTGTGACTCGACTGGTGATTTTTCCCACCAAGTGTGTTTAATCATGCTGATAATTTTTATTCTATTAATTATAAATTGCATTACTACTTGGGTGGCTTGTAAAACTATTTTTGAACATTAAGGCAATAATCTGGTTACTTACAGAATTCTGCATACCACCCTGGTGCTGTCTGTGGAGGTCTTTGAACCTTTTTTCGGCTACTACTTTTTCAACATCCTGCTGATGGTGCTGCAGGCTCTTCATGTCTTCTGGGCTGGCTTAATCTTACGCATGGTTTATAAGTTCCTGAAAGGCAAGGTGAGAATCAGCTGCTAAATAAACAATAGTGCATATGCTATCTGTTATCATGAGTAGGTTTAATATGGAAAAACATGTTGAGTCAGTTCCAAATTATACATACCAAGATTAGCCTAGTTCTTAAGACTTTGTCAAACACATTAAAGCTTGTATCTTCTTCTGTCTCTAGTTAGAAAAAGATGAACGCAGTGATGAAGAGAGCGAGGTTGAAGAAGATGTCAACGAAAAAGCAGAGGAAAATATGGACCAAGAAGATTATTGTTGGGAGAGAAGTAAAGACCAACTGAACTCAAAACTGTCTATGCTGACCAACAGTTGTGTCCTAAATAACTTGACCAACCACAGGGCATCTGTAGCTGACCGGATGCGTAAAGCTCAGTAAAGTCCTCAATATTTTTTAAATACTTTTTTAAGTCACATTATTTGCATTTTAACATTAAAAAAAGTTATATAATGGACATGACCATTTTGCCATTGTATTTTATGTTATGTTGATGCATCTGTGCCCCAATGTTAAGTGGCAAGGAAAGTGCACAGTTTTAATCAGTCTTTGAAAAATACTGATATAGCAGAGGATAGTTTCGATCTATCGACCTCTGGGTTATGGGCCCAGCACGCTTCCGCTGCGCCACTCTGCTATACACCCCAGATGGGACTCGAACCCACAATCCCTGGCTTAGGAGGCCAGTGCCTTATCCATTAGGCCACTGGGGCTTCAAAGGGCAAATGGGTAGGTGAGGGTGTGGGAGGACGCTGCAGGTGGGGGCATTGTGCAACGGGCATACTGTAATAATAATAAGAAATAGAATGATAGCAAAATAATAAACCTAGATGTCTGGTGCAGGACCCAGGACTTTTATAGACTTTGAAATGTTTTTTTTTAAATAAATATTGTATAGTGATGAAATTGCCACACAACATATATTAGACATTTAAATAAAGAAAATAAAATTATACTTTTACTCTGTATTTGTCTGGTGATGTTTTAAGCCATTTAAAAATTTTTTGCTGTTGTTTATTTATTATTTATTAAATTTATTTTTACACAGTCTATCATTACACCGGCTTAAGAGTCATCTTACATTTCATAAAAAAACTGTATTTCAAAAAATATATTTGATTTGTTTTATTTATGTGTGTAGATTCACTTAAAAATTTGTTACCTATATTATGTTGTGCATGTATAGTTTATTAATCTGGAACGGCATATTTTTCTATTTGCACCTTTTCCTCCTTTATATTTAAGTGCGACACAGCAATATCCTATCCTGAAAATGAAGGTACTGTCTTATCACATCAAATGAAACCATGTTGTCAAGCTTCTTCTATACCACAGTGCCATCTGGCGGCTAAACACCAGCATGACACTAAAAGGCTGTAGGTTTATCCTGGCATGTTATGAGTATGTAATATATTGGATCCATAATGATTTAATTGCATAATAATGATAATAATAATAATTGCACGGTTACATTAACAATCTTAAGTGTAATTGACTTTAAGTTAAATATACGTAACGTGTTTGATAGCGCGGAAGAAGAGCCACGACTTTCCCAGCAAACACGTGACCAACTATTTGCATAACTTTAATCATGCGCTTGTCCTTGCTGGCTTGTCACAAGAAGTGAGTTTTATCTTAATTAATTGTTACTAGTTTTGTTTTTAGAAGCTAATTAATATATAATTTTAGTTAGCGATGATGCAACATATTAAAGTCATTTACTCTGTCAAACTTAACGTATAATTGTTATACCTCCAAACACTTGCCACAGTTATTTTCCGTGGCCGCAGTTGTTAATGCTAACCGTAAACTTAACTGTAGCTAACATGAACTAGCTATTGCATTACTTAACCTTTGGCACCGCCCTCTAATGTCGCAACAATTAGCAACTTTTTTATTCTGATGTCTTCCGTGCTGCATTTTAGGTCACTATTTTAAAACAAGATGTCATTAAATACTAAGCGTGTTAGCTCATATTAGCACTAATCGTCGCATCGCGTAACGGAAATGGTAAGCTAACGTTTTTCATCGGGCTAAATTTAAAATTAAGAAGTTCACCGTTGAACATTGGGACAAATGTAACGGTACTTACCCTATATTATTCTCTGTGCTTGTTATTTTCCAACCGTCAACGTGTAATGTCTGGTGTTATGTCTTTTAATTTAGGGTTTTATACAATGCGTTTATTAACAGCCTAGCGGTGAGAGTTGAAAGTGCATGCCCGCGCGCTACGTTAAATAGGGTTAGTTGTATGCGCGCGCTACCACAAGGGGGCGCAGCGGTACTACTGATTAGCAGTGCTATAAAATATACAGTATAGATAGATAGATGTATACAATATTATTTTTCATAGGTGTATTATTGAGTATGGTTGTCTCTGTGGCGCAATCGGTTAGCGCGTTCGGCTGTTAACCGAAAGGTTGGTGGTTCGAGCCCACCCAGGGACGACACAGTTTTTAATTTTTAATATTGTTTGTATTTTATATTTTACTGCAATTATGGATTATTTTGAAAACAGTCGTATAAATATGTACAGTATAAACGAATAAGATCATCACTAACAATGAACTAACAACATGTCAGCACCTGCGATCTACACCCTGCTCCATCTGTGCAGATGTGTTGGCGGACCAGATAGCAGGAACTGGATGAGCTTGTTTTCCGTTTTTAAGCATTGGACCGGGCACATCAAGTTCCTGCTTTGTGTTAGGGTGAATGCAGTTGACGTGAGTACGTTTTAAAGCTTCTTAAACGATTGTTTTTGTTTGTGGGAAATGCAGTACAGTATTAGTTTAAAGTCGCTTAATCGACAGTATTTAACTTAATTATCTGCTGTGTTTGTGCCTATGGACAATTGGTAATTCACACTGCACTCATACATGTTTTTTTTTTTTTTTTAACAGTTATTTGTTTCATTTACGTTTCGTATGTATAATGTCATGAATGTAACATTTTCAAAGCTATGCTGGCTGTTGAAAACCGTATGAAATAGGAATTACAGGTACCTGGGTTGTCAATTTACAAATATGAGGAAGTAGTGTATATCAAAAAGGCAGGAACATATTTTAAAAGAGTTTTCAGATGGTTTTGAATTTTTATATTGCGTGTCTTTGGTCCATCTTAGTATAACTCACACATTTTCTGTCTTCTTGCTAGTGAGGAAAGATGCAGATTTTTGTGAAAACACTGACGGGTAAAACCATTACCCTGGAGGTGGAGCCGAGTGACACCATCGACAATGTCAAAGCCAAAATCCAGGACAAGGAAGGTACTTAGTGTGAGCATGAGTGAGGGAAGAATACTGGTGAATTTATATATATATATATATATATGAGTGGTTATCCTATCATATACTCTCTTACCGCTGTCATGCTATTCTACTACTAAATGTATGTAAATGTAGTACTAAATGACTCACCATGCCTGGCACAAGCACCAGCTCAACATTGTAACTGTTCTTAAGGTATCCCCCCTGATCAGCAGCGTCTCATCTTTGCTGGAAAACAGCTGGAGGATGGGCGCACCTTGTCAGACTACAATATCCAGAAGGGTAGGTCAGACTTTCACATTGATGAACCATCACTCATATTATCAAAAAATGTTTTTTTTTAGTGATTGTGTTATGCTTTCTTTTCAACTCCAGAGTCCACCCTCCACCTGGTCCTGCGGCTGAGAGGGGGCATCATCGAGCCTTCTATGAGACAGCTGGCTCAAAAGTACAACTGTGACAAGATGGTCTGCCGCAAGTATGTACACAAACCCAACAAAGTGGTCATATTAGTCAGCCTGAATCTCAGAGACAGCGTGAAGAGGAGAATGGGCTAAATATTACAGTCAGCATAATGAAAGTTGATATATTTTGCATCAAAGCTTGAAAACTTTCAAGTGAGATTCTAAAACACCTGCTCACTTATCCTGGTGTAATGTAGCTTTACCCGGTGATTCACTGTGAAATGAAGGTCAAGGTGCTTATTAATGCAAACTTCACAAAAACAGATTTTGAGCCAATTTCAACCAATATTGTTTATAACCTTTGTATGTAAGTTCATATATACATGATTGCAAGCCTTGTTTTGTTGTTGTTCCTGTTAAGAAAAACAAAAAAACATTGGACCCCTTTTGATAGTGAAATCAACAACATGACACAACCCACTAGAGAAAAAAAAACACAATATGGACCCCCAACCTAAGCCATTGAAGGTGTAACTTTAAAGAAAAAATTGAGAGGAAAAGTTAAGATAGAAAGACCCATAAAGTGATCAGTACTGGTTGTGAATTTTTACAAGAGAAATAAAGATGTTGGATAAGGTTATGATGTCATTTTAACAGATAGCTCCTCTCGTCTCCAGGTGCTACGCTCGTTTACATCCACGTGCTACCAACTGCCGCAAGAAGAAGTGTGGGCACACAGATCACCTCAGACCCAAGAAGAAGCTGAAGTAGACAGCTAGCATCAATACATTCATTCATGTCAATAAAACGTTTTGTCATTAGGATTTGAAGCATTTTTGTTTTACTTTCTCACCCACATTAAACCGGCCAGTCCAGGGATCATCCCTCTGGTCGCAAATGTGCTTCTCTGACCCTGACAGTGGAAATTTAATTTTCAATGACAGTACCTGTCAATTATCAAATCAGTGACAAAAAATCTTAACACCTTTTAATCATGGAAGGGTGCAGCAGCTAAATGTAGCCAAAAAAAATAACTTAAAGGCATGCTATATAACTAATATTCTTACCCCAGAATAACATCTACTGTACACTGAGTATTGGTAGGTACCTCATGCAACCCCATCAAATACAAACTATTCCTTCAGTCACCTGGCTGAAAACATTAAGTGTCCTATTAAAAAAAGAGAACTAAGAAAGAAGTACATTAGAATGAATTATAAAGAACATTAAATATTGTATAAAGATGAGTGACTGTATTCTTTGCTTTTATTTCCAAACCGTCATGAAAACAGCTCAAAGTTTGAGACACAGCTGGCAACCACAGCTATTGACAACCATCTTTGAAATAGAACAATAAGGCTTGAAAAAATAATACAAACATAGCATCATGGGCTTTGTCAAACATACAGTCTGTAAAGTAGACATTCGGTTTTCAAATAAATTCCCTTCTCGTACAGTGCAGCCACACTCAATGTGTATGCCATATTGTCCACAGCTAAAGGTAACATGCTAGAAAAATGAGAGAAGGCAGAAAATGTATCTTAAATTGTCTTGAATGCATCCTAAATTAAATAAGAAACTTAGTCAGTTGTTTGTTTAGTTGATGCACAGGACAATTATTCAGGCGGGACCAGTAAAACATATCTGTAATATTAAGTGATGACCTTTATACTTTATAGCTGTAGCATTATTGATTTATACCATGTGAAAAATACTTATTTATCCTAAATGTTATTACTTAATGTGTCACATCTACTTACAGGTTACTGCCACATAGCTTAGATTTAAAGGTTTCTAACGAGCCTAAATGGAGATGTGATAACAGACGAATTGCTTATTTGATGTTTGTGTCAATATTCAGATCTATTGTTCAAGAATGTGTGTCCATGCCTTATCAAATATAAATCACTATAAGCATCAGTTTGGTTTTTTTTTTACCTTGAATATGCGTCATTGTTCATTCCTGTGGAAAAAGCACCTACGAGAACCACTCTGTCCTTTACACAACGTTACAGCTTCTACATTATGCATGGGCAACAACAAGACTGTACACAAGTTTATCTGTGCACAGATTCAACTTTAACTGTTAATGCAGTAATAATTGTACTGTATGCAGGCTGTAAATAGGCAAAACTTCTAAAAGTCTTTTGTCTTGTGCTCTTTTTTATTTGCATTCACCTAATTTTTTTGTAAAGTTGTTTAAATATCACCTGTTAGTTGAAAAACAGAAAAACAAGGCCTCTTATCATTCAAATTGACACTGCATTGCCATTTGGTGTACAAAAAGTCCTACTTATGAAAAACTACAAGCACCAATTCTCAATATTAAATGTCTAGCGGTGATAAGCACTTACCTAAAAGTTGGTTTATTGCATTGAATGTTACCCTTGACAGCAACATGAAGCATTACATTAGACTGGACAAGCAAAACCATGTAGCCTATATGCTGCTGCTTAGGCCGGCACCTGCACTCTGCTGCTGAGTACAGCACAGCCACTGCTGCAGCACAGACACGCAGCAACCTCCCTGCAGCCGAGGTGGTTCTTGTGCTTAAGAGGACCACGACCAGCTCCATCCTGTTCTGTTAACTCCCCCTCTGCATTGGCCATGATAAATTTAACCCCGTCCTCTGTTCCGTCTCTCCTCCTGCTGGTGGGTCTTCCCCTCCTATTTGTCGATGAGTTTAACCAGGCTCTGGCGAAGGTCATTAAGGTCAAAGATCTTGATGTCAAGAATTTCGATGGCCCTCTGGATTTCTGAGTCCATGCGATCTCGATCCTCCAGAGAGTTACTCAGGTTCTGCTCCGTGTTCTGGATGCGCCGCTCCAACTCTGAATTACGCATCTCCATCTCCTACACAGAGGAGAAGACTCTATAATCAGTTTAACTACTGATAACTTCACTATTACTCAACATTTCTTATGAAAACAAACCCTAAAGTGTTAGTGATTTTACTCCTACCCGTAATCTGTGCATGGCCTCGTCCCGGTCATGTTCCATCTCATGGTAGTCTACTTTCTTGCTTTGCAAAATGTGGATTTCCTGGAAAAGATTCAAGGTACTCTTAAACCTTTTATCAACACTCATAATGAACATTTTAGCTGCCACCTCTGAACTCAAACTGACAATAAAAATGTTAATATACAGTACAAGTTTAGACAAACCTTCTCATTCTTTATTCTTTCATATTTTTTTTTATTACATTTTCCACATTGTATATTAATACCAAAGACATCATAGAAAGCTCTTTTGTCCCTACAGCCGTCTGTACAATTTACAGAGAAATACAGACAAAGGAATTTCAATGAAGTGAAGAAACACCATATGTTAACTCTTAATAAGGAATACTTGTTAATTAAAAATCTGAGATAACTGAAAAGTGTGCAAAGCCGTCTTTAACACAAAAGGTGAAAAAAAAAAACATTGAATGAGAATGTGTGCCCAAACATTAGACCTATAATGTAAAAAAAAAAAAAAAAAAAAAACCTCGTCTTTGGCCTTCAGCAGGGCCTCCAGCTCCTCCAGGGACTGGGTCAGCTCATCCTTCAGCAGGTCACTGGGGCCGTGGCCTCCATGAGCCTCTAATTCAGCCACCTTACAACACATACACACAGACGACATAAAGGTTCCAATCAGAATCTGGGGAACCAAGAACTTGCTTGTGGGGCAAGTTTTTATTTTTTAAACAAATATTACATTATAACTCAAAATGCTGAATGACTGTCAGTGATCTAAATGAAGACACGAAAAACTAATAAAATTTCAAATGGAACCACTTAACTCTTAGCTTATGACTTCGGAGGCTTCAGTTTCTTGGTGAAAATAATTCTCAGCCTCTCATGGCTTCACTTTGATCTGAATTTATCAAGTTAAAACATGTCACAACTTTACTGTGACTCATCAACAGGCAGATGAGCAAGTTATGTCACAATATCAGGTGAATGGGTGTGAAAACTTTGCGGCTTTGTCTTATTCAACTGACTAAAAAAATACAAAACAACCTCTAAAAATGCCCCCACGCCTTTACAATGACTGGATTATTTTAAACCATGTATGGTTGAGACTAGGAGCAGAAAAAAGACAGAACCAAGTGGATGCCAGCTCCCTCTGGTGATTTTTCATTTTTTCCTAAGTGGGGCATTGAAAGTAGGATATTGCTGTCCTACAAACCCGTCTCCCTCTCACACCACCCCAGAGACGTGAACCATTTTCAGCCACCTGGTCCCCTTCCTCAGTAGAGGGAGCGAGCTCGGTCCAAAGGAGATGGAGACAGGGTCCTCACTTATAGGAAAGAATCTGTTAATGTGGACCAAAACAGTTTTTGGTGAAATACCAGACGAGAGGGGGAGAATTAAAGAGCAGCGATCGATACTGTAAAGCTGGGCTGTAATGGATAGGGATCAAGGTCTTAAAGTATTGAATCAGAGAGCTTTGTAATTGTCAGCCTCAGGCAAGGTCATTCCCCGAGGAATCAGCTACCAGCAAGTGTGAAAATACCTTTTATTGATAAGTGAGGACATGGAGGGCAGAGGCATCTGCATTCACTGGAACCTGACAGGTAATTCAAGTGTAAAACTCTCCTGAGGCTCTGGGTGTTTAGACCCAACTCCCATGTGGTGAAATGCCACATTGATGTGTACACGGTGAACCGGTTCAACCGACACAGAACACCTTGATTAAAGCGTTAGGAGGAGAATGCTTTCAGCACAAGTCGTGTCAAACTATGATGAATGTGTTTCCAGCCTGACTGACTCCTTTTTTTTTAAATTGCTGATTAATTGCTTTCAAACCAAGGATATTATGCAAGGAGCCAATCTAAACCAGCATGACCTCTCTCAGCAGAGACAGAAGTGTGACACTGTTATGACTGAAGGCAACAGAGTCCCATCAGCCTCACCCAGCTCTTGTTTTAACAAAGCTTTGCTTCAGTAATAACCTGAGTGTGCTGCTGCAACAGATCTTCACAGCTCCAGCAGTAATAATTAGGTGTGACCTTAGCCAGCAGCTCCTGCCCTGCAGGTTACTACAGACAGAACAAGGACCTGGCTGCACATGAAGCCACATACACAACAACTACTTTTCATTAGGTCTGTTGGATTATGGCCGAAATCACAAAGACAAGTATTTTTTGGTCAATACTGAGATCAGAAATGTTTAACATGAACACTTAGTGACCATGGAAACATCCTGCACACAATGAAAAAACAAATTATTTGAATAAATATAGTAAAAGATTGAACAAAAACATAAATAAATTGAACCATAAAAAATGTATAAATATATACATGCATTTAAATACATTTTAAACAATAAGAATATAGATATTATGTAAAATTAAATACAGCTGACTATGGTAAAGTTAGTGCACATCCACAACATGTAGAAAACTAAACTACAGATATACAAAAATAAAAGAGATTAAAAAATGATGGAGTGCACTGTAAGCTATATTCAACATATTTCAACCAGTAAACACAAAGGCCAGGGGTAATTTGTGTTCATATTTGCTGGAAGCCAAAATCGAATATTTAAACACAGTTTGGTTGATGGCCCAGCACTTCTTCTCAGTGTGTGACCTCTGTGCATGAAGGTTTTATGTCCAGCAGTGGTGTTTGATCTTTAAACAGATCGGTGTTGGCCCCCTTTGCTAACAGGAACACCGTAAACATTGAAATATGTAGCTGTTTGATGTCAACTTTCCAAAAAAGCTATCCATGTTACAGTTAATCCCTCCAACAACCAACACTCCATCATATAAACCGCTTATCCTGTTCAGCATGCGCTGGGTAAGAGGCAGGATAATTCCTGGGCAGGTCACAAGTAAAAGCACAAAATTTTGGCCACACAC
>JAOWBC010000115.1:13468763-13479991 GCA_028566105.1 Hypoplectrus providencianus
TTTGGTATTCTGGCTGTCCCCGTCTTGTTTTTTGGGGCTGACCAAAGTGGCCATATTTGGATGTGAGGGTGGAGCTGGGGGTAATAGAACTAGCTTTGTAAGCAAGTTGCATCCTTAATTAAAAATAATCAGCTGAATCAGGAATGCAGGTTTCAGGCACTACCACATTGACTTCACTGTAAGACCTGGAGGATGGGGGAAAGCATCTCAGTTTATCTTCTTTAGAATGAAACTATCCCGCAGACACCGACTCCAGATAAAAACTAGTATGACGTGTCATCATTTGCATAGCTTCAAGCTGAATCTTATCCGGGGCTGCATGAACACTGTCTTTAGTCCAAATATTTGGTCCATTCTATTCATTGGCTATTTGATTCTATAAATTACATAAGAGACACAGCATCATAAAATGCCAAACATTTTGGTCTAGTCTGCAGAGATAAGTCATATTCTCCCTTCATCCTTGATCCTTCATGTTCATTCTGTCACTTTACATCCATGAGACTTGAGGTTATCCCATGGCAACAGTTTACCATGGTAACCATTAAGGAGCAGCTTTCTGTTGTAGCAATTGGACTGCAGGATATAAAAGCATTGTGGGTGGCTCTAACCTGCTGACTGCAGAGATGTTTACAAGCTTTATTTTATGTAACGTAAGCGTCAACTCTTCAACAATGGCCTCTTCACTTTCTAGACAGCTTGACAAGTCCGATGACGTCAAACTGTAAATAACCCTCAAAATGAAACCATGTTAATACTGAGTGAAGCCTGCTGATGATGCATGTTAAAGGTAATGGATTGCCTGCTCAAGTGCAATCAACAGTAAAGATTAAATCTGTAGCAGCCTCATTATAAATATATATTATTTATCTGATGTTAGAATAAAAAAAAATGTTTTTTAAAGTGAATACCATAAAAATCACAAGCATGATTAAACTATTGAATATGACCATTGGTGAAAAATTACCTCCAATAAATTGCAATAAAGTTGCAAATGTCCCAAAGAACCATTTTTTTTTACCTCCACAATATAATTTAGTTTTATTCTCAGCTTGTAAATATAATAAATAAATAAAAACAAGCCCTATTTGCTCATTCTTTATCCAAACTTAACCAAAGGCACTAAGTTGTGTGTTTTCTTTTGACTTGATCTTTGCTTGTTTTGAGTGGACTTTAAAAAGAACATTGCTTTGGATATAAGCATGAATAACATTGTAGAACTGTAAATGAACACATGGGTTGTCCCTTTAACATAAAGCTTGAGCTAAGAGAGTGTCGCAATATAGCCTTAATACTAACATGTAGGCTTCATCAGAAAGTACCCAAAATACACATAACATTTTTATTTAATAAACTACTAAATAAA
This sequence comes from Hypoplectrus providencianus, assembly GCA_028566105.1. NCBI lineage: Eukaryota > Metazoa > Chordata > Actinopteri > Perciformes > Serranidae > Hypoplectrus > Hypoplectrus providencianus. The sequence goes on from JAOWBC010000115.1 coordinate 13,470,130, forward strand.
CAAGATAAAATATGTTAGCGTAGAAGATGCTGGTAAGCTGATGGTCTTATTTTTTCTTTAAGCATGAAACTACTTTTAATAATATTCTATGGGGATAATATGCATTTGGCATGATGAAATAAATAAATGTTTTGTGTTTCTTTGAAGTTATTTGAGCCATTGTATGGTTGTTTTGCTCCTTTTCGTCATTGTAGATTTTTTTAAAAATCTCTTTTGCATCAATTTTGCATCTCCTTGTAGTCTTTTGTTCTTTGTGCTCAATTTGAGTCTCTTCCTGGTTGGTACGTGTCATTTTGAGTGACATTTTCTATGTAAAGGCCAGAAGGGCCCCTGATACATTGGGCCTTGGCCTGTGCCCAGCAGGCCCGTTCTGTAATCCATCCATGTTAACACACACACAAAACAAGCCTTTCACAAATGCATTCTTATCAGCAGGAGCTGCAACTGGACGTACAGAAAGGAGAACAGAGTGTTTGTGGCCTCCTCACTTTCCACTGTGGTGCAGTGTGTGTGTGTGTGTGAATAACTTATTTACCCTTCAGAGAGCATCTTTTTAATGCGCTCCTTCTCAGAAGACAGTGTGATGTCGGCGCTCTGGCTGCGGAACAGCTTGTCCTCGGGTCCGTTCACACACATCACCGGTGGAGACTGGAGATCGTCAGAGAGGTCCTGAGAAACACATCAGTAAATGGACTCTACTGATAACACACACAGGACACACAGGAAACCAACAGAGAGGAGGCTTCTTTCATGAAAACTACTGTTGCATCTTTGGATCTCATGCACATCAAGGCCCAATAATGTACTGCTCAAATTAAACAACGCACACACGTGATGGGCATGATGGTGATGTGAGCTACATCACTGAGATAGTTATAAAAAACTTAGCGCTAAGAGCCCAACAGCAGGTATAAACAACAACAACAGACTCACCTGTGAGAACTACAGAGGACATCCACCAGATGGGGAAAGACAGACAGAGAAACAGGTCATCACAAGGCTCACCATACATCAACTTCCCAAAAATATCACAGCCAAAAGTGTTTATGCAGCTAATTGCTACTTAGCAAGAATCAAGCACATTAATTGACGCATTTATCTGGAGTTTCTCCAACATTTTCATTTAATCGATAAAGACGTGGCGTGAGTGACATCACTTGGAATCTGTTCAGCCGTAGAATTGAAAGGAAATGGGCATGTTCGTCATGACCAAGCAGATGTAACTGATGGGTAATTATCCTCTATTGATCAGACAAGCCCCGAGCTGACTACATTTCTGCCATTACACTGTTAGAGGCATCTCGGTCGCAGTGGATGCAGTGCACCGCTGAGTGGCACAGGATAATTTTACCACCGTCCTAGTTTTCCTCACTTTCCTCCGAGACAAGTGACCCAGCTCATCTTTCTCCTGCCTTCTTTTTTCTCCCTCGATCCCTCACTCGGTTTAATAACAGCTGTCTAATAGCTGAACTGCTGCAAAGTATCAGAAGTGCATTTATCTAACCTTGACTCAGTGTCTCCTAAATCCTAAAAACCCCCCAAATGCATCACTGGATGTTTCTGTGGATCGTGACAGTGTGTATGACATCAACACGGTTCTGCCTAATACCTGCAGAGCCCTGCTCTACTTTTATATCCACGTGTCTTTGCTCACCTGAGGAGCAGCGATGCTGAGCGCTGTGTTGGCCAGTTCCTTATCCTGCGACTTTTCTCGCGCCAGACGAGCTGCATCTTTCACCTCCTTAAACTTCTCTGAGAACTTTTCAAAAGAGGACAAACTGATTCAGGTGATGAAACATTAATAATGCAGCACTCTTTGTCCAGTGGAAATATGCACTGATTGAGAAGTTTTGACACAGAAGACTTGCTGAAGTCATGTCAGTGCTTTGACCTCTGTTGACTTTGTTTACCTGATGCAGCTGTTGCTCTGTAGCAAAACCCAGACCGTACACAGTGTTTGCCCTGCTGTCCGCCCACTGACCAAACTTCTGGGACGTCTTGGTAAATGTCATGCTGGGTGTAACGGTGCAGTTGATGATTGCCTGCAAATTGCAGAGGTAACAAATATGATTGTTCTGTCAGTTGCATCTCAGGGATTCAGCAGCAAATAAAAGAATTAGACAGTAGGAATGTTAAATAGGCTGCATTGTAGAGAGCTTAAAACCAGTCAAAGTGCTCGGCTACCAAGAAGCGTGCCACCTGCAAATCATGAGCAATAAACATTCACACATACACCTGATTACCAATGGAACAGCCATGCGGAGCAATTTGGGGTTCAGTATTCAGCTGAAGAACACTCTGACACAGCGGGAGTCTGGGTAAGAACCACCCACTGCTCGACCTCCTGAGCCACAGCTGCCCGAAACAAATCACTTGAAATCAGTAATTAGGAATATAAGAGGCATTTGGTATTACCTTTCCTACATAAAATAACATTTCATTACTTTTGCTTTTCATTGCACACTTAAGCAATGTTATTGTCAGTGCATACGATTGGTCCTAATTGTTTTATACTTCCTATACGAAGAAAAAATGATGGTGAAAAGCAGATAAATAGATTAACTAAGCACTTTGCTGAGTATTCTAGAGATAGATAAGAAAATAAGGGTGGAATTTATAGATTACAGTTTATAAAATGAATGTACTTTGAGGCGTATGCTCATAATTTAATATCGCACTTTGATAGAGTTGGGGGACTCATAAGAGAGAGATTAGAGGTGAAATACTAGATTATAATAGCAACTACTATGCAAGTTGCCTAATTTTATCTATGCATTATCCCAAATGTTTCCAACATTATTCTAAGAATAAAGGTATCAGTGTTTCAGTGTTTTGAAGGCTTAGTTTATATTCAGCAAAGTCACAAAAAAAACCCAAACAAACAGCCACTCAAGAACAGCAACCCATGTGATCTATAAAAGACTGCTTCTGTCAGGGGAGTCTGGTGGCTTTGCTGAGAGCATTGAAAACAGCATCCGTTGTTCCCATCTCTTTAACAGAGCTGTATGATGGCCAGGTAAAGCAGTACAAATACATAAAAATATATTTTTACAGGTGGCTGAAATACTTTGTGCTGCTGTCCTTGTCCCCAGCAGTACACTGCCTGGCCTAGTCACAAAGAGCAAGCATACAGGAAAACATCTGTGCTTATTGTGACATTTTTAAAAGCTTTCCTCTGGGACTCCCGTCAATCAGCGATTTTCAAGCACTCCCTCCCTTGAGACATGTTTGTTTTTTTAAATGACTGTTTTGAACAGGATGGAAAATTGCAGCTGTGCCATGGCACAAGCTCTTATTGTTCCAAGCAAATTCGGAGCAGAGGCAAATTTAAATCACATTTCCAACTGTAAAGCCACAGACACAGCACATCCACCGGGTTCATCACCTCCGTCTCAAAGAAGTGGTCGAAGCTACCTCTCTACCCCTGAGCACATGAGGAAAAATTATTAGAGCGGACCTATTTATAAACCTTTTTACGTCATCTCCAGCTTTACAATAATGGGCCTGATTTAAAATCCCAGAATTGCAGGGCAATGGCAGCTTAAGAGGGAGGTTTTTCGTCCTTCTTTCCCGTCCAACAAATGATTACATGAACTCCACGGTCTCCATTTCTGCAGCAACATGTTTGACATAACATGCTGGATGATGGCGACAGCACTGAAGATTACAGTGCAGCCAGATACCAGCCCTGGCAGGATCGGGCTGCTGAGCGACCAACTGCCACCCCGCACAGCCTTCTGGGAGTCAGAAATGTGGGTCAGACCAGAGGTGCTAAGAAGAGATCAGATAGATCCCCCCCCTCCACCTCCCTGGCGATTGATGTGGCCTCTTCTTCATAATCTAAATCCACAGGCCTGTGAGGAAGACACTCTGGCTGCTGATTTGTTGACCCCCACTGAGGTTTGTTCACTATCTTTTTCTTCACCAGACAGACTTTCTGGAAGGAGGACGGCTGGTGAAATTTAATGTGAGGTGGTTTTGTTCGGCCTTTGTTACAAATACTGAATAGCCTCTTTTGTTGCTAAGGCCACCATCTTCACTGCATAAGAATAACCAACAGAAACTGGGTGTTTTAGTCATGAGAGATACATGGCTCACATTTCAGCTCTGAATATGAGAGCTATATTTAGATGTCTAAACTTTAAACTATGAAAACTTTAACAGTCCAATTCAGGTGGCAACCTCCCATTCTAAGCAGTGAAGCAAACGCTGAAGTGCCTTATGACTGCAATCTATCCAAAGTCCAGCAGTGTTGGAACTGTAAGAAGTGAAAGAAGTATCAAGTACTTGACATAACACAAGTCACACTATAAATCAGAAGATATTGTTTGCCCAGTAATTACCCAGATGGATGTAAAATGTGTTTGCTCAATAGGGGAATTTGTCATGGTTGCCATTTTCCTCCCCCTCACCTTGGTGCCACCCACGCTGATGATGCGGTAGACGTTACGGTTGGCATCATAGAAGAAGGACACTGTGACGGCATGTTTACTGGCGGGGATCCAGTTCCTCTTGGTTGTGGGGTCAATCTGGAAAACATGAGCCCGGGCGCTGAAGATCGGCTGCTCCCTGGAGGAAGAAATGCAGAAGTGAGGATGAGAAAGTTGATTCTGAATTAGGAAATCTAATTGGTTTACCCTTTCACACACCTCAGGTTTAATAATAATGGGTTAGAAATAGCTAAAAATGAGGATGTTACCTTTTTGCATTGGCTAGTGTGTTATTGCTCATTATTTGAGCATTGAAACATTTTAATTGTTCTCCTTTAGAAGCTATTATCACATAAATCTGTTCAAAGTGTGTCTCTGCATTGTTTACAAAGGAAATCCTTCATTATTTTCATAATGGTACGTCTCCATCTGTCTCTGTACCATCCAGGGACAGATGCTGGAATCATCTTTTGGCTTTCTCCCACACATTTCCCTGCGTCATTCGCCATAAAGGGCTGTGACTTCGCTGGCAAGCGATGTTGACTAAAACGCTCTGAACCCTCTCCTGAGCCTTTCACCCTCCACCCTCTGCTCTGCTCCTGCCAGTATTTGCAGAGATGTATCCTGGATACGAGGTAAATATATCAAAGCAACAAAGTCCCCAGTGTTGGGAGGTGGTTTAGCCACAGTCATGTGGTATGAACAGCAAGACTACTTAGAGAGAACTTTTCTCTCTTTAACTCCCTTGTTCCTCTTCAGCTCGTGTCCAGTCTTTACATTTACAGCCCTGTGTATTCCCACTCTGGGATTTAAAATAAAGCAGAGCATGTGAAACCACTCAAGTCACTGTGGGTTGTCAAACTGTGTGTACAAATTCCTTATTATTCCAATAAGCAAATGTTCACAATTATAATGTTGATGTGTACCAGGTATATGGTTTACCATGTACAGGTACAATTAGCAAAACAAATCCCAGCCACCTAAGTTGAGGTGGCTGGGATTTGTTTAGGAGGTAATCAATCATAAATCAATGTATCAGATGCATTTTGACCTGCTGAGTCCATTGTTCAAACAATGCAATCTGGATCTCACTGATCCGGATTAGAAAATCCAGTGTTTTGAGATTAAAGGAAGTTAGAAACTACCTTCACCTGTGTCATTGTCATAGATATAAAGTGATAATTGTCACCACCACCATGTGGTGACTCTGTGTCTCCTGAGTCAGAGCCACTCACCTGCTCTGCATTCTGACAATCACACACCTGAGCCTGCTCTGTAATCACTCACCTGCCTGGTATCTGCAATCACCTCTCTGCCTTATAAGTCTCAGTTGGACTTGGACACTTTGCCAGATTGTCACTTGCACTAATGCAGTACTTTCAATGTTTTGAACACCACTGTTTGAGACCAAAGACTGTTTGATCAAGACCAAAATCAAAACTCAATGTGATGATCTAACCTGATTTCAGACAGAATGTGTCTCTTTTGATCATCCTAGGCATCAGGCAGAGTTTTTATTCAGATTACTTTTTAACCCCTGGGCCTTGATGGCGCTGGAAGAACACTCATGGTGGAACCAGTAAGTAAGGTATATCCCCCAGGGACCATGAACGTCTGTACCATATTTCACACCACATCTAATTACTTCTGAGTTATTTCAGTAACAAAGTGCTGCACTGACGGATCAACCTGTCACAGGTCACAGAAGAATGTCATTGCCATGGCTGAATAAAGACTGGACTAACTATCTCAGAGTTCATCCAGACATACAGGACTGATGTGTTGACTCTGTGTTCTCTGTAAAAACTCTTACTACAGTCAATACCGACTGTAATTAGCCTATCAAGAATAAAAGTATCTTAGAAGTAAGGCACTGCAGTTCATCACTCTTTATCTTTCCGATGCCTGAAAGAGGTTGGGAGTTTAAATATGAAATGGTACAAACCAGGACACTTCTTCTTCTCTGCAGTATTGTAAGTTTCAGTGGCTGTTCCCAATATGACTATATTATTATGGCTAGTCATTGTACATTTATATCTGACCCCATTAGTGACAGACAAATCTGATAATGGTCTCTGTGTTTCACAGCACAGGAGATCATGATAAGAAAAACATTCGTCCATGCAGCCAGTTCCACAGACTCACTGTGAAGGATATGAACGGTGGCATTTGGACGGCTGACCTGCGCCAGACTGATAATATCACGCACGATAATTCTCCTTCTCATCCCACAGTAATCCCCCCTGTTGATACACTGATCTGAGGTCTGACTGGGACCAGACGCTGAGATGAGTGCTGTTTGAAGCTGGGATTGAAATTTGTCCTCTGGTTTTCTATTTTCACACATTTCCCTTAAATCTGTAATACTGGGAAAAAAACAACAAAAAAACAACAACAAAAAAACAAGTAGGCTATACAACTTAAAGCCACCTCAACTATTTAAAGTCTTTTTTCCCATTAAGCTTGGGGGGGCTTTCACAAGCACAGTTTGAGACACCTTGATGTGCACTCAACAGGATTGAAGCTTCAAATACACAAGTTCTCACAGTCCCCATCATGCAATTCAGAATCATCTTATGTTTGACCTTGACTGTCTGTTAAATGCCCTCATTTGCAAACTCGATGACAGTTTAGAAAGTAGATTTTTTTTCAGACCTAATTCAAAATGATGACCTCATCCATGTGTTGTTTTTTTTTTAACAGACTTCATTGAAAATGTTTTCTATAAATGTATATATTAGTGTTGTGATTTCTTTCTCTTTTCCTTAGACATTAAATATCAGATGTTTATTCACATTTCTGTATTATTCCACCAGGGATGGGTCATTTAAACGGACAGACACATTGTTAGGGCTACAACTAAAAAAAGTTAAATTCTAATGAATATTTAAAGATATACAGTTTATTATCATCACTTATTAGTCCTAGCAATATATTCAACACTATATTTATCTCTGTATTATTGCACTTTAACCATCCTTCACATATTTACTGAGGCCCATTTTAAAACAAATTAGGTATACACTTGTGATTTTGAACAGTGAATAAGATGCAAAATAGAGAGATCTCAAACAGCAGTGGAGAATGTGTGTTTGATTGTAAAGTTGTCTCTTTGCTGCCAAGCTTTGACCTTGCCTCGGGTTTGGTGTCTGTGCTCCGATGCACTAGAACCACATGTTCAGCCTCACTGCTGCTGCTGACCGACCAGGAACCAAACCTGCGTCCTCCTACAGTCATGTTGGAACAGAGGATCATTGGCTGCAACAATGTGTAAATACAGAATCTGGCAACACTTGCTGCTTTCTCTTGTGTGAAAATTGTTGTTGCAACACTCTGGCAAACTGTGTGTGCTCATGTTTCTCTACATGCATTAACGGTCAGCTCTCGCAAGGATGGTCAGTTCCTAGACCTTCATCCTCAGCAGATGGATGTGGCCTACAAGGCTTAATGGGGGTCTGGAAGCATAACAAAGCCTGAGAGTGATTGGGTGGGGGGTCGGAGCTGCACCTCATCATGAACCACTCCACTAATTCCTACCATGATCTTCAGCATCCACAATCTGCTTTACTGGGTTTCTCTCGTCACCCTGTGATCTGATCTATCTGAAGCTTTTCCAGATGTTTGATAGATGCTAAATGAATGCAAGGCTGCTACTTTACGGTCCACTTTAAATAACCCGCCTACAAGACAGCAATGCAACAATAACACAGCTGTCCTACTGATGCTCACACACCCTTATTATTACACACATATTTAACAAACTGACAAGTTTTTTGTTTTTTTTTTTGCCATAACTGTTAAGAAATAAGGTGCTTCATACACAAATGCAGTTTATGATCCCTTGTGTGATTGTTCCTTGGTCTTTTCCTAGTTAAAACTGCAATAAAAGCTTTCAAAGCAGAGTCATTACTTAGAGTTATGGATCAAATAACATGAGATCTCCTCGGCCAAACAGAAGATAGTTGCTTTAATTTACCAGATTCATGCAGTCTGAATAATCCTACAGAGTCTGTGCTCAGTGGAAACGAAACCACAACATTGCTCCACATGCAGCAGGCAGAAAAAAACACTTGATAAGATTGAAGTTTCCTTAATCTGTGCTTGACTATTACCATTAATTTACTTTCTTCAAGTTAAAGCTGACTTTCCCTTCTCCTTAAAGCTAAAACAGTTGTTGTTGTTTTTTGTTAATTAACCTTAAATGTTAATTTAAGGTTTATGTTAAGTGGTCCCTAGGGCCACCAAAACAAGAAAAAATCAAATGCCATTTTGCTAAATGGCACATCAGAAGTTAAATGAGCTTGGGTCAAAATGTCTTACCTTTCTCTGTGGTGAGGATACATCTTACAAGGTGACTGAGACTTCCTTTCTACATACAAAGGGGAGAGAGTTGGAGCATCCATCATCGGAACAACTACTTGTTTCAGTCAATGAGAGTAGAAAAAAAAAACTCTGAATAATGGGCTATATGTCGCCTCTCTTACCCCATTTCGATGTAAATCCTCGGTGAGTCTGAGTTGTATCTAACAATAATTCCGCGCTGCTGTCGCTGTCCCAGTCTCCTCTTTCTTTCAGCTACCAGATGCTTTATTCTCCAGAGGGGGGAGGTTTCACTGCAAGGCGCTGCACAGTCTGCTGCAGCCCGCAAAGTGTCCGTACTGTACTCTACCGTACCGTCCTGGCCAAAGGCGCCCACCGAGAGTCACAGCCCGGCGGAGGCAGAGCTGCTGACCCCGGCGACTGAAGTGACCGCAGTCCGGTGTGCGTCCATCTTCCACAAGCGGCTTTTCTTTTTATCTTTTTTTGACCTCGTCCCGGCGCTTTCCGCTCTCTAGTTTTTAGCTCTTCATTCAGGCGGCTGCGGGCATTCAACAGTCCGACAGTAGAGTACCACCTGCTGGCTCCACGGGATCCGAGCACGCGCTACAGCTGCATGGCAGAGGCAGTGAAGCAGCGAAACTGTGTCAACCCGCCTGCAACCAATGAGCCTGCACGTGTGCATACTGCAAACTGGATCTTATAGGTCTGTTCGGCGCTGCCTGTTTTAAGGCTTAATGAAATGCAGTCCCGGAGGAAAAGTCATGACCTAAAAAGACTTCTTTAGAGTCATACTACAGCCGATTTAGGACAACAGCCCTACTATTTTGTTTTACTGCAACTTGTTCATATTTAAAATAACGTTAAATGCTAATAATAACTAGGGCTGTTATTCACAGATTTGACATTTATTATGCCATTATGGATTTCGACAACATTCACTGATATGACAAAATCGTGCTATGATTTGGACTTGATTCAATTCAGAGGTCTGCGATCAATACCAGATATATATCCATTTAACTCAGCTATATTTATATGAACTTAAAAAAGGCAACTGAATTTCCTTTGAAAGTTTTATTTCTGACATGTTCCAGATATGTAAATGAAAAAAA
>JAOWBC010000115.1:13480091-13506535 GCA_028566105.1 Hypoplectrus providencianus
ATGAACTTAAAAAAGGCAACTGAATTTCCTTTGAAAGTTTTATTTCTGACATGTTCCAGATATGTAAATGAAAAAAACAATCTCTCTCTTTTTTCTTTTTTTTTTTTTTAAATAAAAATCAATTTAAAAGTGGGAATTTCAAAATAAAAGTGTATCTTAAACAGGCTTTGCATGCAATTGACTGCACAACGTGCTCAACATGTCAATGGCTTAGCCAGAGGCTATGCTAATGCTACTAAGCCCATCACAAAAATCTTAGCTTAGTTGTAGTTTATGGTGTAACCTTGGCTGGAACCAACTGGTGGTCCCAACGCAACAACACGGCAATAACATGCAAGCAAGGCCGACTGGGTGCCACATCATTTGATGGATGCTGTGTTCAAAAATTTCACTTTGCATGGCAATGCCAGGTTGCTGAGAACTGAATAGATGATTTAATCCTGATCAAGAAATGACCCCACTCCTACTAATACCACAGGCTGACATCAACCTGCAAAAATTTTTCAAAACATATGACAGAAAAGTCAAGTTGGAGAGAAAAAAAAAGAAGCAAACTTTAATTTTCCAAGATTATCAACAGGAGAATCTTAGTGAGCATATCTGTATAACTACTAACACCAATGGGTAGAAATACAAAACGGTGCAAACACAAAACTTCATTTTCAGTTCAGTTCAAAACAGCAAAAAGCCAAACAAAGATTAATAGAAGAAGAAAACATCCAACTCAAGTTACCCGCTAGTCACAGGACATGCACAACTACAGTTTGGGTTGGTGAGGGATGGGGTGGTCTTTTTTTAAAATCTTTGAAAGAATTGCATGAGTCTTGATAGCAGGACTTTATAATGTCAACAAACAGGCTGCCCCAAGCTAGGAAGAGATTTTATCCAGACAGGATGGAGCATAAATTTAGGAGCAAACACGTACAAATGTACAGATTTATACAGAAAGGGGGAATAAATAATTGGGTGTCCTGTACAATACAATGTGCCACCAAAGAAACAGAAGTGGGCCAAAACCAGCCTGGGCCAGTTAGTTATTAATTACAGTAGGAATATGAACTTAACATAGCTCATTAGTAGTGAGCAGTATACCTGTGTTTTAGTATACTATTGTATAACAATTTAAGATTTTAATTCCATCAACATTTTCTATCTATAGAATTGAAAAAAATATATATATATTATCTTTTTTTTGGGGGGGGGGGGTTACACGTAAGACTGTTGCAAGCCTATTAATGACATGTTTTTCATTATCATAACCCAATCCTCATGGCTGTTTTATATCAGTCTAAATGCATTTAAGCAACTGATTATTTCTCCCAAAAATATCCTAAACAACCATCTCCTCTGGTATAGGAAGCTTATTCAGCCAAGTTACAGAGGTCAGAAGTACGGTGGCTACGCTCATTAAAACAATTCTTTTTTTACTTTGTCTTTTCAGCGTCACAGGTTTTGATGGCAGGAAAATCAGTACAGTTATTATACATAAGAAATTAATTACTAATAAAAGCAAGCTTCACTGGAGTCCATCTAAAGCTTGTGAAATGAGAGCTTACAACACATGCAGAATGCTGAATCACTGTTCACTAGTAATAGAACAAACTACCTGCTCAGTCCTTCACATGATGCACGACTATTTGTGACAGTCACACTTTTCTATGAGTTCAAGACTTTAGTACAACAAAGGACCAAAGGACAAAACTATGAGTCTTTGTGCCAAATTTCACAACATATACAAAATAACTTTCTCATTGTGTGATCACTGGGTGGGTATCACTAAAAAGCGTAATAGTGTAATGAAATTTGTACTTAACCTGTTAAAAAAAATCTGAAAATGTAATATAATGGCCAACAATGGATATAATGCCCTGAATGACTGATTTAATATTACCAATAGGTTATGACTTATAACATTATAAGAAGGTACACAAATGTTGTATACTTGCACTTTACAACACTTTTTTACACAATTTCAATCAATTGTTTTCAAATTTGAAAGGAAAAAAAACACCTGAAAGGTATTACATTAGTTGCAAAACAATATCAGTCAATTCGGGAAATATTATCATATAATTGGTTAGGTAATCACATTTTCATCCTTTTTGAGGATTTGCTTTAACACATTAGTAATAAGATGGGGCCTGAGAAGTTTTTCATCTTTTTTTTTTTTAATTGAGCAGTCTTCTATATAAGTGACTTTTTTATCAAAACTTTACTTTTTTAAATTGTAAATAAATAAAGCAATTGTATTTTTTTTTAAATACTTTCAAAGAAGGGTCTTTGGGAATGACTTCCCTCTTGATTTGGCTTATTCAATGCATTAAGCTAAAAACACTCAAGATGATCCCTGTCTGCTAGCTTTAGTGGCTTCAGGGTCAGAAGAAACAATGACAGCTTCATTCAGCTAAAAGCTGGTTATGGTGTTTACTTTCACTCTTTTGCACTACTAAAAAGATATTTAAAGAACAAAAACAAAATTGTCTCCCTGTGTTAAGATGTTTGGAGTGAACCTCCTCAGATCTGGAGACAAAGATGTTTTTCTTTTACATTTGTATTTTTTAAGAGCTAATTCCACCACTTGTTCTTTGCAGACCACCTTGAGAAAGACCTGCCTGAAAGACGGCCAACTGACATCACTGAATGCCTCAATGAAAACAGCCTTTATTTAGAAAACTTTCCAACTCAAAGCTGAGAAAGAAAAGCGGATGATCCGTGGCTATGTAATCCTCAGATTTCATTTTGAGGTACAACACCACAAGCACTTTTGAGTTCACTTGAATAGCTAAACAGTGTTTCCACACTCTTCTCTCCTGGATGCTTAGATGTGATCAAATGCAGAGCCTCAATTCAAGCTTTGAGTTTAAAAAAGTTGCCATATCAACTGCTTCAAGAGTTGTGTCCCGCTTTTTGTTTACGCTCTCTCTCCAAGTCACAGAAGACATCCTGCTGAGTTAGCTTGGAGGGCATTTGTGTGAGACACCTTTTCTCCATCTTTCTCAGCTTTTGGAGCAAGATTCCCAACCATCCCGCCTGGAGATCCTCGAGGGTTCAGAGGCACGCGAGGGACCAGATGACACAGTCGCTCCCCCTTACCCCTTCAGAATCATTTGGACTTTCCACCCTCCTTGACCCGTCGAAGGTCACGCCTCTCCGACTGCGCTGCTCCGACAACGACGGCTTTCTCCTTCGCCATGTCCTCGCGTGTGAGCAGCAGTGCCTTCTCTCCTCCACCAGCCGCCCACGCTCTCGTCTCTTGCTCTCTTCCTGTCCAGCTCTACTCCCATTTTTGTTCTCACTCTTGTGATTGGTTGGTTTCTCACGGTCTCTCTCCTGTTACTTTCACACAGTGGTGCTTCGGTTGTAGCAGTGGAAAACGGGTATCCATGTTTGTTCTTTTTTGTTATTACCCAGATTAAAATACCATTGAACTAAGCTTCACACAGGCCTAGCTCCATTCCAGCAACCTGTCAGACAAATACAATTTATAAATAAATATTAATAACTATTTAAGGATATAGTCCTTCAGTAATATTAAAATGTAAAAAAAAAATTTCAGATTTCAAAAAATGCTCCAACGTCTTTTTTTTAATGGGCAGAAGAGAAAAAACACCACTCATTATTTTTTTTACCACCATCCACTGATGTCAAACGGCACTTTACTTCAGAGAGCTTATCTATAATGTCTTCAAAGCCACCAGACATTATGGTCATGTTAATTTGACTTACATTTTGACACTAAGATACTGACTTTAATGATCACAAAAAATATTGCGCTGTCCAAAAAAAAATGTCCCCAAATGTTAAACTATTCCTTTAACTTCATTGACTCATCAAATTTTTAGTCCACAATGGAATAACTTACAGTCTAGTACTGGGACAGGCCAGTCACACCGTGTTGGTAGGCCCTCTCCCCCTGGTAGGTGGAGTCCTGGGACAGAGCCACATCAATCTGGGACTTGAACTCGTCTCCTAGGTAACTGTCCTATAATGGGACAAATAAAAAGTGAAAGAGGTCAGTCAACAGAAACTCTTTCATTTATTTCCAGACAGAAATGGAATAAGTGGTTTAGGACAAATAGAGGTCTTGAATAGGAAACCTGGACAAACACTTGGAATATTACGTGCTAAAAGCCCTGGCACTGGGCACTAATAGCCATGAATAAACAGACTACAAAAAGCCTGCTTCAAAAAGTACACCTACTTAGCACTTCATAAAAACTGTTTGATACCAACTTTGTAATAAAGATTTATTGATAATGGATGACAGCTCTGTGAGCAAACCTGTGAGAGTTCAGGCTGGGAGAGCCCAGGCTGGCTCATCTGAGACGGCTGGCTCATGTTGATGTAGCCCTGCGTCAGAGGCCCCTGGGAGAAGGGCTGGGAGCCCAGGTCCTGGCTGGCCTGGCTGCCACTCATGTGGCCTCCATGCCGGTCTGCTCCTCCGTTCCCTCCACTGTGGTTGCCCATGTTGCCGCGGTTTCTCTGGCGCCCACCTCGAGTCCCACAGCCTCCTCCACTGCCTGCCTTGCCTTTCATGCCTCCCCCACGACCTGGAGGGGAAATGTGTATGTGTAACCAATAGGTTATGGCACCTTTAACCAATCATACCTTTAGTATGATTTGACCAAGTTGTGTTGTCTCACTCACCTGCTGAGGGTCCGTTGACCTGTCCCATGTATCCAGGTGGAGGTATCGGGGGCATCACAAGGTTGAAGGGGATCGGGATGTTGAGGGAAGTCATGGGACTAGGACCTGTGCCGATCATTCCAATCTGGTCATGGGTCTGGAAATACATATTGGACGAACGTCCTGCAGTGGAGAGAGGTACAGGTCAGTTTTACTTACTGCTGTTATAAGTTGTACATATCCAACCACATGGCTTTCCTTCCTTTATTTGAGATAATTAAGGCAGCACATAAATCCTGTTTGCAATGAACTACCAAAACAGATATGGCACAGCAATAACTATTTAAAAAGTCTCAACATTTAAAGTAAAAGTCATTGTGTTATTAATATTGTCTCACCATTGCTGCTGCGATCATAAACAGATCCAGGAATGAGGGCCTCCCTGGCATCATACATGGCTGTGCTCATGAAACGACCCCCCTGCAAAAACAGAAAAGCAAGCAATGCTATTTTGAGTGTTTTGAGGACATGCCTCATTATTTCTTGCAAGTACTTTGATTTATTACCCATTTTTTAAAACTGAGTACATAAGTAGATTTTGAAGTGCAGCATAAATCCTTTACATGAGAAAACAACACTCATGACCCAATTAAGAAACCCTTATTTAAGTGTTCCTTAATGCCCCATGTATTAGGGAACACAGCACTAAACTCACAGGGTTGATGGTGTTGACGAGCTTGCGTGGCTTGCTGAACTGCATGAGGCTCTCTCTCAGGTTGTTAAGAGGCCCTTCGACCAGGACCTTCTGCTCTTTGTAGTAGTTCAGCAGGTGGTTCCACAGAGGCTGCTTGGACAGTGCCTTGGGGTTTCCCACAATAATCACACCATACCTATGTGACATAAGCATTAATACAAAAATTAAAGGTTATAGTTTAAAAAAAAAATGAGATGACAACTTGTCAAAAATAGACCAAAGCATAAAAGAATATCTAGAATGCTAAAATAAGACAGAGGGCCCTCTGTGCCCTATGTAAACTTGTGTTGTTTTACTTGGCATATTTTTACCTGGCCCTTGTGAGTGCTACATTGAGACGTCTGGGATCATTGAGGAAGCCGATGCCCTGGTGCTCATTGGCCCTCACACAGGACAGAATGATGAAGTCCTTCTCTCTGCCTTGAAAGGCATCCACACTGGCTATTTCCACCTCCTGCAGGAGGAATCAAGAGAGATTACTAGTGAAAAAAATGTTAAAGATAAATTTACAAATTCTTGGAAATAGTAAGGTCAGAGATCATATTATGGTTCAATGTAAATGGATAAAAAGAAAAGGTGTTTGGGACTATTTCGATCTCCAAATAAACTGCAGTGTCAGTTTCATTAGAAGTAAATTCACAACTGGGAAAATTCAAGTGAACGCCTAAAGTCAAAACAACAACTAAAAAAGTTGGCAAGAAGTTTATACAACCCCCGCCAAGCTCATGTCATGTCAGAATCAGGGATCATCCAATAAGCACATGAAGCCTCCATTATGATAAACCAAACATTAGGGATCGAGCATATTCAGCCCAGATTCTCATCAGTCTTTAAATTAAGGTAAGATACTGATCTGACACATCTATTTACCAACCTCAGTATCAATTCAAAGTTGCACCACTGTGCAATGTTTCACTTACTTAAATTTTTTGCCTGTGTATGGAGCCAATGCTCAAAAATGTTCTTACTAAATGACAATACAGCTTTTTTAAACAACAAAAATATTTGTTCCATACCTGGTAGAGTTTGGTATGGAGAGAACCACTGAACTGCATGTACTGGACCAGGTAGGACCTCTGTCCTTCATAGGGAGTAATGATGCCAATCTGATCCGGTTTTGCTCCAGCCTTTAGTAACCTTGTGGTGATTTTCTCCACATTAGCTGCCTCAGTCCTGTAGGGACATGAAGGGTGGTTACATAACAACAAGATTTTATTAAATTTGGAAAGACACAGAACATTGAGTGACACCTCTTAAGACATAGATGTTTCTTTAACTTATATAATACATTCATGTTTGTGTATACACTTAAAATATGAGGTCAACATTATGATCAAAAAAAGCTGAAACCTGTTGAGATAGGATGTTCCAGAGCTGGCAATTTCCTCTTGGCCTTGAGTAACATAAAAGAACATGGGCTTGTCGGGCTGTGGCCACTGGAAATCAAAGCCTTTCTTCACACGGTCCGCTGCAGAAAAGAAAATATACAAGTATATAGTAGGTCTCAGGACAGGGAATTTAACACATAATGCTGGGATGCATGCAACCGGCCCAGAACATCTGAGGTAAATGTGTCTTATATGTTCTCCACAAATTCTCTTAATAGATTTATGGCCATTTCCAAGGTCTCACAGTGACGCTGGAAAATAAAAGTCATTTAAAACTGTCTACTGTGTAAGGAAAGCAGTCAAGGAAATGTAACTGACATGTAATTAAGAGCATTAGGCTGAACATTGGGGTTTGGGACAAAATTTAAAGGCTGTTTAAGTGGTTATAAAAGGTAGAACCAACTAATTGACATTTCAAAATAATTTGTTTCTTTTCATCTTACCTGCAGTGACTCCGTTCTGTAGAGAGCCCTCATAGAAAATGTTGGATGGGAAGGCGCTGAGAGCCGGGTGCATGCGGTACTGAACCTGTAGACGGATAGGCCGGATCCCCAAAACGACCAGACGCTCAAACAGAGACTGGGACAGACCTGCTTTCGCTGCCTTCTTACACATCACCACAGGGCCCAGCTGGCAGTGATCACCCACCAGAATCAACTGTGAAACAGAACAAGTCATTAAGACACAATGATTAACTGTGGACCAAGCTTAATCACCTAGCTGATGCAACAGAATTAGACAGATTTACTTCCACTCATCAAACTCCTACCTGTTTTGCCCCCAGGACAACAGGAACCATGCACTCTGGTTCGGTGGCCTGGGTACTCTCATCTATCAGGATGGAGCGGAACTGCATCTTGGCCAGACGGGGATCCCCCGCCCCAACACATGTACAGCAAATCACATCGGCATTCTGGGAAAGAGCAAAGGAATATAGCAAAAATGTATGAACAGTCAAATATAGTACATGTTGGAAATCTTTGCTTTCTCTTTTGTTTTGTTTTTTAACCATGAGCATGACACACTCTTTTCTGCCTGAACAGATTAGAACTAAAACCACTATGCACGAGAAAAAAACATTAAATCAAAGTAGGTTTACTCTCACATATAGTAAAATTAGTTCAGTAAGCAAATTTTTCATACCATAAGCAGCTCCCTCTCAGCGGTGCGTCTCAGAGATCTGTAGCGCTTCTCATCTGAGGAGGACAGCTCTCCAGTCTCGTCCTTCAGTTGTTGGAGCTTCTGAAGTTCTGGCATGCTACCGATGCAAGTCATTTCAGTACAGTGTGAGTTCAATCATATCTTAAGAAATCATATTGGTACTTCCTGTTTTTGATACCCAAAGTATTATCCCCAACACGATAATGGAACAATGCTTCTGAGCAACATTACCTTATTTCAGTATGACTTTTATTGGGAGGAAACCCTTCTTGTTTTGCAATGACTTGTTTCTTGTTTGATGGCATGTAAACAAGTTCAAGCATGTCTACTCACAATGCACCACACAAACAAAAAAAACTTTGAAAATTATTATTTATTGTCGTAAGGTATGTGTTACCTGTCCATGTTACGGGTCTGGTTGTGCAGAGCCAAGAAGGAAACAGGTGAGTCGATGGCCTCTCTGCTCTTTGCACACAGCCTCACCACCTTGAGGCCTGTCTGGTGGATCTTCTCTGTCAGCTGGTCGACGGCAATGTTACTGGGAGCACACACCAGCACTGGCCTGGAGGGACAAAGGGTACAATGCTGTCTTAAAGCCCAAAACACAGAGCCAAGTCATTCTTTAGGAACATTATGTACAGGTCAAGATAATTTTATATTTACAAGAATTAATAAAATACCACCTTAAAACAACTTCTTCCTAAAAGTAAATAAAAGTTAATAGTCTCATAGTTGTGGTAATTATTAATACAACATCACCCTATACATACATAATACCGACAAAAACTGTCCTACCCATTGCCCTGCCTGGCCAGGTGGTAGACAATCGTGGCAGAGGTTACAGTCTTCCCTGTGCCGGGAGGACCCTGGATCAGACTGAGGGGCCGCTGCAGCACGGTCTTCACTGCATACACCTGCATTACAAAAGAAAACAAATGTATGTGAGCCAAAAATGCTTCATATAGTCATGATATGAAGCAGGGGTACCACACTAGGCTTCAGATACCACCTTCAGATCTATAAAAGTCTCAGTAATAGGGGGTCTCCTGTCAACTCTCCAACTCACCTGTGAGTGGTTAAGGTCGGGTAGGCCTTGAGCAGTGAAGCGTTTCGGCAACTGGCACTTGATGACCACATCCTCTACCTCATGTCCCAGCAGTTTGTGGTAGATGTAACCAGACACTGAGGTCTCATCAACAGCAAATGTCTTCAGGGCACTCTGCATCCTGGATGATAAAGATATTGAGATGAAGTTATAAATTAGATGCATTGTTAGTTATAAATTAGATGAGTCAGTGGAAAATGAACAGAATTATTAAAAAATGTTTTACTTATTATTATTATATTTATTAGTTTACCTTTTCAACTGTTTCATTAACAATGCTGAAAAATATTATATCAATTACAGAGCAAAGCTTTAAACCTGCTCAAATTTACACACCGTAGTCATATGTGATAAGGTCTATTTAAAGCCACCATTCACTAAACACGTATTGATTGTTACAAACACAAACAGACTCTTACTGTTACCAGGCAGACCCTCAGACACAATAAAAGAAATGTTTTAAATAAAAATAAGCTGATACATTATGATGGGCTTCAGGCCTTTCTCACCCATATCAAAACAAGAGACAACAGTGCAAATACTTTTCTAGTGAATACCTGTCAAATGAAGTGGACTTCCAGACAAAGTCAACCTGAAAGTTGTGTGGGATCTCCACTGGAGCCCCCGCACTGCTCCTTAGCTCTATGGCAATCTCATCACCGTAGTCTGTTACAGAAAGTCAAGGAAGAGGTAGAAACTCTGAACACATACTGGAGTTATTATCATATTCAAGGTAACTGCCATTATACTATGTCTGATGTATCCTGTGCTTGAAAAACGGTAAAGCTCTTGATTTTTCTGACTAATCAGCTGAACAATATTTCATTAGTGAGGTGTAGAGCTTTGGATTCTGCCAAATTTGCTGCAAAATGTATTGCCTCTCTAACTTGAACTGTGTGCATATGGCAATGTGTCAGCTGATTGTCAAATTTTACCTAAAATTATAAACATTGATAAATCTTTGAAAATAAGGCTTGTTTCATACAAAGTATACCACTGAAAACAGTAGAGAAAACACAAGACTGCAGATGTTGTTGTAGTTCCCCAAGCTGCCACTAGATGTTACCAAAGACTAATTTTGCAGAGAGCACATTTTCGAAGCTCAACTTCACACATGCACTGGAGCCCTGAACTTATCTCGACATCACCAGGGAGAGCTGTCTGTGTGTCTGTCTGTGCAAATGTTAGACCAGACATTAAATGGCCTTCACCCTGCCAGCTCACTTGTGGAAAATCAGTGTTTTGTCTGATTGAGCCCATGAGCAGCAGGTTATTGTAAAGAGAGTTGAACGTGGGTGGGCTTGCTCCGTCATGGCACAGCAACAAAACTGGATGAATAGAAACTTACGACGATGAAGAAGAAGAATCATACATGATATAGCGACATAAATGTCTAACTGGAGAGTTAGAATAGGTAAGAATAGACACTGGTAGATTCAGAAAATTCAAAGATATAAAATTATCATATAAAAACAACCCAGAGAAACAAAAGTGAAAATGTGTAAAAGTGGCTCAAATGCAACAGTCATAAGGATACTATCGGGGACTTTGATGACATGTCCAATGCCTTTCCACGGAGGGGCCAGGTCTCCTTTGTACCTCAGGCAAATCTCATCTCCCTGCATCAGTCGCATATCTAGAAGAAATTAGATGAGATAGACAATAAAGATAACTCTGTTAAGTACACATCACTGCATGGAGTAAAGGCACAATAAAAAATATATATATATTAAAACACAACTGTAATAAGCTGCACATACATATGTTTAAGTGACATTGGAATTTGAACACTCTCACTTATGTAAGAGCGAAGTCAAAATAACTTTCAAACTATCGATCAGACAAAGCATGACAGTGATAACAATGAAAAAACTAAAGACAACCTACATACCTGAATCGGTTTTGGGAAGAGTGAAATAAGCAATCCTCTTTTTATTCAGGCCCAAGTCCCATCTGACAGTAATGTTGTCTTGAGTCTGTTAGGAAACAACAATATTTATCATGACAATACAGCCTACAGTAGTATAATATCCAGCACTTGAGAAAAAAGTAATTTTTTTTTTATCCACAAATTTCATATAATATAATTCTCAAATGTTTTTTTACCTGAGACTCTTTGAGTTTCTTGTCGTAGTCGGCCTCAAGCTTCACAAGAGGACCAAAGATGTTCTGGTACTGGTAGGCGTCCTCATAGCGGAGCAGCACATGTTGGGGTTCTTCATCCACACCAGGTTTCTCCAGGTCCTCCAAGGTTGCAGTGGGATTTTCCTGTCAGAGGAAATTTAACTTGATTTGACTTGGAAAAATATGCATGTACATACTGGTAAATCTTCCATCCACCTGAACTGTGTGTGTGTTGTTTGTTTTCAGGCAAAAAAATT
Organism: Hypoplectrus providencianus; assembly: GCA_028566105.1. Lineage (NCBI taxonomy): Eukaryota > Metazoa > Chordata > Actinopteri > Perciformes > Serranidae > Hypoplectrus > Hypoplectrus providencianus. The sequence continues at coordinate 13,491,507 of JAOWBC010000115.1, forward strand.
GTTGTGGTAAAGTAGCCTTCTGCCATCTAGTGGCTCCTTTTTTTGTTTTTGTATTTTACCGTTTTTTTCCCAAATTACTGGGGAAATAAGTTAGTGTTCTGACATTTTAAATCAGCTGTTTGAATTTGACCATGTGGTGGTTAAATCAACTCAGATAATCATTTTAAAGAAAAAATTGTAAATGTAAGTGACTGTAGTCAAGGCATAAAATCAATGATATTTTGATATTTGCAAATCAAGACTTGTAGAAATCTGACAAACCTTGAAAAAAAAAAGCAATGCAATGTTGACCGAATTCCTGGTTTTGTTTATGCTGGCTCACTGTCATGGAAAACTGTCACACTGTTATAGAACTGAGCCACTGTTAATGTATTAGTTACACCTGTAATTTTACTGTTATGACAAGTTAAAATGTCTGCTGTAAGAAAGATCAATGAACACACAGAAAGGAAATGTTTATAAAGCCAAATATATTAATAGGTTTCTTTGTATACAACAGAAAACTGTTGACAAATAGAAACATTTACAAGAAAATGGGCGGTGAAACTGGAAAAATTAGCTCAGCAAACGTGCCTTGAAGCTATTTGCATCACACCAAACTGTATCTATATCTGACTGTATCTGATTAAGTGTATAGATACGCCCAACACATGCTCAATTTCAAGTTATGTGAGTTCAGATTATTTACATAGCACAATGGCGGGCGTGTGCCACGACAGTTGCATTGACATACCTTCCAGAGCTCCTCCAGCTTGTTGATCTGCTGGGCGGTGATCTGACGAGCCCTGAGCTGCTCCTGCTCTGAAGGGATTTTCACAAGCCAGGACAGGAAGCAGCGGTCCTGAATGAGGGGCTGCCACTGCGAGCTGTCCCAGTTGATGTCCTTCAGGCTGCTCTGGCTGGCACATGGCTGCCTGTGTTACAACCAGAACACAGTTGTCAAACAATATCAGCAGGAAAGTCGATATGCATGGCCAACTACATTAAAGGCACACTTACCTGCACAGTAACACCACTACTGAATCAGCTTTGGCAGGGATGAAGCCCAGAAGGAAGACATTACGACAGCCGCAGTTGTAGCACTCCAGCACTGTTTCCCCAAGAGGGCCATCTTTATGCAGGGTCACCTCCTTGGACTTTGCTCTCACCAGGTGGTTTACAATGTGGCTAAAAGCATAGAGAATGACAATAATTACAGCAGGAAATGGAGAAAATCCAATTGAATACATTCCTGTATGGGGTTGGGGTTTATTTTATACTTTTGATTTTGACTTACACTTAGGGCAATAAAACAAGACTGCATGAGAATTCACATAAATTATCTCATATGCACTGCAGAGAAACTGTTGTAAAGTTACTTTATCAAATGTATTAACAATTTAACAGTAACTTATTTGCAATGTTTGACTTGCTTTTATACCACAACATTAGACTAATGGCCCAAAAAGGTCAGCAAATAATATTTGTTTTTAATTATGTTTCTATCTTTCTTTATAAGCACACACTAACTGTCCATTAATGATGGAGGCTTCATGTCCTGTACTTTCTGTACGCTGTGATGATATCATACCAGTAAAATGACCCTCTCCCAGTTCGTTAAGCTAAGTACACCAACAGTTAGGGTCATAAAAAAAGAGATAAGTCCCTGTATGTTACCTGCCAGATGTGTTTCCACGGCCATTACAAAACCACTTCTTGCTGGTATTGCAGTAGACCACGCAGGCTGGATCATGAATACCACAGTAGCTAAAATAGAAGGGAGTCACAATTTTGTTGAAATACACAAAAGATTATTGTTGATAGTGTAAAAACAAAAAGTAAACCCATAACTTGTGATAAATTGCCAGAATTTAATCAATTTGTATAATACTGCAGGATCTCTGGTGTCGCAGACCAATGTTTAACACAACTAAAATCAAAGGGATGTAATAATCTATCTTATAATTGTTTTATAGTTAAGCTAAGCAATAGCACATTCACAATTACGGAATTTTTATTTTTCCTGTTTTCAGGAACAAACAACTTACAAGTGATTATAGTAACTGATGGTCAATACTTAAATATTGCAAATTTAATGTGCATGTCACAAGGTCAAGAAGCAATAAATGAGCAGGACCAATATATATCTACATTATTAGGTCATAGCAGAAAAATCACCAAAAAATTACATAAAAATAAACTACAGGAGCACCAGAGTTTTTAGAAAAAGTGTATTATTTTTCAACTGTTTATTAATTGATCATAATTTGAAAAAATATATATTTTAAAAAATCTATGGGAACAATAACAAGAATGTTTATTAATTTTCTTTACACAATCCATAACACATAATCAAGCAATAAATCAATATTTATAATTAGATTTTTTTAGATTCTCAAATAGCAATATTGATATCATCTTTAAAATCCTGTTTTTAATCACACTATAGACGTTAATGTAAACAAATGATAAAGCTGAGTGCTTTGAGAGTTTAGCAGCTCTGAAAAAAATATCCTTTGGTTCTTTGTGTAGAGTATGTATCAAATTTGTAGGCAAATTATAATTTACGTTACTCTAAAAACATCATACTTCCTAAATTCTGCCACAGCCTTTAAAACAGATATTGATCCAGCAGTATTCCTGTTTATGATGGGTATCAGAGTTTCTATAAAACAAAATGCAAGTAGAAGGGCAGCATTAATTCTTTGTCCAACAAAGAATTTTCACTGCCTAACTTCAGCAATCTCTTTTTATAGAAACAAACTGACAAACAAACAATCCAGCTAGGCAACTGAGGATGTCTGGGATATCAGACATACTTCACAGAACCGTTTTGGCACAGCCACATCAACGGCTGATGGCCAACTTGTTAGAGAGCACATGAGCTGCGAGAAGAGCACCAACACTCAACATTACAAAACTATAATAGTGATTAACAGTTGCTGACATTAGACATAATACAATATGTTCTGACAATGTCATGTATATGCCATCTGCAGAATGACTGAGAGTTGATAAAGCATGTCTATAAGATTTTGCTCAGATTGAACAACCTGCTGTGCATTTGAAAATTACCCAATTGAGTATAAAGGAGGAGCTGTATTTATAATTGTAGCAAATCCAATCAAACCATCAATAACTTTATTTGGTCAGTCCATTGCCCAAAGATGGTAAGTTTAATATGATGCCAAACGGCTGCCATTTTTTCATGAAAACAAGATTTTAAAGATCAAGCAGTTAGTAAAAAATGTGCCTTTCACTCGATCTCCAAATCGATAAGTCATGTGAGAGCTCTACATGCAATTACAATTGAGTGAAATTTAAAACGTAAGTCATTTCATTCTAATGACAGCTGTGGTACCAGTCACATTTGTGTGGTTCTTTACCTGCAGGCGTGTATAGGAAGATCCTTGGTGTAGTAGGTGTCCTCCTCATCCTCCTCAAAGTTCAACTCTGCCAGCAGCTGACTGGCTTTGACTACAGGGTCGTCTCCATTCTGTAGCATGCCATCAGGGCCATTAACCTGAGGTGACAGGTGTGCAAGATTACTACTACAAACTGTAACTTAATGTCAACAACGTGGAACACTCGGCATGGGGGCTAGAAGATAGACAATAGATTAAGCAAAACGTGGGGAAAAAAATAAAGCCTTATATGGTAATTTATTTAATTTAAAACCTTGCTTGCAGTCTATCACATCAACAATCGGCTTGCTGACAGCAATATCACACTGTCTGTATCCACTAAACACATCTCATCTCTCGGTGATTACTGTCAGTGAGCACTGTAAGTTCTTCTTACAAGTAGGAGCTACAGGGCATTAATAAAGGCATGTGAAGCTGATCTGCCACACCAGCAAAACCCTGTCATTCTTGGTGTGTATAGCAATAAAGTCCTGCATTAACATGCTAGCTGTGTCAGCATGCTAACTATGCAAGCTAGGTAGCTAGCATGCTAGCCAATTAGCGGGATAAACGCATGGTAACGGATGGAAGGCGTCATCATGCTAACAACCGGAGATAGCCAGTGATGTTGTTAGCTAGCGTTAGCTAATGTTCATTTTGTCAACAATGGAGAGGACGCATTTTGACAACGAGGAGCCATGAAATAACCACACACACCTGGTTGTCTAGCTGGCTCTGGGTTTGGCCTTGGGTCTGGGTCTGGCTCGGCAGGGTAAAATCGGTGAAGTCGTACTCGGAGCCCTGGGTGTCCGCTCCCAGCAGTTCGGCTTCCTCGGTGTCGAGGAACGTTAGAGTCTGCGAGCTCGGCCCGTACGCCTCGACACTCATGTTTCTGCCTTCTTATTCACGGTATTTGCCCGCCCAGACGAATATTCCTTAAAATGAAGCAATTCCAGACGAAAGCTGAATAACCGAGGCACAGTGCTGATGAAAAAAATACAAACACTGGTGGTGAGAGATAGACAGAGAGCCTCGACCAAGGCTGCGTCCTGTTTGTCTTCTCCCCCGCACGTTTCCTCTCCTCCCTCACTTGTCTCCTACAGGAAGTCACCTGCAGGGAGCGAGGGAAGGAATGGAGACAAGGAGACATATGTGCACAGAGTTTAAAGTGGGACTTGTTTTTCCCTACAGGTCATGAAAGTACCTCCGTCATTAATGTCAACGAGTTGCACGAGAGAGTTGATTCAGAAGCATATGAGAGGCATTTTTTTTTTTTTAGCTCATATTATATTTCAGCTTATTTTAGATCATTTATACACAATATAGTAAATATGCTGAATAAAGATTATTCGGTAAACATCCACCAATAGGTTATGCCACTCTGTGAAACTACATAGGTAAGTCAAGGGTCATGACTGAGATGTACAGTATCAATATGAACCTAAAAGTCAAAATAAGCAACTTTAAAACAATTCAACCTGGCTGATGTTCATGGTTTGAAAAAAAATGTAGACCATAAATAGACCTTTAAATATCAAAACACGACCCAGTAATTTAGATCATTTCAGATCATTACCGGTACTTTCTTATGCTTAGTCAGTGACATCGATTTACCTTAACCTACCTGAACAGTTTTTTGTCTCTTGCAACAACTGTAACACTGACCTCATTTCTCAGTTCTGAACAGGTTAGGACAGCTCTGAGGTTTTCCTAAATCCTGCTACTGTTGGGCTAGAGAGGTAATATAACATGACAACTTCTGTTCCAAAGACTAGTAAGACTGAGTTTTTGGTGCAATTTCTGATTTTGAGACATTGCATAAATGCAGTACTCGATACTGAACATTTAAGCTGACTTTAATAATGTTCCAGTAACAGCATGTTCCTTTCAGACTGTCTTGCACAGATTTGTCAGGTCAGAACAAGTTGAGCAGGTCTGTCTAACCAAAATGTACAACACCCAGTGTTACCATAACTCGCCCTGCCACTCCAAAGGAATCTAAAGTATTAAAGAATTAATTTTGTTACTACTCATGACAAAGCAGTGGATAATTCCACAATTATGTTTTATACGTCACTGCACAAAAATTCTCACTGTCTTAAGGAAGATCACAGACTTGAAACCCCAAATAACAAATGTTTTTTGTCTTCTCATCTTAATCCACCTGAAATCACTTTAATCTTTAAATATTTTTGTCATGCAGAGTCTCGCCTTTTCAGGTCTATCTGGACAATGGCCACAAACAAATCTTCATCTAACAGGCCTTGACCTGTTTTTTAGTCTCTGAGGAACCTGAGTTACTGACAAAACTTTAAAAGATGGTCATTGCATTTCAGACTCCAAGTCTCAAAGTACACAATGTTCTTCAGTAAATCACTTTGTGATCACAGATCATAAAATACATTGGCAGGATACCCATAATCATATTTCATTTTTTATTTAAGTAGTTGACATTTCATGGGTGTGCTTCTTTGTGTAACATAAAATCAAATAACATTTGCATGTACAGTGTATTTAACAACATTAGAAATGAGAGAAAAAATTCAGGAGTGCTGACAGATACTTACCCTTTAAAAATATTTAAAAAAAAATATCTGCAAAGATGTTTGGCTTTTGTGTTAAATGTGAAAAAAAAAATGCTCTAAAAAGTATTTTAAAGACTTTTCTGACTAGATATATGTGTTCTCCAAGATGTTTTGCTTTTCATTTTTATATGGGTTATAACATTGTACAGTAAAAATAAAACATGAGGAAAACTAAAGTGATAATGCAACATGTTGCCAAAGACCAGGTTAAGTAGCATCAGTGATACTGCAGTCATAATTTAAATAATTAAACCACAGAAATACGCCTGTGTGGAGTATTTTAATTATATACAGCCTGGCAAAGCTTAACTACACACACAGGACAAACTTTAAACTGATAAATGACCTATTACTGATTGTATGTGCATTATATTCCCTGAGATAAAGAAATCATTATAAGTGTGAATCTTTAAATTTGTTCAAGTTCTTGTCATTTCAATGTCATCGCATTTCTCTGGTGCAAATACAAGCAATGTGAAGGACTGGCAGTGTAATTTCAATATAACAACAAAATCATACCAGGAGGACTTTGGAGAGTGGTGAAAACAGAGAAACTTCAAAATAGTGAGAGGACATAATTACAGAAGGCAGAGGAAGGACATGGCTTCAAAGGTTGACGTTACAGTAAATGTTCCCATTATGTGTCACCATATATTACTTGTAGTTTCAACGATCTTCTTAGTACTACTAATACTTCTTAATAGAGTCACATTTATCCTCTGTTGACATGATACAATATAAATAGATCCATAATTGTTGTTGGTGACATCTGTTTTTCAGTCTTATCAGCAGCAGTATTGTAGATACATGACTAACACTGACAGATGCCCACTACTCCTGCACACACATTCAAACCCACACATGCAAAGACCCGGACCTGTCTACTATACAACAGATGCTGTGAAACCTCCAATATTTCTAAGATACAACACATGGTGAACAATTGGCACTGGTATTACAGTTGAAAGCACCAAATTCAGACACAAGCTCCTGTTCATGACAACAGATGTGAAATGAATGCCATTCATGTCTGGAACTGATGGCTGACCATCTTGAGTCACAAGTCATTACTGGTCATGCTGGTGTTGATGCTCGTGATTGCAGTGCTTGTGTTTGTGATCCAGATCCAAAATTTTCAGCATCTCCAGTACTGCAGCCTGCAGAGCTCTACCCAGGTCCCGGCTGCTGTAGGGTTTTCCAAGTGGAGGCACATGGATGAAGGCAGAGTGACCCTGCCCCAGGTACAGAGAGGTGTAGTAGGTGTAGTCACACAGGTACCTGCCAGGGAGCCATGGCATGGATGTTAGGCTATGTAAAATCAGTAAAATCACATTTCTACTTTGGCAAAAATGTGACTGTGAGTCAGCCTTGCTAAACAGTAGATGCCTTTGGGTCTTCAGACTTTTCAAAATAAGTTATAAAACAACCTTAATTACACTTAAAGGCACTTTTGCAATTATACAGTGTAAAATATGTACACACAAACTGCCCAGTGGGTGTCATAATAACAGGAAAAACACATAGAAGATATTTATATTATATATTTTATAGAATAAAAACAGTTAAGATAGCTTGAGGCCAACAGGTCTTTTCCACAGCAGACATTTTCAAATTTCTTATTGAGAAGAAAAAGTGCAAAAAATAATAACTTCGAGCTGAGTAATATGAATGTTGGCTTCATGGGCTGCTTGGACATATAAATTAAACAGAGGGCAAACCCCTGTGCTCTTACCATGACAAGTAGATAATGTGCATTAGTGAATTTCCCTATGTTTTCAAACAATAACACTTACCTTCCAGCATCCTTAGAAACAGAAAGAGTGACCCCGAGGTCAGAATCATTGACCCTTTTGCACACTGTCTCCATGTCCAGGACTGAGTGTATGCAGTCAGGGCCGCTCTCCATGCAACACTGGGAAGTGGGGCAGAAGCTGCAGTTGTCCGGGCGTTTGTAGCCCTTGTTGTGGCCGCACTGCTCCAGAGTGACGGTGGTGGCTAACCCAGAGACACCAACATGGACCACCAACTGAGGACAGAGGTGATGGAGGTTAGCTGGGTATTGATTGATCGACTGACTTCATATACAGTTAACAGATTTTTTTTTTTAAACGTACAATACAGGGTATGTGTCTGATTTATTATATTACCTGTGGCTGAGGCTCTTTCCACAGAGATGGCAGGAGATCCTGAACAGCCTGGTATTCAACAGGCACCTCACACACATGAAGGTCGACTGCCTCCCCCAGTCCTAATCGCTCCAGTTCCTGTCCGCGAACACACACAACCATAGACAGGAAGACAGATAGGTGAGGAATAAAGTACCTGCAAATATTCAATTTAACTTTATAAATGTACAATCAAATTTCCTATTTGAATGGTACAATTAAGCCAAAGCCCTCATTGTAGCTTTAACCTTTGTTAAAAATGAACGAGCTGATTAGTGATTACCTGCACTGCCACCCAGCTGGAGTTAACTGCATGCTCACCAAAAGGTTCAAAACCTGCACAAAAAGATAAGCAAAGATGATTCTTCAGTACAGTAATTAGACACAGTGCAGGTAAATAAAGTCAGTAAGCTTATCTGTCGTGAAGAGAAGTGATAAGGGGGATTTTTTTTTTTTAAAGGACTCTTAATTCAAAGTCCAAAGGTGTCAAGTTAAAGATTAATTTTTTTGTGGTTAGAGCAGCAGAGACACAGATAGATTTCTTTGCTGCAGTTGAGCTGTGAATGATAGAATAACGATCAGTCTGTTTCAAATACACATTTCCTTATATAAACCAGGAGAAAACCCCTCCTCCCCTGAAAGCAGCTTTACCCTGTGCAGAACATTATTTTTAACTCAGTGACATTACCTATTAATAACATCAATGCACCCATTAAAGTGCATCTCAGACACAGATAAACAACTCAAAGAGCTGTAACAGCACTGTAGTAACACTAAAGAAATAATTTCAGCAACATTTGCTTCTCTTTGCTATTACTATCAATTAAAGCCTCTCACCTGTTACTATGACTTTTTTCCGAGTGGCCATTATCCTCTGCTGTTATGACAGGATCTGTCATAGGTTTATAATAAGGGGATCAAATATCCCAAACAGGAATGCCAGGATTGTCTACGCTTGCTGCTGTCTTCTTCTGGCTCAGACCTGAAAGGAAGTGACATAACAAATCCAGATGGATCATACTGCCATCTATTGCTTGGGCATGCAATCCTCCACAGCAGCTCAACCATAATGCATTTGGCAAAGACATGGAAATAAAATCAACAAAAGAGGACTTGTGAATATTTGTTCTACATGAAGTGCAGTCATTTTTGAAAAGAGGACAGCAGAGGATGAAACTGATCATTTTAATCTAACGGTTCTAATCCAATAAAATGTAATTTAAGCCACATGTGCGCACTGAAAATGAAAACCAAGCATCTGCACTGCATTCACAGATTAAAGGTTAGATAAGCTGTGTTGTGAGTGGCCAGCTAAAGTGAAAGAAAAACAACCTCTGCTTCATCAATAAGAACTGTTGAGGCAGCCCATGAATGAACATTTAACCCACAACCAGCTGCTCCGGTAGAACTGCTTAGTGGTTTTACTGGGCAGCTCCCAGGTGTGAATGTGTGCACTGTGAGCGTGACACAGGGCGTTGCTGAACACGCATGCCCAGTTAGCTTCTCCCCAGGGAGTTTAAGTCAAAGGACACTTCTCTGGCTCGAAGAGAAGAAATTTTATCTTACACAACCCCTGACACAGTCCATTACCTGAGTTTAGAGGACAAACCTTCTTCCCAGTTTGTTGTCATGAAGGCAGAGCTAATCTAATATCGCCGTACAGCCGTTTTTTTCATTCGCAGTGCCGTCCACACCCTTAGGTTGCGAAATGACTCACATATTCTGGACACTGAACCCTATGTGGCTCCACATGGGCACAGTGAAGAAAATATGCTCTCCATAAGGAGGAGATTTTTCTCTTGGAAGAATCTTTTGAGGTAAATGTTTGAAACAAATTTCTCTCATTCATGCCTCTATGGTTACAGAGTCAACATTGATTTCTGTCTCTGAACCACATCTCTCTCACACACACACATGCACACACACTATAACACCTCCACTGTCCACCTACACAACCTGCACTGCAGTCGCTAACAGCCCCCTCTTCTCCCTCAACCCATTCACCTTCCTCTCTATCTCACTTGCGTCACTTGCTATGTCAGTGTTGCCATGGAAACAAATGATGCCCTCTATGCTCCGTGGTGCTGATGCAGACAGTCTGCTGACGTCCTCGCTGTGTATGGGTGGAATAACAATATTCTACTGTAGTTTCCACCACAGGGCCACACACTCTGGCTTGTGTACTGCATGTTATTGTATTTGACTTGATTACTTTCTATTGTATTTTCTATTCGATTATTTTCAGTTCTGCTCTATTGCATTCTACAATGCTCTATTTTATTCTGCCATGTCCTACTATATCTTGGTAAAACTTATATTTTAAAAAGATTATTTTTATTCTATAATGTTTAATTCGGTCTTCTTCTATCCAGCTTGAGTCTTTCTATAATGTTCTACTCTATTCTAGTATTTCCTTCTCTCTCTCTGGATTGTATTATTTTCTTTTTTATCTATTCTATTCTATAATGATCCATCTGAGCCGATTCTTTACTGTTCTGTAATGTTCTTTCTTTTCTGTAATGTTATATTCTCTTCTATTCTATCACACGGTGGTTTATTCTATTTTAGTCTTTTTGCCTGGTTCTATAGCCTATTCTGTAATATTCTATTATTTTTGTAATATTCTGTTTTAATGTATACTTTCTTCTTTTCTTCTATAATGCTCTAGTCCTTATGTCTCATACCATTCTGTTCTAAAATGCTTTTTTTTTATTTCTGTAATTATTTAATTTTATCTGTGTACATGAGTGAGACCGCTTAGGGTCTCATTGTTATGAATACTTCAGTCTGGACACCTATGTAGAAACACACTGTATCAATAAAGAGACTGAGTAGAACTTGAGCTCCTCCAGCCATTAAACCTGGTCCTTTCAATCACAGAAAACACATGGTTTCCTCATTCTACTGTGACTGCTTCCTTCCCCTTTTTCTAGTGTGTGCTCAGTTTCCACAGAAACACTTTCAGAGCACTTAGAGACATTGTAACACCTCATTTCAGTCTCTTGGTCCTGAGTGAGAGCTGAATGTGACCATTGATCCTCAAAGAGCTGGAACAAGAGGTGTTGCTGTGCTGAAAGTCCGATGAATTGGAACTAAAAAAAGAAACTGTTTGAACTTGAAAACCTACTCTAAGAACAAAGTCATTTATCTCGATACATGTACTAGTCTTTTCAAAGAGCCTTAGCCTGCCTGGGTTGAAGGCATATTTTTCTGTAAGTCCTGTTTCTCTGTTCTTTCCTTGGCCCTCGCCTCTTACACCTTCCCCGCCCAGTCTCTGCTCTCTTTTGGCGACCCTGAGCTTTTTTATGCTATGACATCAAACCACAATGCATTGCACTGTTTGTAGTTTACCTAAAGTCTCCATGGCAATAAAGACCGGCTCGGCCCCTTATTCAAATTGAACCGGAAACCAACGTCATTTTGGGCCAATCTCCGCGCTCTGGAGTGACATAATGGAATTTTTAGGGCTAGAAAGCGAGCGAGGTCTGGCGCTGCGCATAGCAGTCGTGCCATCGGGAAAAGACAATATCATCGGCGCGCTGAAGAGACGCATCAGAGCCCCTCCGGCACAACAGCTCGAGTGGTCGTCAGGCAGAGACTGGTACATAATAAGGGGATAAGGAACTACGATCGCATACGAATAAGGAGCAGCTTATTTCCTCATGTTGGGATATGGTTGCTGTAATGCGTAACGCTCAGCACTCCCTCATGTGAGGGTGTAGAATGGAAACGTCCCTCTACCCAGGCACTGTGGTGAATAATCCGAGGGTCTCCAGCATCTATTCCCAAAGCACGATGATGAAAAAGGAGGACATTAATCTGAACCTGGAAGACCACAACTCCGAGCTCAAACAAAACCCACTACGGGACACAGACGGACTCCTCAACTCCCCAGACCTGGGACTCTTGAAACTAACCTCTCCGGACCTGGAGCGCCTTATTATCCAGTCAAACGGTCTGGTCACCGCTGGTAACCCTGCCTCACAGTTCCTGTACCCGAAATCAGCCAGCGACGAGCAGGAGTTTGCGGAAGGATTCGTCAAGGCGCTGGAGGATCTCCACAAGCAGAACCAGCTGAGCGAGGCGGGCTGCGTCTCCGTGGATAGACTGGAGCTCCTCGGATCAGCCAACGCAGTCGGGTCCTCGGGGCTCCAGACATCAGACCTTCCTGTTTACACTACTTTGAATGGCTATGCGGCCAGTCCGCTGGGAGCTACCACCATCAACTACTCCACGGACACGATCCCCTTCCCGCCGCCTCCATCTCATCTGGCCAGCGCGCAGCAACAGGCGGCCGCTGCGGCTGCTCTGTCACGACTCCAGTCGGCCGGTCTGGTGAAGGACGAGCCTCAGACTGTACCAGACATGCAGAGCTTCGGGGACAGCCCTCCGCTGTCTCCCATTGACATGGACAACCAGGAGCGTATCAAGGCGGAGAGGAAAAAGCTGCGGAACAGGATAGCCGCCTCCAAATGCCGCAAGAGAAAGCTGGAGAGGATCTCCCGGCTGGAGGACAAGGTCAAGAGCCTGAAAACGCAGAACACAGAGCTGGCCTCCACAGCCAGCGTCCTCAGGGAGCAAGTGGCCCAGCTGAAGCAGAAGGTGATGAACCATGTCAGCAGTGGATGCCAGCTTCTACCAAACCAGGTCCAGGCTTACTAATGGTGCTCTTTTTGGATGTTTATACAGCTCTAAATATGCTCTGAGGATACAGGCCTGTAATATTAGAAACACTCTGCAACACAAAATCCTTATCAGAGACTTTATACGAGGCCATTGTAAATGCATCCTCCTGATAAAGCCTGTAACTGAGAAACTAAACAGACTTTTGCACTCACAGTGCATTGAAGAGAGCTGCGGGTCTACTGGAATAATGACAGGTTAACCAGCAGCAGGTGTGGGCTGCAGCCTCCACTGATTCCTAAAACTCTGGCAGTGTTATGCAGACTTATTTTTTTGCCCTAATTTTTTTTGGGAAGCCATGTAGCAAATTGTTATCCAGTGGACTGGTTTAGGATAGCATTGATCTGTGTGTAAGCTGGACAATCTCAACAGGAGTGCAACCAAACACCAGGGTGTCACCAAGTGCTGTCACCCACTGTGTAATATAATGCCTTACTTGTTTACAAGCACTTATCAATGACAAATATATATTTTATTTACTGAAACATTTCTTATTTTACATATGGTCTTACTTTGTCTTTTCTTGTTGTTGCAAAAATGAAACACTGCATGTCTGTCGCTTTTGTACAGTAACCATTGTATTTTTATTTTTTTTTTTATGGTGGCTGCTTTGTAGTCCTTCAGTCGCCAAACTTCCATGAATGTATGTGTACGTGCTGAGAAACCCTATCTATACATGTGTAATGGACTCTTAAGTCTTTACCTGACAGTTATTAAATTCACTACATTACTAAAAACTTGTGTTTTGTTGTTTTTGTTTCCCTAAGAACAGGAGGCTGTGCTTGCTTTAATAAAGTATCAGGGAACATTTGTGAGGATAACATATAAAGTGATACCTTTACAAGTGTCTTCTCTTTTCCAGTTGACACAGTGGGTGTTGTATTAGGTGCTGCAGAGAACCAAACCATAGATGGTCAAACAACTCTGAGGGTAGAAAACAAGACATTATTGCAGTATTATGCCCTCTGCTGGGCACAATACAATGTATGCTAAACCATTTCTTAAACATCATATGTGAACTTCTTGTAAATCCCTCCATGGGAATAACTGGACCAGCAAAACTCCAGCTTATAGAATTTGTTTATTGGTTCCTCATTTTTAGCAAATCTGGCATTACAGAATTACAGCACAATTCACACAACTATGGACAGAAAACTTCTATTTACAAGAGTTCTTTATGAAAGGAAAGGAGGAAGGAGAGGAGAGTTAAATAGGGGCGGATAATTGTTCCTCAGATACCAGCAAGTTTACAGCTGTAGCAAAACACAATAAATAAAATGACAAAAAAACAACAAACAAGTCAGCCATTTCAGTAAGAATCTCTATTTTAATGAAGTGTATTCACTTTATTTCCAAACCATTGTCCCTTTTTGGAGCTACCGCACAGAGTAGGAAAACACTACCACACAAGTTAGTTAGTGCAAGTCTCACTAATGTCTAACAAGCAATCTTTTTGGCTCTAAAAACATCTTTAGAGATCTCTTTGGAAAGAAGAACTATTAAGACTGCCTTCATAGAAACTGTACATTTACACTCCCATGTACAGTATTTGTTACAAAGCTTCAGCTGGGTTGTACGGTGCACATATTTGGGTGTGGAGAGAAATAACTGCTATTGCTCAGTGAGAACAGTCTGCTGTTAAACTACCATGTCTTAAAAGTTACATAACTGATATCAAAAGACAAACAAACTTCCCTCCAAAGCTCCACTAACATGATAAGAGATTCTTACACTGGAATGTTTTCAAAGTTGAGGAAGCTTCTTAAGTTCACTGTAAACACGAGTACATTGTCATTTAAAAGCTGGGAGCGTTTAAGCATTTGAATAGTGCATAATCTAAGAAGAACATTAACCTTGAAAGTACATAAAGTTATAAATAATACAAAATAAATAACTTTTATTTTGAAATAACTTAAGTTTGGATTTTTTTCCACATGCCTTGCATGACTGACAGAAGTTTTGTACTGTATACACGAGCAGAAAAATCCCTAACCATAGCATCAGAGAGAAGTAAACTCACAATTTGACATTAACATGCTTAAAAACATCATGTTTCCCCCGTGAAAACATCATCTACCATGACATATTTTGTCACTGATGAAGAGGCTTATGGTACACCAGTGTTGAGATATATTGGTGCATATTCTCATTCGTCCAGGTCAAAGTATACTCAAATCAAATGAATCAGGTCAACTGGACATAGATTTTTGTCT
>JAOWBC010000115.1:13516753-13537140 GCA_028566105.1 Hypoplectrus providencianus
AAAAGAAAAAGAAAAAGAAAAAGAAAAAGAAAAAGAAAAACTGGAACATAACTGATATTTGGGGTAGTCCTACAGTTAAATACATTTTAAATGTATTTGCATATATGCCAAACCTTGCAAATCATTTGCCTCCGATGCCAGAACTTCAGTTCCACATGTCAACACTGGGAGGCACTATGTGCACAGCCCACATTGCTTTGGATGTAATTTCTTGACTGCATAACACTCCACTGTCCCTGACTCAGTTTTGTCACTGACAATATCAGTTTAGGATTAAAAATGGAAATAATAAGCCTGAAAAGTCTGAAAATCTCTGAATAATATGTACTGCCAGCCACAACTTTTTCATCAAATTCTTTCAAAATTGCTGTGTGCTGAACACAGTTAAATGGGCTGTGCAACACCAGCTCATGTGAGTGCTACATATACATAACAATGATAGTCACTCAAATGTCTGCTACATTTAAAGTTTCCTGCATAAAATCATGCATAGCTCCTTTCTGCCAATACTTTGCTCTGAATTCGCAATTTACTGTATCTTCATCTCATGTAGGATCTAAATAAAAGACACAAAATAAACAAAACAAAACAAAAAAAATGACAAAGGCAGGCAACTAGCATTGTCCCTGTAAATTGCAAGTTTGGCAAGTTGTCTCACAAGACGTTGTGTTTTCACGCTCATTCATCACTTCCTCACTTTCTTCACAAAAGAGGAAGACAGTTCTCTTGTAGTAGACCTTGGGTTGGCTGGTAAAAGGGAAGTTTTTCTAAACTTCTCATTGTCTCTGTGGAACTTATCCACAGTACGTCTGACTGAAAGACACAGAACACAAAGGACCCGTCAGAAACTTGGTTTCCCGTCCTCTATTAGAACTCAGTCCGTCTGTCTCTCTCCAGTGCAAGTGACTGCTGTGTAAAACTGCAGACCTTCGTTACACCCCCCACATCCTCCTGCACTCCCGTACTCCCCACCCCAAGGCGAGCTGTCACCCTGTCCGCAGAAACCAGTGGTGTTTTGTTGGGGTGGGTGAAAGGGAGTGACAGAGGAGGCACCGAAATCAAGAAAAATAAACAGAAAAAGGCCAAAAGAAATCAAACTTTTGACAGGTGCTATGTACCGAGTCTGAATCGTGGTACCCCAGAGACGCCTTCCTGGTTTGTTTCTCTGTCTTCTGCCATTTCTTTATCAGAGTCTAAAGAAAACGTCCTGCCTGAATCAGTGAGCTTTTTGGAGAGCAGGTGAGTTGTAGCAGAATCAAATCCACTGCCAGAATCAGTTCTGGAGAGTTCAGGCCCCCGACTTCCACTGTAGCCCTCCTCTTCCTCAGGTGGAGTCTCCGTATCAGACTCTCCCTCTTCTTCCAAGGTCAGCTCAAACTGAAACTTGTCAGCTGAAATGGAGCTGCTGCCTCCACCGAGCGCTGATGCTTCCCCAGTGACGGCTTCCTCCTGGCCTTCTGGTTGGGGTGAGGGGCTGTGGGGTATCATGGTCTGGTACCACTCTCTGTTGTCCTCCAGTGTGTCCAGGATCTCCTGAGCATCTGGATGGACAAGGTCGGCCCATGTTTCCCACAGAGGATGAACAATGTAGTCAATGAAACCCACCTAAAAGAGAAAGGCAAAACATGAGAATTCTGGTACTCTCTGAGTCCCTTTATAATGTATAAAGTAGATCTCTGACACAGTACTTCAGCTTTAATTCTGTACCTGATTCTTCTCTATTGAGGCGTTGTGTTTGTCACACATGGGGCTAATCTCCATGCCCTTGTCTCTCTCTCTGTCCCCCTGGGTGAAAAACTCCACCATGATGCGGTCTGTCCACTGCCGGTACAGCTCGAGAGGTTTGGTAGGGTTGCTGAGGTCTGCACAGTGCACCATGTTCTGTAGGACCTGTTAAAAAAGGAAGCCTTTGTAAATATCCTTTGTAAATAAATATGAATTAAAACACTTTTTTTTTTTTTTTAATGTTCCGGTCTTTTCAATGTTTGGTTCCACTTTAACTTTGGCCTGAGAGGTGACGCCAATGTTTAAGTGCCCTAAACCTGCATTATTTCTAAAGGCCAGCAGGCGGCGTCTCCATTGGTTTAAAAATAATGTCGTTTTCTCCAGTCTTCTCCAATGAGGCATAATGTTCACTATGTGAATTATGGTCCCACTCAGCAGTACAAAGAAAAGTATTGAGTACAATACAGACTGAAGGAGGGTACAGTGTGTTTTGGGTTCTTGAAAGTTATTTGTAGAGTAAAAATGTTATCCTCAGTGTTTTATTGTACTGTCACTCTCATTCTGTTTTTCCAGTAAGCAAGTATCTTATTTTAAACCTACTTTTAGCTTAACAAAATTATGATCTCAGTATCAACAACACAAATATGGTCGTTATTAAATGCTGATTAATGCAGCTCTAACAATGTATAATTGGCAAAAATTGTTCTCACCTGTATGCGGTCCGAGTAGTTGTCCAGCAGTAGGACTCCTAGACTGGTGACCTTCTTGGTCTCCACCATGGTTTTCAGGTCTGCCAGTAGGTTCATGTGTTTAGACATATCTGTGGCCAGCACCTGTTGATAAAGTAATTCAATAAAAAAATGGATTTGAATTAAGTTTTACATTTCAGTTAAATCCAGAATTAAGACAGAAACAGTACTGTGTATGCAATTTATGGTTCCAAAAGCTGTCTTACCATATCTATGACCATTTTGCGCAGTGACTGTCTCTGCTTTTTGCTGAGGTTCTGAAAGATGTCACAGTTGTCCTCCTGCAGAAGCTTAAAGCCAACAGCAAGGTGATGATTCTCCAGCACCGACGAGTCATTGTACATCAGGGCCAGCTCTGAGTCTGAGGGCAAAAACAAATAAGTTACAGACAGCACTGTAGACCACCTGAATGGGAAACAAATTCATGCAGTAAAAGATTTCTGCACAGACACGTGTTTAGAGTCGCCTCATCTACATAGTTAAATACACTCTGCACCCACGCATGTTCACATAATCCCTGTGGAGCCACACAAACTCACTGGTGTTGATGAGAAACTGATTGGAGACTCCAGGGTGATCCACATCATGGATGGCGCTTGCAAACAGAGCGGCGAGAATCTCGAGATCGGTAAACACAGCCTTGAGGAACACAAGAGGGCACGGTCAATACGTGTGTGTGTACAACATGACAGCACATGAGCAGGTTCTCTTGTTTTAGGGAAATTATGGTAAAGTCTGTATCAGCTCTTTTGTTTTTTGAATGAATTTGGTCTACCTCCAGAGCAGGTGTGGACAGTAAGACATTCGTGGACTGGACAACGTCTGCAGCATGGATGTTGTTGTGGTAGGCCACGTCGGCATGGTAATGATCCTCTAGAGTCATCATGAACGTAATAAAAGTGTCGACGGGAATCTTAAAGGACTTCAGCAGCTCGCGTTCCTACAGCCACAGTAGAGAAAGAACACAGGTCAGTCAAGGTAAAGCTAATCATTTTTTAAAATATCTATGTTTCATTCATTCATTTACTGTCTTGTTCATTCATTGACTGTACGTAATGCTTTTGCTGATACTGTGTAAGGATCTCTTTTTTAAAATAGCACAGTATGCTGGGGTGCGTTACCTGGAAGATGGTGTACATGGTGACCGTCAGTGGGCGATTGCCAGAATATTCAGCAACCTTGAAGATGTCAATACCCCATCTGTCTACGTCCTCTAACTCCTGCAAGTGGACAGTGAACACACAAACATGTCATTTGAAAATGCTTCAAGAATTAGTATATTAATAAAAATAAATTATGATGTGGTTAGAGATAAAAGAAAAGTGCTGAAGTCTGTCTCATACCTTGGCTAGGAGGGCCTCCTGGCTGGCGTTGACCCCAAAGCGAGGGATGGTGGACGGCGCGAGGCTGGGGCTGTGAGTGGCCTTCTTCACACCGCTGATCTGGGACATTGGCCGCTTCTTCTTGTCCTTCTCCTTGGTGGGGGGAGACATGATGTCCATGTCATGTTGCTTCTCTGTCAGATGAAGACAGACACAAAGTTAATGAGTGATCACATAGGCAGCACTTTAAAACTGGAGAAAGGAACCTTTGTCTCCACCTATGGCAATAAGAGTTATTACATACTTTGGATGCATGCTTTTTTTTTAAAGATCGATTTCTCATCCTCATCAAAAACATTTAGCATATGTAAGTACAGTACTTGCGGAATATACAAAGTGGAGCTATTTACCGAGGAAGGTGCTAGAGATGAACTCGGACACTTGGTTCCCTGAACGGCTGGTTTCTGACAGCTGAGTGAGTTCTCGGTTCAGCATCCTCTTGAACTAAGAACAAACACACAAAATGATGAGTTCCATCACAAATGTTCAGCTAATGAGAATACAGATTAGGAAAAATTTAATCCGTCTTTCTTTCTACAACCCCAAAAAATCAAATCAGGAGAAAGCCTCTTTAAAGGATTGTAACTTGTTGAACTTGACACTTTCATTGGGTTTTTATGGTTAATTTGTCTGCTTTTTCACCCTCAGTTTTGGTGCACGCAGTGTCAGTGAAACTAATTAAACTAACTAACTGTATAAAGATGCCACAAAGCAATTCTCAGTTCCACTGTGCTAAAAGGCAAAGGATGTTATGTTAAATAATGCTTATCGTCTAACTTACTACTAACACATCATTCTGAGAAACTCATGTATACACACACAACCATTAACCATCAACCTAGAATTGCTTCATCAAACACACACTTTCTTTGAAGCATTAAGTTTGCATGTGTGTGTAATGTAACACAATGCAGAAGCTGATGATTGGACACAGAAAAACGTGTGGCTGATTACAATCGAGGTAGCCTGCTGCAACCAAACACATGCATGCATGTGGATCATGTCAGAAATCTTCAAATCTGATTGAAGGTGTCTGAGAGAAAGTCTGCCAACACATCCAACCAACCACCAGATGTTCACTTCACAAAAAAGCAACATGTGAGCCTCGGGCAGCCCCAACCCCTCCCACCCGCTGCATCCCTCGCTTCTGCTTACCTGAATGAACATCCACGACACAGTGATGAAATAACTCACTTCTGGCATTTCAGCACAAAGTCAAGCATGGGAGCAAAAATAAAACTGAGTGAGAGAGCTGAGCTTTCTGGACGCTCTCTGGTTCTGCCTGTTCGACAGACAGCGGGGACACTTTGTGCTCCTGCACAGCTTGCTTGTGCAAAATATCCAAAGCGAGCAGACAGTCCACTGTGGAAGCTTTGATCAGTCGAACAGATGTGAACAAAACGTTGTTCAGAGGTCCGTGGAAGAACAAGATAGTGGAAGCATAGCTGTGGGAATGCTGTGGGATGCGAGGATGCAAGGCAGAGCAGCCACACTCCCTCGCTCCCACTGACTCTCCCTCATTCACTCACTTACTGCCTGCTCCCATATGTGTGTAAACAGAGAGAGAACGAGGTACTCTAATCTCCGCCTCCTTCCAAAAATGTCTAAGAATAGCAGCCAATCAGGTGCCTGCTGCAGCAGAGGCTGGAAAGGCAGAAGGCTCTCATTGGTGGGGAGATGTACATAGTAGGCAGGGCTAAGTGTGTCGGAGGCGGAGGTGGTGAGACACACCATGTGCACCAAGTTTGAAGAAGATATGAAGGAAAAGCTTTGAATGGATGGAAGGGGTGGGGGGGATTTCATTCATGTATCCAAAAATAAAAGCAGTACACAGCGTACCGCAAAGATGTGGGTACACTGACCATTATCGTGGATACGATTGTAAACAGAAGATAACTAAATAGGCCAAATCATGCCAAGGCTGCATGATAAATACAATATGTTGACGTGAAAATATAAAACTCTTCAATTGCATGCGCTTTTATGTGAGATTAATTGTTCTGAACCAGGTAACCCAACTCATCTATATGTTGATTAACCATGCATTTAAGATAATGTAAAATATTATAAGAATGATAATTAATTCAAGGGTTTATTATTATTTTGACAATATAATAATCATCAATTGGCCATGATGACACATTCTTCTATTTTCATTCTCCTTTTCGGGGCTGGGTCACAGCAATAAACTCATCAAAAATGGCTTTTAAATGAGCAGTCCCTCAACATTTAGTGTTTTAGTGATCCAGAGAGGTCTCACTCTTCCTCAAAGACACTTTCAGGACTCATAAGGAGATTAATTTCTCGAAAGGAAAGGTTCACTAAGTCTATTACAGATGCAGAAGCGATGAGGCTCCCATGTGCCTGCCTTTGTTCCAATGGCCAGCATGGACTAATGCTGCTCATTGACTGATCTGCAGCAATGGGGGGTTTTGCCTCCCACGAAGCTCCGGCCTCCGCCACGTGAGCGTGTAGCGTGTGTGATGGTATAGGCATCCAAGCAGGCAATGTACATGAAGTGAGGCAAGGCTGGCAACATACATGTATATGATGAGAGGAAGTGTGTGTATGTGTGCGCGCATTATTATTATGCATGTGCATGCCATGTGGGCGGTCTAATCGTGGAATCACACGAGAGCCGGGCTCTAGTCTGAGGAGCGGGATACGTGAGAGAAGAATGGATGGGGGGGGGATGCCATCTTCATCTCCAGCTCCCAGTACCTCATTCACATTTTTCTGCACATGAGTGGGGGGAAGGGTGCGTCTGTTTGTCTAGTCTCTATTTGCATGCATGAAACCATCCCGCTCATTCATGGAATAAGCCCCTCTCCCATTCGCTGATGGATGGGAGATTCTATTCATACTTTAATGATGGATCTCTGCATTAGTGAGCTTTCAGATTTATTTAGGGATCAGTGATGGTTAACTGCATTTGCAGTAGATCACACACAATCCACAGGCTTAGTTTTGTACTGTGAGTGCACTCTTAATTTCGTTTTATGAAACATTAATGAAAAAGTGATCAAAAGCATTAATGTCTTATGTATTGTAACTGTATCCAGTCTAATAATAAAAGAAATGCTGACGTATTTCATCTCAAAAGGGAAACACCAATTACTTCAACTAATTTGATTGCTTAATTTTCGCCATCAAGGTCTGATGCAGGGAAAAACAACGCTGGAAAAATATTGCTTGATTTTTTTATATATATTCTCACAACCAGGGGCTAAACTTGAAAGTCAGCTAAGTGCTGCATTGATTGTAATTGCTTTAACCTTTTTGCTGTTATGATTGTAAAATACTTGAAATGTATTAATAAAAATGTACATGGTTCATCCACTGTACTGTTTATGGAGATAGTATTGCATTGCCTCAAAAATGGCACGAGATGGACATGACTAATGAAATCCTTCAGGGGGGTGAATCACAGAACAGAACAGAACAGAACAGAGTGAGTGCACTGCACTGCAACCTTGCTCTGTTGCTCTGAACAGTGTGGCAGAGTGCATTTGCCTTTTCATTGTGTGACAGGGGTTCAGTGTATCAGTGTAGTAAAGTGTGATTATGATATGTGAAGTACCTTGTTGGAGGCCATCTCGCTGACAGAATGTCGAGTTTTCAGTGTCTCGAGTTGTTCCAGACACCAGTCCAGCTCATCGAGAGTCTCTATGGCCAGCTGCTGGTGTGGCTCCTCTGTATCACACAAACAGAGCAGGGCATTGTGGGAAGAATGAAACTATGACAGACAATAACTTTTTTAATTAAAAAAAAAAAAAGATTGTTGAATTGGAACATAAAGTAGGCTGTAGGCCTTCTGTTTGTGTTTATGCTGGATTTTCTTAGTGATGGAAGGTAACTACATGCACTAAGTACAATATTGAGGTACTCAAATATTTGTCTTCATGCTACTTTATACTTCTATTCCACTACATGTCTTGCTACTGGTCACTCCACGTTAAAAATGGGGCATTAAGTATTATGATGATGTCAAGATTCAAGCATATTTTGGGTTTTTATTCTAGAACACATTTGCATACATTAATGTTCAAAACACATTATGTTATCAAACAGTTTTTTTTTACAGCACCCACACCTGTTATATCATCAAAAAAGCATGGAAATCTTACTTTTTCAATTGGAAACTTTAGTAATACATAAATAAGCATCACCTTGAGTAGCTTCAACAAATGCTGCTTATAGACCAATGCAAAAGTAATAAAAAAATTAATGTTTAAATATAAACGTAACAAGGGCCTTTTTTGCAGTACTAAAGTAGAGTACTTTCACTTTTGAAATTTAAAAGTATTTTGCAAGAATAGCACTTGCTCTACCTGCTGACAGACCAGGGTGCTGTGTGTCACTGTTAATACTTTCATTTAGTATTTATTATTTGCGTAAATAAACTCCACCGCCCTCACCGATGGATTTCATGTATTTATGAATGACTGTCATTTACCAATTCAATACAGTGACATGTGACCAGTGACGCAGATGACAGAATTCAACAAATTAATCATGCCATGTCCTTGCCACCTTTCTGTCTTTCTGACCAGGGTCAGTATTGATTTGATAATGGCATATTGATGAGCCCATTCTGATACCAGTACTGACCTGCAAGGCTGGTCTTACACATGGATGGTGGATTGCTGCCTGACGATCGTGTCCTGCAGACAGAAAGCATTCATAGTCAACAAGCAAGTCTCATGAAGTCACTACAGTACGACTGTATTTGTCAGGTGTGACAGTGAGATTGCTTTTGCCATCTTCATACATTTTATTAAAAACCTACTTGCTGGCTGTGCGATCTTGCTGGTTGGTTATGACGGCAAAGTTACTTCGCACTGTCCTCAGGCTGGCAAGAACCTGTAACATTGGAACATGAAACTGATTGTACAAGATCACTGACATACATAACATTTGCAGTATAGAGAAACCACAGATGTCACTTCGGCATATCCTATGATACTTGCACATGCGTTGACATGCATTTATCTTTAACTAGATCTAGATGCTTCATAACGTGACTCTCTGACGAGCCTTTGGAAACAGATACTGTGGCTGTCATCCTCACAGCCTACACAGAGGCATTTCCCTCTCCCTTTCTGATGTTTTGATGGCATCACTGACACCCCTCTATGTCATGTCTGTCACTCCATCTGTAGCCAAACACTGACTCAGCACACAGAGAAAGCCTGCAGAGTATCTGGTGTCCAGGACTGACCCATGTAGCAGCCCTTATCAGCCTGCATGCGACTTTAAACAGCATGATCCAGCAGCATTGGATTTGCCGCTTCTTTCACCGTGTAAAGTGAGCACAAGTGTGACGCACATCCCACACAAGAGCCAGGCAACGCCAGCCGGATGCCTGATCCTGTCGCAGGGCCAGCATAATGCTGAAGGGCTGTTCCGATGAGCCAGTGAAGCCCAGTCTGCTACCATCTGGAGTTTATTACAGTTTTTATAAAGACCTGCTGTCTTAGGCCAACAAGTGAATGTGATTTTCTTTTTATGTGACCATCTGGCAAATTTTCAAACAGCACAAAAGGAAAATTGCTACCAAACATTTGGATAGAGAGGTTTCAGAGGACTCACCTGTGCAAATGGTGTGACAATCATGTCTTCTGTGTGTCTGCAATCCAGAACAGAATACACAGGAGGAAAAGGCATGAAACACTGACAACAGGGGAATCTATAAGATCCCTAACTGTAATGTTTGTGTTAGATAAAAAGACTTAATGTTGTTAAGATGAGCTGGTTGATGGTCTGAATCTTATATTGCAACATAGGCAATACCATACCTCAATATATTATACTACACACATCATTATAATTTTATATATTGATATATTGATGATGCTTTAGCATCCTTTCTGGTGACTCAAGAGATAAGCAACCTATATGCAATAATCCATACTCCACAATATCATGAGAGCACCTCTATGATTCTCTCCAGCTTTTTTCAACATTGCGACCCAATAATAAAGAAACATCAACAATAAACTTTTTCATACCGTTTTGACCCTGTATATCCTCATTTTGTCATGCCCAAACATAAAATAACAGAACCAGGCTGCACTTTTTATCACTTCTATTTTGAGGTTGTCTGTGCAACTAGATAATTTGTAATCATATTTACTTATCCTTACTCATTACTACCTTTATTACAGTTCTGTTAAAAGGAGCGAATGTATGTTAAAACAAACAAAAAAAAAAGGTCATGCACTGCTGTTGTAAAGTTGGTGAGGAAACAGATTGGGGTAGATAGAAGGGTGGGATGATACATAGATGATCAAACTGGTAAATTCCCACTAGTAGAAAAAAAGAGTTGGTTGTCTCTGATGAAGCGTTCCATGCAAAAACAAACAAAGACAACTGGGTGTTTTGGGGATGGGAGGGTGCTCTAACGGGTGTCACAGGTAAAGAATTGAACATTAAGTGACATTTGTCAGGAGGGAGGTGGAAAATGGCTATGTGCCATCTAGAGGGAATGCAGGAGAAGGCTTCAGGGGGGCAGAGTCAATTTTTTTAATCTTTTTTTAATTTAATTTTCTTCTCACCGAGATGACAACCAGTTGACTTCCCAGTGCTTCAAGCTTTCTTCCCTTCAAAAACAGATAAGTAAGAGTCGATGAAGAGACCTGCGACTGCTTACTTCAGAGAAGGTGTTTAAACATTTTAAACTGTGTAGGGGACTATGGAGTAACAGGACTATCATTAAAAATATATATATATATAAAATGAGGAAATAAATGAGGAAATATAACTAAATAAATGAAAGAAAAAGTCATAGGGTAAGCAATAAAAAATAGGTGAAAGAACAGAAATAAATGAATGAAACATAAAAACAGATAAATAAATAATGTATTGCTCTTAATATTTTCGCATTTATTTCTTTTTTAATGAATTTTTTATGGCAGTCCTATTACTCCAAAGGGGACTGCTTAAGGGACATATTGTAAACATAAACAGCAAAAATGAAAACATACAGTAATGTCCCCCTTTCTTCCAGAGTCTTGCAACCTCAGTTAAGCAAACACTACAAGTATTTGTGATGGTTGTACTAATGTTCGACTAAAGATCTGCAGATTTCTCTCAACACACATAATGCACACCATGTTTTAATACTGCCTTTGAGCTAGGAGAACTAAAAGACTGGGACAAGAAATGCATCAGAATACACCAAGGTTAGAGCTCTATTATCAGCCTGTGTTCGAGGATTTTACAAATACAGAAAACATGTGGACAATAACTATGATACATCAAAACAGAAGGTCATAAAAGACAAAGCACGCCACCAAAACAGTTTGGCCACTCTCTAGGAATCCAAATAAAATGCCAAAAGGACGAGTTTCAAATTTGCAAATGATGTTGAGACCACAAGTGTTTGCTACAGCTTGTAAGGGAGCCAACCGGTAAACCAATGCACCATCTGAATCCAATGTGAAAATGTCTTAGCAGAAGGGAGATGGAAAAAAACAAGAAAATATTTACAGATAAGTCTTTTTTTAATCAGACTACAAGATGTATGCCATCTAACACTGGTATTATGGTATGGGATGATATACTATATTTTCTGTGACTTCATATCTACAGTACATTCATTCATGTTCTACAGGACCTAAAGAACAGCATGCAGAACATGGATGGTTTTGGGATGAAAACTAAAACACTTATGCATTAAGAAAGATATACAGAAAAAAAATCTAAAACATTGTATGCTGTGTAGTGATGTACAGTCAGGTGCCTTGTCAAACGTATTGACTCATGGAGCAGCTGAATGAACTTACAGGTCACTGGCAGTGGATGAGTTTCTGGAAGGACCTTTGGGTGAAAGGTCAAAGTCAGAGTCGGAGCGGTAGAGGAAGGATTCCCGCCGTTGGCTGTGAGGGAAGTTTGTAGCCTGTAAGACCAGACCAGAGCCAGGACTGGCCTGAGACTCCAGGGGACTGCGTCCCACTGACAATCCATTCTCCACATCAAAACTGCAACAACAAGAGAAAGAGAGAGAGAGAGAGAGAGAGAGAGAGGAAGAGAGGGAATTACAGTTTGATGCCACAAAAAAACATTTTATAGCTATTCTCAGTAAGATGTGGATTTATTGGAAAAGGAAATGAAAGAAACGTGCATGCATCCTTCCTTGAGACACGCTTCTTGGTTTAGATGTTGACATGGTAAAACAGTTAGCAAGTGATCGTTTTTGTTTCCCATTGTACAAATTAATCCCACAACAACACTCTAACTACTACTTTGAACATACCATATGTATAACATAGAATGTCACCAGGAAACAAGGGTCCTGTGTGAATCAGTTTCTGGACGTACATGAAACAAATACAGTTTCAGTCACTTTGTTGTTTTTTGAAGCATTAGGTAGGAACAAAGACCTCAGACAATGCTCAGCTCCCTATATTCACAAAAACAAAAAAATCACCCTCTGAGTCTTTAGTGTTTCCATGATTACACTCATTCTAATGAAAATTGGGCCAAAAAATTGAGTATTCCTATTGAAAACAGATAAATGGACCAACAAACTGGAAATATCTGTTATAAAGACACGACAACACAGATAAACTATGAGGACTGATCCACAGGCTACAGATTTGATTTAATAATAAAAATGTGATGTCTGCAGCTACAGACAACAGTGTGCAAATCACAGTATCTACTACAGTAAAAAGAGACTGCTCCTGCTCCTGCAACTGGGACTGCCCTGGTAACAATGGAAGGGTGAAAAGTAAAAGGCTTTACAATACTCCAAATCTAAAAATAGCATAAGCTTTCATCACTAGGTAACAGCATTCACCAGTCTTTCTCACTTGGACAGGAAATAGTGAAATTTAGAAGGAAGCATGACCATTATAAACCATGAAGACCAAAATAAGAGCTGAAAATGACAAATTTAGGAGGGTAGCACAAAGGATAACACAGTGTGAAATTTGTGGGAGTGCAGTTTCACAGTCGCACTAATGGGTCTCACAAAGTAGACTAAAATTAGCACTGGATTTCAATGTGTCTGTGACAAGAAAAAACAAAATTAGACGGGAAACACAACGGGGGTGGGTTTGGGTGGGCGTTGAGAGCCGCAGACCAAATGGCTTCTGATTCATATTGATGATGCTCCTGCTGTGGCTGGTCTGACTTTAACTGACCCACAAAGTCAGACACAACCACACCATTGGATACAAAGGTGACAGCAAAAATCTGTAAATGCATTTGCTAGTCAAGGAAAAAAAAAAAAAAACGCAAATCACACCACCTTTCATCAGTCTTTGAAAAGCAATGTTGATGATGTGGAATTCATTAAAGGAGTGAAGTCTGTGCAGCTAATGTCAAGCAGGTGCAGTACAAGTGTGTATATGTAAACATCCAGAGGAGTTCTGCATCAGGCAAAGGACTGTGTGTGAACAGCGAGTATAAATATAGCATCAGAGTACTGACGTGGGGTCATGTGAATGTGAGTCTAAAAATAGCCCTGCGTTCAGGTGAAGGGGAGTTCCTTCTGATCAAACATGATCCGACTACAGAGAAAATGCCAAATAAAGGCTTCTCTTCACAGTCTGGGCACGTCTCTGCCTTGATCCACATCTCTATTTTCCCACAGCCTCTCTGCTGACATGTGAACCCAGAGAGACTCCTTCAAACTGCAGCTTCGTTTGGCAACGCGTCTCCTTTTCTAAACAGTCTGAGGAACTCCAGAGTAGAAATCCATGCTTTAGCAAAACATCCATTAGCAGAACGTGGAGGATTCTTGACTGGCAAGCCAATAAGACACACACTCAGGCTTTTTCAAATAAATAGAGCTGTGGAAACGATATTCAAACATAAAAGTCCCCTTTAGTCCAAGACAAACAAAAAGAAAACTGGAAATGTGGGCGCAGTGTATGTTAGCTTGAGATGTCTCCTAATGATTAGTGTGGGAAATAATGAAATATAGCACCGAAACATCATCACACTCCAGAGGATACCACAAATTCTCAGACAGGATAACACAGCCCTAAATACACTGTTGCGTAAAAATTTACACAAGCATTCTGTGATTTAACACATGCAAAACAGCACACATTTAAGTAAATGGAATGTGTATTTAGAAGGTACAATGTGCATCATTTTAGGTTAGAAAGTTTCATATGAGGTCATTCCTTTGTTCTGAGTCTCCTTTGTTCCTTGGAATGATATACCACATAATGCAATTTCAAGTGCCCTGTGTTCTTAATGCCTTATGTTCCTAGACTTTATATCCTGCATAATTGGAATTTCAAAAGGTGTCCTTCATCCTCTGACCTGACATTGGCCAGTGTTAGGTTTCGGTCAGCAGCTATAGTAACAATGGCACAGGTCTTAGTCTAGATGGTCTCTTTTGTATGGGTTGAATCAATAATATTCCTGAAGTATTTTACCTTGAAAATTTGTTAAAAATTGAACCTGAACTGGGGAAGCATACTGCAGCACCTGGAAACATAGATACACTCCCATTCATAATGCGCTGCTGAATACTAACCACAAGTTTGGACGGATTTGGTCATTAACTAAAGTATTGGAACTAAAACTATGACATGCCAACCTGAGTGGTATGTGAATGCGTGCACCAAATTTCATGGTATTTTATACAGTAGCTATCAACATTACCCCAATACCAAACCTCTTAGTGACGCAAGATCATAAAATCAGGGGATGACCAAGGTCAGCAGGATTTATCATCTGCAGACCAAAACCTTCTGAACTAAACCTTCTGCCGATCTAACTATTTGTTGTTGAGATATTTCAGTAATTGTTAATTACAGGTTGAGCAGCATCAATATTAGAGCCAATTGAAAATTACAGGCTGCAGCTCTCTGCAGTGTAATATCTAATAGTAGGTATGGAGCATCAGCAGCGTGCAAACATCCCATTCATTCCTCTTTCCATTCCCTCCTCCAGAGCCCCTCCCCACTCTGCTACCCTCCTAGGATGCTGCATGAGGACAAGACGTTGGTGTGTTACTGGCTATTACGTAACACTGAACAGAAGCCCCCATCCCTCCATTCATGTGACAGATTCAGACACACTGACTGCACTATACATAGCCGAGGAGAGGAGTCAGGGAGAGGGAGGGAAGACAGCGGGGTGAGGGGTAAAATAGGGCAAAGAGAGGCAGAGTAAATAAAATTTCAAAGAGGAAGAGAGTACAGCCTGTACTGAGACATACGCATGAGGGCTTTTCGGTCTTAACTGTGCACTGTGTGACTGGGCCAGTGTGGCTCGAGCTGGTAGGGTGCGAATCTCCAAATGTGTTTTTGACTGTGTGCGACAGATGTGAGGATTAATTATCATTTGTACAGATTAATTACTATTTAAGCCTGTTTTATGAGTGTAAATGATGCCTTAAATCTGCTATGGCAGAGCCACCTTCCACACCTATCATGTGTGTAATGCTAATCTGTGAGCACACACATCATCTGTGCAGTTACTATAGGCACACATGTAGCTTGGAGCTACACCCACTCTTTACTTTTTCTCCAGTTGTCTCCATCCATTCCTCTCTGTCCTCCCTAATGATGCTGCACCCCTGGCTGCTCCTGCGTGCTTTGTCCACAAACTTGTTTCTATTTTTGTCTCTGCACGATGCTTCTGCCTCTCTCTGCAGCTAAATTTAGCCTCCCCATGCATGGGGAATAGACCGAGAGAGGCAGCAATGCAGCTAAAAATAGAGTTTCAGGTAGAATCGAGAGTCTTCCCCTCCCCTCTCTTTTCCCTCCACATCGCAGAGCAGCAGCTTTTTTCACTCCATTCATGAATATTTATGGAGAAGGTTCTATTTGAAGCCAATGCCGAGCTAAAATTAGATCACAGATCAAAATATCGCCCACGTCTTTCCCTCGCTGCTATTTCACTTCCAGTTCTCTCAAGTCTCTCTGGGGACTGAACAAAGAGTCGTGACTTAATCATGAAATTCAACTATTTACCTTTCACTTACACACACAGACACATGATTATATTGTATTTTTGCATGTGCACAATTCCCAAAAGTGCAATCACGAGGATCTCCCGTAGGTTTCTGAGAACTAAGATTTACACAGCAACATGGACACCACCAGTAGCTGTTGCCTAGGTAACAGCAAATGGGGTTCCAAGCTAGACTGAATTAATGATCTTAAAACACAAACTATTTACAGTGCGTGAGGATTATTTTAGTCCGTTTTTGAAGGACTGTCAGAAAGGTGTTAATTACATTTTGAGCAAATTGGTGTATGTGCAGTATATTTTCTGGTTTTTCAACTGCAACTTATCAGGTGTTGGCTTCAACTAGCTTTCATATGATTATTTTTCTATCTATTGAATTGTTACTCTTTTCTTATAGTGCTACTTTATTGAGCTTGTTCAGGTGGGAATGTTGGGTCTGTGAAAGTCTATGGTATCAATAAAAAAAGTGTCATGTGATGACTTTGTGTTATTGGGCGCTATATAAATAAAAACTAATCTTATTCTACACTTGTATTGCATATATCATATTTTACATTCCTTCTGAAAAACAGGTATTTATCAGTGATATACTGATTTGCACTGAAGGTAAAACAAACAAAAAAATTCACAGTCTTCACAGTGCACAGTCTTTAAGCATATGCTTTACAATAAGTACACTAGATATGTCAACTGAGGCATTTTGTGTTTTCAAGGGGTCAAAGGTCAGCATCCAGGCTAAGTGTGCAGGTCTTTCTGACAGGAAGCGCCCACAGAGGCACCGTGACTGTTTGGATGGCTGGTCTTCATACACAGCTCTATTCTCTTTGTGTGTTTCACTTACCAGCCGGTTGCACCCACCCACCTCCTCTGTCCTTCTCACTCTCCTTTCTCAGCCTCCGCCACAAGTGAGATAAATAACAAAAAGAACAGGATGGGACTTTTTAAAAATAAACTTGTTGAGTGAGGGTGTTGTTTAATTATACAGCAGATAAAATTGTTGGTGAGTAATGGCTGATGTGGTGTAGTAGGTGCTGTCTGGAGAGCTGAAATGGATCTAATAATCACTCTGAGGACAGGGTCCCTCTACTGGGCTTTGATGAAATCGCAACAGCAGGCTGATATGGATATTTCACTACAGACTGTAGAAACAAAGTATTCTGTATCTTATTTTGAGTTTCAAAGTGTTTTTGAACATACTTCATGCGTATCAGCGGTCAAAATACATTAGAGACCTATAATCATTTCCAAGTTTTATCATGGAAACTTATAAATCATGGATGCTTTGGACTAATTTCAGGATAAATAGAGGTTAGGTTTAGGTTTTAAGTTGACTGATGGTGCTCATAATGTTTTATGACTCACATAAAAACACCTTAGCCATTGACTGTAGTAAGAACTCATAATGGACCACACAGTGTCAAAGCTATGGTTGTAAGTGTAAGGTACAGTGAAGTACATATTGATGCATTCCTAATAATTAATCAAGTAATATTTAATACATTTTGAAAAATCTACACAGCAGCATTAATTATTTTTTAATTAATTTATTCTATTTACAGTAACAGTCATAACGTACTGTAAACTCCATCATCACGTTACATTTTCTTTTATGCCCATGTCTAATAATTATACATGCCCTTATAAAACATCATACAATACTTGTTGTTGTTGTAGGTCATTGTGAATATTATTGTGTGCTGAGAACTGTAATTATACAGTGCTGTAAGCAGATTATAACACATTATAAGTATGTATGGCTGTTATGAAAGGGTTGCCTTTATTATATATATATGTATGTATATATATATATATATATATGTATCTTATGGCTAAGATATATAGCCATAAGATACTTATATTTAAGTCACATCTATAAAGTTTTATGGCATACTGATATGGTGCATTAGACCGTATTATGTGTGGAGTGATGAAGAATTACAAATGCTTCATAATTCACAGAGGATTCATTCCTATTGCATTACTCATAACAAATTTACCCGGAAACACTTTTTGACTGTATTATCAAAATATGAGTTACAGTAAAAAGTCAATAGGTGATACTAATCTTCAGGGGAACATATACGGTTAAATAGAATCCATCCTGGTTTGGCATCTCCATTCACACATTTCACTTACATCTGCATCAAAGGTGGCTGCACATGCTCAAAGACACAAACTCACACATACACACCTGATTACTGTTTGTAGTCTGAAGACCAAACCGGAGCCAACATTCCTGGGCATCATAAAGCCTCAAAAAAAGTGTAAAGAGAGAGGTGTGTTACAGCGTTTGTTATTTAAGTGGCTGGCTGGTAAGAAGTGTGATTGATGGTAACCTGTCAGTGGCCCTGATACTCGACACCCCGCCTGCGTCACCGCCTGTCACGGCAACGTCAATCCCATCTGGGGAGCATTAAAATACAGGAGCTACGGGGCAGAACGAGAGAGGGAGGGAGAGTGGAGATAGGCCTGTAAACCAGGGCAAGCTGTCATCTGAACCTTCATTCATCATTCCCAGGCCTTTGCTGTGACACAGCCAGAGGTAGGGTTTGTTACACCAGAGCCGACTCGCAGGACCGGTTCAGCCATTTATGCAAAAGATATTTAAAAGAAGGCATTTAAACATGTAACGCAGATCTCATCTAGTGACGCTTGAGAGTATTGCATTTCCTTGGATAATTTAGAATAATCTCTATTACGTGACAATGAGCATGCTGCAAGCAATCAGAAATAAATGAAGAGCGGCAGAAAAAAGTAATAAAAGTGTAATACTTCAACCTCCCTTTCTCCCTGCTGTGGTTTAAGCAATACAGTCCAGGCTGTACGCATCTGCACATGACACATAAAAGATGTTCTGGAGCAAACAAGGATTAGGATTGGCTTAATGAGACCACAAAGTTCACACCAGCAGCTGACAGTCCGCACCCTCAAGCTCGGCACAAAGAACAGAGCGACCCACAGAGGTAGTAAACCTAACCACATTAGAGAGACTTTCAAAAATTCTCCAGATGCAATTTCAAATCCATGGTGACATTTTCTATTCATGACACAAGAGCCAGCACTGTGTGTCCTGGGATAAAAGCCGTCTGGTTGTTTTCACTGTGGCCCCTCACACAGAGGGAGCACCACCCTGTTTGTTTGTGCTGCCCTTCCTCTCCTTTCCTGTGACATCATATTATTTGGCCAATGCAACCCCATGGAGGTTGTGTATTTTTATGTGGACACATAATATGTACATAATGTGCCTATTACATTTTGGCTGTAGTCCTTATTTAAGTCCTGCCTGAAGCTCAATCAGCTGACAGGTTTGCTTTGTCTGAGCTTGCTGCTTCTTGGGCATAATTTCACTCTGCAATATGAAGCCAGATTACATTTATTTGATTACATTACATCTTACAAACACCGATTAAATATTCTTTGAATGAGTGTCAGTTTTGTAGTTAATGGCCTGAAATACATTTCTGATTTTCTGCAACAGTCTGAATTGAACTGTCTGAGACAGGTCTGCTTTTTATCCCGACAATTAAAACTAAGCATGGAGAAGTATATTCAAAGTTTATATGCCAGTTCTTTTGAATCTGAAATAATTTTCATTTTGCTGCTTTTGTTAGATAAAATAATTATAACAACAGTATTTATTTGTCTGAAAATTAATAATAATAATCGAGCATGTCAACAACTTATCTGCAAACAAAAAACGACTTCAGTTGCATGGATGTTCAAGATGTCTTTCAACTAAATGGATTAAATTTTCAGTAGTAAGATGCTAAAAAAAATCCACTGATTAACAGAGGTGTCACAATACAAATTTATGTGTTCAAGTCTTTTGGGGTCTAATGGGATCATGTGACCTACCCCGAAGTAGTAACCTCTTGGTTTGGCCCACTAACTTGGCTTCAAAGCCGGATTTATCTTTGGAATTTGGTACAGATAGTGGTGTCAAAATTCTGATCTGACTTCCTGCAAGAATGTGTATAAGGGTATTTCCCAAAACTATTCATTTCACAGATTCCCGTGGTATACATCTCTTGTGTGGGCAGCAGAATGCCGGAAAACATTAGATCAGGCCGCTACTGTTTGTGTCCTCGTCCCTGTTATTGACTCATCCCATCTTGCTAAAAACATGAGGGAAATGGCTCCACTCTGCATATATCCTGTAGATCTCCATCAAGACATTCAACAAAGTTGCATATTTTTAATAGGCGACAACCTTGCGGGCGTTGTTTCATTTCACTACCAACAAAACAGGGACAATTGTGACAATTACGAATTATTATGTGTATTGCTCCAAATAAGGCAGTGAAAAATGATTTCAAAAGAATGTTAGTGGAGTGTTAGCTGACACAACAGAAAGGCAGGAACACAGGATCACTCCACTGAGCTTTATATAAAAAAAGTATAGAGCCAGTGATACGAAAAAGTCAAATGATGGTTTGTTTAGTTAATACAATATATCAGTTAAGAGTATTAAGAAAAAAAGAATATCACTGAAGAAAAAAAAACAAATACAGTGAAAACAAATGGATCGCTGCCAGTTTAAACAGAAACTAGATGTCACTTTAATTGAAGCAGTATTTGTTATTAACCCCCC
>JAOWBC010000115.1:13552064-13565995 GCA_028566105.1 Hypoplectrus providencianus
GTGTGTGTGTGTGTGTGTGTGTGTGTGTGTGTGTGTGTGTGTGTGTGTGTGTGTGTGTGTGGTAGTCAGGGGATGAATAGTGTCCTGGTACTGTTAGTACAAGTGAAGACAAGAGCTGTCTCTATTGTGATGGACACATCTGCATTACAAAAGGCTACATTGTCTCAGTCACACAAGGATTTAATTACAAAACAATGACTACCTTAACTTATCTAAGTACTGCTGTGATAAAACACACACACATTCACACATGACATCTTCTCCATCACCATACTATAAACACATAATTTCCTTTTCTGATGCCACAACTTTTGAACTCTGCTTTGATGTGAAGCTCCCAGCAGTAACTCCACTTGAGTATTCATTTATTTATTTATTTATTTATTTATTTTTAAGATCAATGTACAAATCAGGTAAAGAGAAGGGAGGCTTGTTCTGTTCCCAACTGCACTTCTGTATCCCTGGCTGCGGTTTAAAATCTGCTGCTTTGATCTCCTCATATGATCCAAACAGGCTCACAGCTGGAGGAGTTCAGATGACACTTGCGAAGCACATGCCTTATGCCCAGAGTTCAGAAAAGTACCACACAAAATCCCACAACTGATCTGAAATGTTTCTTTTTTCTTTTTCAGTGCATGAAGAAAAGCGTGATTCTCATGAATCTGTTTGGTTCACTTTCATGAAGCATCTCGGACCTCAAGTTGCCTCTTACAATTTATATGTGGTTGTGTTAGCTTTTGGCTTCCAGATCCTTATGTGTGCTTCCTCAAAGGCTGCCTATGTATGAGAATTCTTGTATTTCATGTCTTTGTTTTTAGTCTCTGAGAACTTACATAAGAGCAAGTCCTGCAGGGATCTCATGACAGCTGTAGTAGATTTTGTTTTTTCCAAAGTTGGACCTTGTGATTACCCAGTTGTATCAACTTACAACTGCAATTAAATCAATCAGTCTCATCAGACAAGAGACATTATTACCTGAAATTAGCTCATGTTGTCATGAGGACAAGATAGAAAACAGAGATGAAATCTGCACCATCTGCTGCTGTCACGATCAATTTTCAACACAGTGCCAATATTTCTTAACTGTCCTCTTATGAAACTCAAAAGTCCTGCACCACATGACCGTCATACCGTGCCTAACACGGACGACTCTGTTTGGCTCGGGTCCATGGACCCCAAGGAGGGCCATCAGTGGACAGAGCCATCGATCCACCATGTCACCCCGAGGCCCGCTCGTCAACAACAGCCCACCAACAGCAGCGCCACCCACCAGCTTCAGCACAGCACACATTTGGCAAAGGTTTTGATTTTTCCGCTTTGGGGGTTAAAGTTAAACAGGACACAGGTGCAGACTCATCACTACATAAGTATTTGTTATCACCAAAACAAACCAAACCACTCCTTTAAGTTGCTAAGAGATCAATTTCTAGGTTAAGGTCCAGGTCAGATCATTATCCATCTTAAATTACTTTTCATATTTAACGTAATCTAAAGCTCGTATCCATCTCGTTATTTAGATCTGTGTCAAATTGTAATAGTGTCTTCCTCTGCCGCTGCTACAACCTTACACAAAGTTTCAGAAAAAATGGGTAATCCTGCAGACAAACAAACAAGCCAAACAGCAAACATTACCTCCAAGTTGTTGGTAATGAAACATAGAAAACTAGATGTTATACTCCAACACGGTGCTTTACACCTGTAAACACAAAGCGACAGAACAGTGTCCAACAACTCCCCATCCGCTGATTATATTTCATGTACTTTAACTTGCAAGATACAGAGAGCAGTGAAATCAGCTTTTTAACACCAGAATATCTGTGCATACATTTTATGTTATTCATGGTACTTCTGTGACTGCAATCACAATCACAAACCACAACCAAATACATACCCAATGCACGAATGCCTGCGGGTGGAGAAGTTGCCGTGCATCTTCCTTGAAAAGCGAGAGTCTTTGTTCATCATTTTATTTGGCAGTTCAAAAAGAGTTGAGCAGAGTTCAGAGAGGCATCAAAATAGCACTTTTGGTAGGCGCGGGATAAACAAAGTGAACTTCTGTGGCGCGGCCGAAAACCCCATGCTGTCATGAATCGGAGGAGAGCCGTCCAGATTCCTTAATGTTGTCTGTGGTCACACGTTACAGGAGAAAGGTCCCTCTGACAGGACAGCGCAGGAAAAATAGGTTCAAGACTGACAAGTGTAAAACAACACCAACATGCAAAACAGTCTCATCGGCTGCACCTGGTGGGAGCAAGAACGAAAGTCAGGCCTGCTGAGTGTTCTCGGTGTTTATAAGATAAAAGTTATTCACTCGAAGAGATTCACTTCCAGGTCAGTGCAGAATCAACAAATCAAACAGGAAATTTAGTTTGCTGCGTCTGGTCCTGGTGTTAAGGATATGTCCATTTGTTTTTGCCGAAAAGGAGGATTCAAAAAGGTTCAACTCAGCGTGCATGTGTGTGTGTGTGTGTGTGTGTGTGTGTGTGTGTGGAGAGCCTAAAAAGGCAAAGAGTCTTGGCTGTCAGAGACCAGTTAGGATGCAGTGAAAAAAAGGGGCCAAATCAAATCAAGAGAAATTGAGGAAGGTGTCAGCTGTCAGATCTCATCTGGGAGTACTTCCTCCCTGGTTCCCCTTTCAGCTCATCACAGACGCGCCAAGATAAACGTTTCTCTCGTGTGTTTTCTCTCTCTCTCTCTCCACCCGTACTCCTAAATGGGAAGTCAAAAGCCTGAATTCTTCGAAATGAGATGCGAACCGAATTCCTCAACAATGGCCCCAAGCTCTGCCTTTAAAAGATGAGGTCCAACAAACTTGACACAAAGCCGTCCACTTGAACATGGGATTGCCTCTGTGATGCTGCAGAACAACCAGCAGACTGAACAGAGTTATTCTTAGTGGGGTGAAAAAGTGAGCTGGAAAAAGTGTTATAATCCCATCAGATGCTCCCTTGAGTGGGCTGTCCCATGTAGTCCCTGTCAGTAGGCCATAACAGACTTCTGCTCTCTCTTCTCTTCTCTCCTGAGAGTGGTGGGACCAAACTCTGGCTTAAAACAACAAACAACAACACTATCTCCCCTGAGAGTGAGAGAAGAGAGAGATATTGTAAAGGGAGAGAGAAGGGGTGGGGTGGTGGGTGGTTGAGAGAGAGAGAGAGAGAGAGAGAGAGCAAGAGAGAGAGCAAATTGCATAAAGAGAAAGTACGGAGAATTACAGCCATTGCATGAGAAAGTGAAGCAAAATTAATGATATTGGGGTAAGAGTGGGTTGAGTAGAGGTGAGGTGAAAGAAGAAAAAACTAAGCTATATTAGTGTATAAGTCCATGTTTGTTTTCTATGAGAGTGTATACACTTTTGTGTAACCAGCCTGCCTCCAAGCCGGTAGTGCATTGGTCAATCAATACTTCAATATTGTGTGTGTGAGATTCAATTTTCCTTTTTAATATTGAGTTCTCCTCTCATGCCACATTTGCACAATATCCTCTTTGCAGTTAAACAAATATTTGGTGTCCGTCGTCAAATCCGTGACTGTGAAAATACTGAAGAGGGCAAAGGATTAGTAAAGCATGGAAAAATCTAATTTTTCATAATGTGAGGGAGGAAGCTGACAGGAAGAGTCTGTTAACAACACATCTAGGTTTACTGCTGACCCTGATAACCATCTGGTTAAACTGTCCATTCTGAAGAGGGGCCAAAACTGCTTGGTGCTCACTTACTCTGCTGTGAAAGATCATTTTAGCCAGTTTTCTGGACAAAGACTAGGAGATAAAGAAAAGAAAACACTGTGGATTTTATGGATACAAGATTAATTTATTTATTTCTAATAAATATATAAAAGCTAAAAGTAAATATTAATATATTTCTATTTTATTTATGTATGTATGTATTTATTTAGCATAAATAAAGCTTGTTTAATTTATTCCTGAACTTTTCTCTCCTCTTCCCTTGATTTTTTAATTTGATCTTTTTTTGCCCTGGGAGTGGGAAGGGATAGAGAGAACAGTGAAGAGAGAACAAAGATTTTTTTTAATGTTTGATTAAAAATAAATAAATAAATAAATAAATAAAACAATGCCATTTAACACCACAGGGTATGGGCTAAATGCTTGGAATGACAGATTCATAAACTATTTTGGAATAGTGAAAGCCATCAAACCCTTTCTTGGAAAAACTATTTTGTCATTTTATTACTGTGCAGAGTTTGCCCATTTCCTCTCCTATTCATCATCCAACATTATGTTTTTCTGAGGAAAAAGGCTGCCAACTGGAATATTAACTGCTAATATTTCTTACTACTCTTTCAAACATGCTGAAATATTACGTCCCCTACCCACTGACATCTCTTTCCTCTACTATGACCTGCTACAGAAACAGAGACAAATCCTGGTGCTCCATGTCCTCATGACACAGCAGCCTCTAGTGGAGAATAGCAGCAAGTGCAACATTAACCTTGTCTAAACATAAATAGTTTTCTGTTCTACCACTAGAACATTAAGCTCTAAAATGACTTTCAAGTAAAGCTATATTATAAATTTAACCATTAAAAGCAGCAAGAAGAAGTTTCACTGATTTGTACATGGATACTATATGGTTTCCTGTAGGTTATATTGTATGTATATATTATCTAAACATCCACTCATGATCTTTCTCCTATTCAACAAAAGAGCAGAGATTTGATTTCCACTCAAATAATGTTATGATTACTGTGTTTGTTTCTGTTTTATCAGCCTAAAATGTATTAATGAAAGACATCATGGAAACAAAACTGGCCGTCACCCAAGACCTAGTTTGAAAAAACCTTTTCATGACACGTTTTTCACACACACACAAAAAAACATTTGACATGGTGTCTCTGGAGTGGAAAAAGAAGCTTCATCAACTTCGACAGTAAGTGAAAATAATTTGTTCTATATTTGAGCTGCCTGCGACATTTATTTTCCGCTGAACCTCCAGTTTGTTTAATTCCTCCTCCTTGCCAGCCATCCTGCAATAACTCATCTCCTTCCATTTATATCAGTTGTGACATTATTGGACACTGCACATACCCTGCAGAGGGACACTTTCAGTGGCCTGACCTGGGGAGCTGTACAATATAAAAGCTCTGGGAAGTTAAGTATATGCAAACATTTTACTCTCCAAACTGAGCCTTAAAACACCCTCTTGCCCTCTGGTATTTAGATTTTCAACAGACACACTGAAATTAATGAAACAGTTTTCAGGAGTTACAGTAAACCCTGAAAATGAAATGTGTCTGTAAATCTCAAATCTAAGACCGTTAAACGCCTGGGGGAAAACAATCCTGCTAACCACATGTTTAAAAAGGTGAATGAACTCATAAACACTTTTTGAGCTTTCTAGTGGGCTTCTTTAGGAATGTTAATATGCATCTCCTGCCAGTTAAAATAAGACAGGGTTTTACAGCACCGGCTAGAGTTTCTCCCTTGCTTTTAATTTCATTTCACTGAGGTGGATGTGTTCTTACATCACTGCAGCTAGTTGAAGTTTCCTCGTAACAGCCCTGGACTGCTAGGTGCCTCCATCTGAGTGTGTATAAACTGCTAGGGGAAGGGTAAATATTTACAAAGGCATAGGAGGCATGTGCGTACAAAACTGGTTTTTACAGTCCTTTACAATTTTCCATCACAAGCTCTTATTGTGAAGATCCTTTAAAAGTCTCCTAAAAACAAAAAAAGAACAAATATCTGCGTGTTTGTACATCAACCACACATATGTGACAGAAGCTGTTTATTCTTCCTCTCTAAGCTCAAGTATGGTTTAATTGATCATACTGCAGACTCTTGCCTTAACATTGTTAACCAAGTAAATGTTTAATTTGCATTTGGAATCATGGGCCAGATCTGATGCAATAACAGCTCATAAAACTATCAACAGGTACCAGAGCTGAGCTGGCTGGCGGAAAGACAGCTGCAGTCTTTACAGGCAAGAGTTATGGCGACTATAACGGATGAAAAATTAAGGCTAAATCAAACACGATTTAGCCAAGCAGGACACATCCTGTTACGAGGTGTGCTTCGTGTAAAAGGGTTTTTGTCGCTGACACATTGAAGCACTTGCTTGACAAAGAAGTGGAACAACAAACTGCTGATCCAGTGACAGCAGGGACTTTGTTGAGCCGTGTGTTTACTGAGATGATGCTGCTCGGTGGGAAAACAAAAGCTCTGGAAAAACACATGCCGCTGAAGGAAATTAAGCACTTAAACTTAGCTTCTGAAAATCTATCTCTCCTATATTAACCTTTGTCTTTCACCAAATTATGAATCAAGCGTGTTTGCTGCCATAAATAAACCGTGCAAACAGAGCACAAAGGAAGCAAAAATAAAGCAAAATATTAACTGCAACCATCTTGGATCTGTTGGATAATATTCTTAGGCTTTATATAGAGGATGAAACAGCACCTTTATAATCCTCAAATAATCTTAATTGAGAAGAATTTCCCTGAAACAAGGACTGATTATGTTTGGGTAGAGGACAGTGTGTTTAACTGAAATGAAGCAGAACATGAGCATCTCGCGGTCAGGATCCATTTCGCAGCCTAAGCTTCAGGGCAACCATTATTGTAGTGTGAAAGGTTTGCTTCTTCCGCAAAATTAACTAAAAATACATCAACATCTACAGCAGAGTAGAGTAAGCCTTCATCATGGGACCAGAACCGCGTCACGCAAAGGCTTACTGAAACATTAACCAGCAGTATGTAAAGAACAATGAATAAAGAGAGAAACCTTTGTTAGTTTTTAATATATTTGCTCAAGGGCTTACTTCGGGTCACAGGACAAGTCTGTCAATATGCCGCCATAATGGGACAGGAATTGAAGTAAGTATATCTAAAGAAAATGAGTCAAAATTCGCTTGCAATGCCAATTATCTGCAAAAATCAGATGTTTGACCAAATATCCTCTAAGAAATATCATATCACACTTGATACCATGAAGCTTATCTTCCAAACAAGGATTTGAAAATGTAAATGTCATCATACAGCCAAAGATTTGATGATCTTGATAAATAAAGACTCAATAGCCCAACAATAGCGAAGTCTTCAGTGCTTAAGAAGAACTGTTTAAATCTTTAATTAAATCGCATCTAGACAAAAGTCCACCTGAATCGTGGACTTGGAGAGTCAGTACCTGCCTACAATCTGCTGTGGTTTTGTGGCTCACAAGTGACTGGCATCTTTACTGGCTAGGCCTTAGACTTAGGGACTCTACCTGGGAGTGTAGGCCAGAGTGAAGCGGCGCCTCTGGAGGTTGATGCTGCGGTTCATTAGCAGCTTCCTGAACAGCAGCGGGGAGTTTCGAGGAGACCCACGTGGGGAATCCTTGGGTGAGATCTTTGGGGACCCTCCTGGTGAGCTGGTTTTGGACCGAGGCAATAGCTGGATTATGGGCAGCCTCGCCATCCTTCGGTCCTGCAGCCTGTCCTCAACTTCAGCCTGCTCCTCTTCAGAGCTCTCAGAGCAAAGCTCACTCATGGTGAACAGAGGGTGGTCAGTTGGTTTGTCCCCTTGCTTGTTCTTTCCTTGGTGAATTAGGTCCAAAGAAGAGTCACCTTCTTCCTGGTTTCTCAAATGAACTTATTATGTATTCATAACATTGCATATAGAAACATCCGTCAGTTTCTGTGGTTGTCCTCTCTAGAGTCCAGGAATCGCTATTGCCTCTGATCCAATCTTTGCTTCCTCATATTTGAAGGTAACCTGAGCTCTCTCATGATGACTCCAAAAGTGTCTTGTTACTCTCAAACACGCATTTTTTTTCAAATCCAAAAAGAGCAACAAAAAGCCAAGACAATGACCGACCTTTCTCCCAGACTTATCTTTATGAGAAACCTATCTGCCCCTGTCTTGTCTCTTCCTAGGGACCACGCTGACTGCCGTGCTGGGCAATAAACTCAAACATTAGTGTTGATGTACTCTCCCTGCCTCTCTCTCCCAGGCTTTGTTTACATTACGGCTAGGCCTTCCCTCTCTCCAACTAAATATGGACGTCTGATTTACAGGGAGGAGAAGCATGACAGTTCACCTCCGTCTGTTTCTCTATCCCTCTTTCCAAGTCCCTGCCTTCCTCCTTTCCTCACTTGTAATCTTACAGAGCATATTGTTCATCAACTTCAAACTGTGCACCATAATGACTTCCTCTCGTGTATAAACATTAAGCCGTCGCCTGGCTCGGCCCTGCAGCTCGCCGTTCTTACACTCACTCCAACTGACTTTGCATACTCAGGCTTTTCCTCTGGTCCCTGAGGTGCTATTTGTTGTGAGGTTGTCTATTTCCTCAGAGACAGCCTCTTTGCCTTTCACATGCTCCGAGCTCACCAGGAGGAGTCACATGAAGGGCTTCTGACTATAAAAAGCAGAGGTAGATAAAAAAGAAAGCTATAGAGAGCATGGGTGCTGTCACGATGGCGCTCTCTATCTGTGACCAGAGGCAACATCATCTTCACCCCCACCCAATCTCTTTGTTTATCGCTGGAGAGTGGGGAAAGGTCCTCCTGTGATTCAGGACCGAGGCTCAACACCGGGGCTGTTTAGAGTAACTGAAATAACCTAGGGAGCTGGAGCATCTGACACAGGCTGAACCTATGACCAGCAGCTGGTAGGGAGAGCAGCAAAGAAAGATTCTTTGGTTAAAGTCTTTTAGTGGATATACACTCAAGTGACTGTACGGTATGCAATGTGGAGCAGCATTGCTGTACTTAAGGCAGAGACATTTATTCTCAGATGTCGTGCTGCAGATGTA
Organism: Hypoplectrus providencianus; assembly: GCA_028566105.1. Lineage (NCBI taxonomy): Eukaryota > Metazoa > Chordata > Actinopteri > Perciformes > Serranidae > Hypoplectrus > Hypoplectrus providencianus. The sequence goes on from JAOWBC010000115.1 coordinate 13,560,816, forward strand.
AACTTGACATTTTTGGGTCAAAGACGTGTCAAGATTTTTATAGCACCCGTCATCACTTAAGCATGTCTCATCAGATTAAAGTTTGAGTGTTTAACACCGGATGTGACTTTCTTTCTGTCTGTCCTCCCAAGTCGATAACTTCCATTCCACTCTGAAGACATCAGGTTCAACACGTCATCATCATCTATGACGAAGGATACTTTCTCCAGAGTGCCATTAAGGGTCATTAACCCACAGTATAGCTTGCTCTGAGAGTCCCCTATGAGATCTACAAATTACAAAACTAGTGTGCTTTAACAAGTTTTTGTAGTTTATGAAAATATAATACATGCTTTGACAAAAAAAAAAAAAAAAGTTATTTTTCTTATAATGTTCATCTAAACATAACCTTTATTCAGCCTCTGTCTGAAACAATCTGTCCATTTAAGGCCTACTCCTGAAGAAGCACAGCCTGCTTTGATTTGCAGCATCTCTGCGCCATCATTGCAGCCAGGGAGTGGCTGTAACACACTTTCTACCAAGAGAGAGAGAGCTGCACTTATCACTATTTTTATATTAACAAAAGGTAAATGATTTTGCGTAATGTTAGAACAGTTTTGTGTTATGAAAACCCACTGAATTCTCCTTAAACATCCAAAGCAACATATTGCGTTTAACGTTTGGCTTATTGGTCTGCTACTTTTTTCAGTTCTCTGTAAAGAAAAAAAATGATGCAATGTCAGCAACTAGCTGCTGAGCATAGAGGAGCATTAAGCAGCTCCAGAGGCAGATATGTTTATCAGGGGTTGGTTGAGATTTAGAGTTCAATCTCTAATCAAGCTCCGATAAGACCATTTCTCAGATGTTTGACCTTTGTCTCTGCAGCCCTCGTGAAATAACTACAGTTTCGAAGCCCAACATTTTTGGAAAGTTTTATCTGCAGTCACACAGCCAGACAGGGAAACAAACCACTACCTCAAGCAAACATCGTCCTGCCTCACTGCCTCCAGCTATCCATGTGGAGCTCCCAGCTGGTGTGGGCAGAGCATCATCACTGGTGACGTTCAGGCAGTGTTCAAGCCACAGATTACACGGATAATTAACACTGATATGATAGATACACTAGCATATGAAGAGATTGGCTTCATAACTAGAGACTGTCTAATGATGGAATCACATAACAGGCACATCAAATTGGATCAGGGGCACCAGTTACCTACACCCCCTACATTCAGGACCCTTGCTTGGACAACACCCATATTTTAACACCATCTTCATCTCGACTACACACCTGTAAAGATTCATGACTGCACCCTGCACCTATTGCAGAGAAAGACTCTGCCTACACAAAGACAGATATATAAACACCTGGACAAGTAAATTCTGCTCCTGTGGAAGTTCCTACTTCAGTGGTTTCTCCAGGACCACAAGTTGCCATGAGGACAAACACACAGACTCACAAGGTGATAACAGTATCAGCCACCCACTCAAAACTTATTCCCCAACATGTGTGCTATTGTCATTTTTAAAACATCCCCTAGCTTTAAATGCTGCTCCATAAACAGTTTCTCTGGCTCTGCATCAAAATTGCACTACTGACTTGTAAACAAGTGAGCACATGGCCCTCTCAACAGAGAAGGAACACAATGAAAGGCTTTCTAGTATGTCAACATTGTCAAAGTAATTTCTTTTGCTTTATACCTGCTGATTTATAAACACTAATGGAATAATAAATACAGCCTGATCATCACAATACATTAAGTTATTTTCCAGGGCCTCCTCTGAAAGGGTTTTCACTATGGCACAGTAAGTATGATAAATCTGCATGCCACTGCAATTCCCAGGACACGCTGACAAATTATGTGACTTTCCACACTGTGACTTGATACCACTTTGTAATGTCAAATACCAGCCTGATACCATCTTTTCCCTCTCTAAAATAACTAGCTATTAATAATACATACTTCTTCTTTGCTTTACCTAGCCATCTAACAAACATCATGCTGAAACTGTGACGCGAATATTCTACTCCCCTAAAGGAAGAAATATGTAGTTATGCAACTCTGCTAATCGGTATCAGATCAGCACATCCCTGGTACGTACTGTGCAGAATGACTGGTTGACTGGGTTCAGAGACCGTTGGCCGGGCCATGATGTTGTGACAAGAATGAGATTTAATAAAGCTCGAAAGTGGTGAATCTGACATGGCAATTTTCAAAGAGGTCCCTTGTCCTCTCACTTCTGAGTTAACACAGATTTCTCATGCTTATACTATATTTTCATTTGGGGCTCTCATGTCAATAAAATATTTCAGTGCATAGTGGAGCTAGAGCTGTCTTCAAATATTTTATAAATTCAAAAATTTATGAAAGTAATCTTCAGACTTATTTGTTCATAGACATTTAAGGTTTCATCCTGATGCTAATTTCAGACAGATGCATGTGATGCTCACAACATTCAAACTGAATAATGGCATAATGACAAAGAGAAAATTTCAATGATACAACTGTGTCTTTGTCCAGAATACAGCCTTATCCGATCACCTCTGACATGCACGAAAACCACCCACGTAAACAAACAGGTCTTCCTTCATTCCTTCGACATGTGAAAGAGAGAACAAAGGTGCCGCACACACTGACACAAGCACACACACGCACTCTAGGTAGGAACAAATGCTAAGGATGCGCTTGCAGTGGCAGATGTAATGTTTCTGTGGAAACAATCACAAGAGCCTTGTTTGTCTGATCTTTTATAGTGATAGTTATTCAGCAGTGTAACAGAGCGGAGAGCGGCGCCTTAAGCAGGACACTGCGTTGGATCATATGCTCGAGAAACAAATCCACATTTTCTACCCAAATCAAGAAAGCAATTCCAGCAAGCTCTGCTAAACTCATTAAGCTTTTCAGGAGGTGAAGTGGGCAGTAGGTGCTGCAAAGTTTGCCCCAATTAATACTGACGTACAGGACCACAACATGCTGAAGTCACAGGGGATGGTCAATCATTACTCATGTGTCATTTTAATCACTAATCTTAAAAATGTGCCTGTTAGAAAACTTGAAAAAAATGTCTTTTAACAAATCCACAGGGAGTTAAAGTTTGACAATAAACTATAATTACTACCTTGCAGTTATTTGCCTCTGCCAAACAGTCAGAGTGTACATTTTAAAGTTTCAATTCTTTCCGAGAACAGATCCTTATTCGGCTAAATAATGTAGATTCCTCCAAATTCTGGAGAAGCTGATGAAAAATAAGTACCAAAAACCTGACCAAATAGGAGCTTGTGAGTGCAGAAACAAAAACACAAAGCAGCATTGACTCACAAGGCCTTGGAGATGTAGCTGGTAAGAGTCCCAAGGCTCCTGGAGGGCTTCATGCCGTGAGCTGCGGGGCCAGACTGGGGGCCATCCTGCATGGAGGGTCTGCAGGACAGCCGGGGCAGCTGCAGGGTGCCTGAGAAGAGCCTCTTCACCGCACATCGGACAGCGCAGTCCTTGTGGAGCTCGATACAGGACTCCTGCTCCCATGAGTCCCACTGTCTCTGGATGGCAGAAGAAAGAAATTAGGACAGTTTGGTTACATTATATCATTTAATGATCGTTGTCAAGCAGGAAAATGATGACATTAATATGCACCATAGACAGTTAATAACAGGCCACTTCATCCAGAAAAAAGGTGTGAGCAAAAGCTCACACATCAGTGGCTTTGGCCTGTAAACATCAACAACAAAGAATCACTATAGTTATATTAATCTAAATATAACATTAAAAATACATATTGTTTACTAGAGATGTGCTCTGATATGTAGTTAGTCTTAGAACAAAGCATAAAACTCATTCTGTCCACCTGGACCAAAATGACCAAATAACCAACTCATGAATTATTATTAATATTAATAGTAAAAATAGGTAGTATGGAAGTAACATTTCTGCCACTGAAAGAAAAAAAAACATAAGATTTAACTTGTTGTAACTCACTTTCATGAAACATAAAAAAACAAACTAATTTTGATATACAGGTTTCTCATTATTCAATTTAAGGATAAAGTATTATGAGCCTTGATGCAAATGTAGCGTTTATATATTCTCTTTGCTGGCAATAAAGGCCAGTTATTCAGTTGTATTTTTATTCAGTAGTAAGTTTTATATTTATATATATCTAGCCAGCATAAATAGAATATTCACTTTCACAAATTTTTACAACCAAATATCTACAGGAATCACGAATCAGTAAATTAGAGGTAAACCTTTGCCTTTGTTTGTTCAACTTATCTAAGAGAAAGTGTGAAAAACAAAAATATCCACAGAGATCTAAAGGTAAGTAGCAGACAGGGCTGTTTTTGTGCTGTTGCTGAAAATATGACAAGCCACGTAAAAAGCCCTCTCGAGGAATTATTTTTGGAAGGTTTATCTGATTTCAGGTCCTGAGACCCACACAGTATCACCTTGGACACAATAGACGGTTCTCACAGTGGATTAGTGTTTGAGATTTAGTCTCAGGGCTTGTTTCTTTCAGCGTCAGCGCTGAGGGGAAACAGATAGGAGCGCTTGTTTTCTGCTGCATCCCGTGACCATATCTCTCCATCTGCTCAGGAGTTCCACCTTTTTATTAACAGTTGTCAAAACACTCTCACACTTTATCGTTCACCATTTCTGAAGTTGGCTTAGTGCATAGCGCTATTGTAGGCAAACTTGCTTTGTAATAAAGCAGCTTTTATTGGTATTTACCAAACAGCTATGATAAAAAAATAACCTTATAATTGATAAATTATGCATGGAAATTTGAAATGGCCTTTAAACCCTCAGTTGATTTATCTAATGAGCCTAAAAGATCATTGCTATTGTCCTGAACTTCAAATGAGATATGGCTTATTTTAACATGTTCCATTAAAGTTCAGCAGCGGTAACAAGCACAGAGGCAAACTGAATACTATCTAATCCAAAACTCCTTTTCACAATCACATAATAAACATAATTAATATTTAAAGATGGATCATATCCTCAAGAAGCATTTTTGTATTTGAAATATATAAGTGCAAATGTTACAGTGAAAAACTGCAACATATGTACATGCATTGAAAACATTAAATTAAGTCATCCAAATCAACAAGATATCGCTGACTGGCCATCTTATTTGTTATAACAAATACGATTAATGATTTATATCTGAAGTCTGAAGAGACGTCAGAATATAAATAATAAAGG
>JAOWBC010000115.1:13566095-13577508 GCA_028566105.1 Hypoplectrus providencianus
GGTCACAGACAGAATAACTTTTCTACAGTCATTTTAAATTTTCTTTTCAGTATTACTTAAAGGTACATTAATTACCCTTACCTCTGTGAAGCTAAAAAACTTTGAAGAGTTATTTCTCCTCATTCTTTCAGCTACTGCATCAAGAAAACTGGAAGGAAATGCCAAAGAGCAGGATAGAGATACCACATTTAAGATCAGATATGAAGTCGTCTGTGGCACCAATGCTTGCTGATGCCGTCACTCACTTTAAAAACTATTTCCACGCCTCTTCATGAATAGTCTGTTGTCATTACCTCTTTTCTTAGTACACCTTTGAGTTTGCATTTACTTTGTGCTGTGGCCTTTTTAAGATTGTAATTTAACTAAACCAAAATATAAAGAATATTCTAGAACATGGAGAAAAATTATCCATTGTGCAGTAAAAAGAAAGCTTGTAGAGCCTACGGATGTTAGCAGGTGGTTGAGCTGACTGAGTGGCGAACCATTATTCATGTGTGTCTATCAAACAGCAGATCAGAGGACCTCATGCATCCAGACCTTCTGGTAGGGCAGGACTCTTTCTCTGTGACATTCTATGATGTACATCTCTATCTTTTTTTAATAATATGTACTCAAACATTACTCAACTGTGTAAAACTCCTACTGGGATGAAGATTAACGGAACAATTTTTAGACAGTAGTAGGAAATACTACTTCATATGTATGTCAATATGCCATTTGTTTTGACTGCTATTACCTCTTTTAACAGGGTGCTGAAGATGAGGTTGTGAGAAATGGCACCACCTGCAGGCTCATCCAGCAGTAGTCTCAAACTCTGGATAACTTTGGTTTATATTGTTGAGACATTTCATGGTTTCCAAGCTAGTATTGTTGAGTGTAACCTTCATATCTTTAATTTATAATTTTTGTGTATTTATTGTTGTAACCGTGTAGTCTATGGTTAGTGCTATTCCTTGTAGCTGTCTGCATTTAACATATGTACCTTGGCACTAATGAATTGACATTGCTCACTCATTGTATTTCTTTGGTTATTAAATAAGTTAATGAATAAATGAAAAGAGGGAAGTGAGATCAAGGTCCTCGATCAGGCTTTTCAATGGACTCCCCAAATACTGTACCAGAACACTATCCACTGAATCATAAAGATACAAAAAATGTTAGATTTCAATAGATAAGATTTCAATGATGACACATTTTTGGTTGTTGTTTTGTTTTTAAGAAATTGGATTGTATTCATATGTTGTGAATCATACATTGAGGGAGTTTTTTTTCATTCCCTTTATAGAAACAGAAAGTAAAATCCCAGATAAAAAAATATTTGAAGACATTCCTCCTTGTGTGTATCCCTTATTTCGTGGCCACACCTGAAACGGAGCAGGCATGTGCAGTTCCGCTCCTTCACTCAATGTGGCTGTAGCTTTTGTAGTGTCTCCGGCCCGATCCACAGGCCACAGGCTTTGGGCCCTTAAAACAGAACAGCTTGTTAGAGGTCAAAATTCACCTTACTTGTTTTCTTATAATATGGAATTTTCTCATAATTATCATTTAGAGAAACTATATCATAATAGTTGAGAAAGTTTCTCATAATAAAGACGAACACAATTTTTATTTTCAAGTTTTCATCTTGTATTTTTTTTTTTTTTTTTTACAGAAGGAGGTTCGGAATCACGTCTAACACAAAGTAAAATTGTACTTTAAAAAGAAAGTGCATAGGAGAGACTTATGGAATGATCAGATTTGACTGACATGAACCCTACCTTGTACAAGCTGCAGACCAAAGTCAAGAGAGAATCCATGGCTTTGTCCTGCAGATCTTCTGTGTGCTCCTGCAAAATTCATAAAAATTAGTATCCCAATAGCTTTAACAGTAACATTTGGACAAAGGATGCAGACACACACTTCACTTTTTATATGGCAGATGCAAGGTTTGAACAAAAAAAATAAAAATAAATAAATAATGGATCATCTTAGAAATAGCCAAGCTGTCACACTACATGAATAGCGCCAAAGTATGATCTACAGGGCTTTATAACAGATCTAGATATAGAAAACTATTTCTCTAATATGAAGGTCAACAACTCTGAGGCTACTTATTATGAAGGGCACCCCTTGCTTCCAGGATGACTGCTTGGGATTTTCCCACAGTCTGACTTGATAATTCCTTCAAACATGCTTGTATAGAAATGTAGAAGTATCTTCATGTATACCAGAAGTAAAAACAAACAAACACTGAAATGTATAATTGTACAAACAAGGGTAAAAACATGAACAATAAATCACATCACTGTAAATCTTACATGTAGTGGAAAATCTCCTTTAATAATCAGTGAGACGGAGAAAAACTGCATTCAGTGGAGTAAAAGTTTAACAGGTTTAATTAAGTCCAGCAAGGTGAGACAAAAATTCACAGAGTTCAGTGAAGTCTGCAAAGTGAGTCTGAAGAGCAGAGAAATCAGCAGATATTTATAGACAATATACAATGAATGTGTGTTGCATTCTTGCAGGAATACTCCCTAAGATTTCTGAAGATCTTAGCACCCCAAACATTGTATATAATAGGTTCCAACTGGTTTCTGGCTGATAACAAAACTTCAAACACAAGAAGAAGTTTGTGTGTTATTCCAGGTTCATTGCATGACCTTGAGTCAGCCCAGTTCCCAGTAAATCTCTTTCACAGTGCAACAAGACAGACAGTGTTTGACTGCCGTACCTATCTTACAGAATGGAATATGTTGAGCAGATTGCTCTCCGTCTTATTAGTGCTCTTGTCTAGAAGAATACATCAAAAGAATCAGGAAGAATAAAGTTTGCTTCAACAATATCAAATACAACAATAACAATGCAGTTAATACTGTGCATTAATAAGCGCCAGTTGTCAGGCTGATGGTAGCCATTTAAAAGATTTCAACATGGCCAACCCTACTGAATGCACTAAACTTACCCCATTAATGGTCACCCAGGGTACATATTCATGGGGAGGTTTCAGGCCTTCAGTCTCCAAGGCCATCTGATGCATCAGCTGGTTTCCCACATCTCCGTTCACACAGCTCATTACATCGTCCCACTTCAAATCAGGGCTGTACAGCTGTGCACACTACCAAAACATATGGAGGGAAAAAACACAAATCAAACCAAATTTTGAAAATGGGGAAGTGCCTGGGGCCAAAAAGTTGGTGAAGAAAACAAATATAGACACAACACACAAAACACAGACAGAGACACAGACTTACAATCTCCCCTGACTTGATGACATCAGCAGAGGATTCCATACAGAAGATGATCGGGAAAGCATTTGCTGTCAAGTTCAGAAGACAAGTCTAAGAGAAAAAAATGCAAATCAGTTCATCATAATACAAGCATTTCAGAACAACTACAAGACAACACTGACTCCATTTATGACTTATAGGAATAACAGTAATTGGCATATTGACTGACCAGCTCTACAGGCAATTATAACAATTTCAAAAACACTTTTTATAAGAGTCCATTTTCCACAAGATTAATAATAATTCTTCTATTAAATTAATGCAGATTACAGTTCTCTTTCTGTGTATTTTACCTCAATCATGTTGCCCAGACATTCCTGCTCGCCATGCTGGCACTCGTAAATATACTTCTGTCCATCCGGCTTCTCCTAGGGTTGTTAAAGTTAAAACAAAATAAATAAAAATGTAATTTCTAAACCCATTTATCGACAAATGTCACATGATTATCCACTCACATCTGAAGCATTGTGTTGAAATCAACTCTTGCATAATCATGTTTATTTGACAAGTTAATCCTTTCATCATAATTTATAGAGTAACAACAATCCCAGTGTATACCCAAGGCGCTTTGTTCACTGCTTACCTGTGCATTGCCATAGGGGACCAGTTTCACAGACATTATATCATTCAGCATTATCCAGGTGGGGAAGAGCATCCCAGTTAAAAACATTCTGCAGCCAGGACACAGGCTCTCATAGTAAAGCCCCACCTCCACTTCATCAGCAGTCTGACGGGCCTTTGTGAAGTTGACCTCAAGGCATTGCTTCAAAACCTACACAAAGGGTCAAAACGTATTTATCTGTGAGCTTTACTGCATGTAGGGTCTGGTCATTTTCCCTTTATAGAAAATATAAGTAGAGGTAACATTTTTTGGATGGTCTATATCAGTGTTAATTATTGCCATCAAAAAGATCAGCAACTGAAAATATGTAAAACAACTGAGCCCGCCCAGTTCTGAAACCTGCTGACGATTGGACGAAAATGTAACCTAAACCTGATGTGTTTGGACACCGTGACCGCATCCTGTATGAAACTGGAGAAATGAGAAAGAAAATGAGCAGTCAGACAACCAGGATGAGAGAAATAAGTTAGAGTTAGTTAGTGAATAAAACTGTACAAAGGAGTTTTTAGGCTTTACTTCCTCCTTCCCTAAATTGTTCCGTCGCCTTTCAGGTAGTTCCTGTCAAAAAACCCCAACTGGTGCCAAGTTTTTACTCATTGAGACCAGATGGCAAAAATACGACCAAACATTGCAACTTTAATCTCGTTCCTAATACGGCAGATTGACAACATTTGGTTTGGTTCATATTTTGCCCTTGAATCTAATCTAGCTTTACTTGGAGCGATACTGCACACACAACACAGTGACGACATTACAAAAATACGTGACAACGTATTTAAAATGCTAACGCTAGTTAACTCAACTTTGTAATGCAAAATGTTTTATCCGCGACGAACGTTACGTTTTTTTCGTTTTTCTGGACACTTCAAAGTGTATAACTTCGCACCATGACTACTTACAACCGGCTCTAGGAGAAGCAGGGGTCAAATTGGGACATTTGGATTGAAAAGTTTGAGGTTTTACGACAGAAAGTTAGCTAAATTAACTAACAACAACCAACATCAAACTGAAAACTGTTGTTACAGTTTCCTGCACTTATACCTAACGTTAGTTAACGTTGGCGTAGTGATTTAAGAACGAAGGTAACCGGTTAACAGGTGATTTGGGACTATATCTTGGGAGTCCTCGCCGCCAACCATTTAGAAGGAGCACTTACATGGTCATAAAATAATGTAATGTAAAATAATGCGTGATTAAAATAAATAATTCATTTTACCCCGCACTGGAAGGCTGTGTCCAGAGATGAGCACCACTTTGACGGAGGATGGGAGCATGAAGAGGAGAGAGCGCAGTCGCCGTACTGAACACCCAACCAGACGGTCAAAACCAGCAGCAGGGCAGCCTTCATGTTGTTCAGCTCTAGATTTACACTATAAAACAGAGTAAACACCAACACAACACCGACCTACAAACTACTGTACAGTGCTACTTTAAATACAGCCCCGGTGCTTCCTCGTGGACGCGTCCTGTTTTTTGATTGGCTCTGGGTCATATGACCAGGGCAGCGTCACTTGTATCCAGAACAAAACCGTGCAGAAACAACCCCGCTGCTGCTGGTTTTGGGGAAACATTATTCCACAGAAATGAGTCAAGATGTCATGAGACTGGTGTGGGCAAGAGCATGCTTTTACATCCTGATATTTAATGCAACTTTGAAGAAAATAATCCAATACACAGACAATTCAAACATATTTTCATTTTTTTTCACATAGTGGTAAAGGTAGTATTCCGATGCTTTTGTAGGCTACTGATACCACATACTCTGCTGCAACAAAAAGTGGCACAAAAGAAAAGATTAAAGTAAAATGCAAGCAAGTCAAAAGTGATGTTGGGTTCATGAGCTAAGTTGGATTCCAGCGCTGGCTTCTCAAATCTTGAGAGACAATGGGAATGAAAGAAATTGGTAAAATCTCAAAACATGCATTAATAATTTTATCACAAAAGTTTTGAAGAGTTAATCATTTAACCACATGCAATGATTTATTTATTCAATGTGTGTCTGCAAATATAGAGGAAGTTGGTGATACACTAGACTCACCAAATAATAAAATGGTCCTTAATACACACATACAAATTGTTAAGCAAGAATGAGGAAATAGAAAGTTCTTTATAATGAGTTGCAGTCTTGTGATCAGTTCATCCACGATGTTGTCTTTCCTGTTATGTGATCATATTCTTAGCATGAATTTTAAACACAGAGCAGCTCAGCCCACAGGTATTGCTCAAGAGGAGTCAGAAGAAACATATGCCGCAGAAAAACATGAGAAACCCTTGGACACTGTAAAAATGGGTTTTACCTGGTGACTCTCACATGATCTCTCCCAGCTTTCCTCTAAAACCAGGACAAGAGACAAAAAATAATCAAGGGCATGGCAAGACTGCATGATTCACATCTGCTTCTCTGTTTTTTGGCTTGTGTTACAGATACAGCTGAGCCAGTACAGTTCAGTTTTTAATCTTTGCTGTTTTTATATTTGTTTGCTTTTGCCATATTTTCCTACAGTGTATAGAAATGTATTATACTTTTTGAGAAAGTCATACACAATTTTTTCTCACTTCCTATTGGGTATTCTGATTGTTTTGGTTCAAAGCTTACGTATTAAACCTAATATAATGGAGGATTATACATTTTATGTATCAACAGCATTAAACCACTATATTCTTTTTATATTCTTTTATTTATTTTTTTTAAAAAGGCAGTTACATTATCTTTCTAGGAAACAAACCCCCTTGTCTTACACTGCAGACGTCACTATGAACAGCTTTTGTTACAACTGCTTTCTTGAGAAAAGTTCATATGAAACTGTTCTTAGGTAAAGGTAAGTGGGAAAATAATTCACCCTGTGTGGGGTTTCATATCATGTATCCCTGAGGCCTTGCAAAGATGTTGAATGCAGCAACATTTCCAAAAATGATTTTTAATGACTATAAATCTTGCATTGTTTGCATCTTTGTCAGCTTACTGGAGCCCTTTTTCAGCAGAGCATGTACGATACGTCAGAATACCTCCACATCCCAAAATATTACTTTATAGCCCTAATCGTGGTAAAAACAAACAAACAAAAACCTCCAGACAGTGCAGTAAATTTCAGTGTTTCAGTTTCAAGGCATAACTAGGACAAGCACATATAAGTTTTTATATGAGTACTTGAAAGTGTGACAAGTTGATGATTGACAATTTTGTGAAGAAACAAGAAAAAGAACACATAAAGACAAAACCTTAATTTTATATATCTTTTATTGTCTTTTAAAATCATTGCATCAGCCTAAAGAAAGAACCGTACAGATGAGAGTACCTGTCTGAGGACAAACACAACTCTGAAGCAAGCTGTACACGAGAGAGAAAGAAAGAAATGTCGAATCTGAATTTAGACAGACCAACGGAGGGAGGATAACACAAGAGAACAGAAGTAGAATAACCATCTTTTCGTGCATAGGGGATGGGCACACCTCAACCAATAGGCCTCTACTGGCTGAAACAACAGTGCTCCCTCTGAGTTCAATTGCACTTTGGTGTAGAGTAGCTTTATCTGACTGCCCCATTTCCACTCATTGTTTTTGAAAGAGAGAGAAGACCATATCATTGTTAATTATGCATTTAGAACCATGTCTGTAGCTTCTGCTGAGGAAGTGATGCATGAGGCAACTTGTTAGGCAACAGAGCAGAGCAGACAAGACTTGTGATTAGTGTAAAAATGCGAATACTTGTTTGAAATGATTGCTGCTCTGTAATGTCGCCCAGGGTATAGCCAGATGGATCACTGCCTACTCCAGCGTCCAGAGTTGGGTCTGGAAAATGAACTACTGCACACCAGTGAAAAGTCCTACGACATTCACATCAGAATAATCAAACAAATTGCAACCTTTAAGGCCAAAGACTGAGAAGTGATGATCAGATACAGGCAGAAAAAGGGGAAATGATAGAAGAGTTATTAACGTCATTTCAATGGAAATCACACATGCTGAGACTATAGTGGGTGGATTTTGGTCTTAAAATTGAACCATTTTCATTTGTGTGTCATTTGTTTGTAGTGCAAAATCGAGATGCCTCTTGATAGTTATTCCTGAATTTCCTACTGTGTTTATGTAAAAACTGTACTCGTGCATGTTCACCAAGTGGCGTGCTCTTACTGTTATTCACAACATGTGGGTGTCACCACATATAAATTCTTTGTACTGAGTCCTGACCAGAGAAAAAACCTGGCAGAGTCATGCTGAAATTGCCTTGACTAAACATATTAAAAACAGCAAAAGATGCAACAGCGTCTCAAGTTAGGATTCAGTCCTGCGTATACAAGGCTCAGTGTAAGGTGAAGTAGTCAGCAGGTAAAGAATGACAAAGACTAATGAATAACTATGAAAGCATGAATCTTGTTGAGTGATTATTTTGAAACTGAGGGAGCACTGTTCTCATTAGTCAAAAAAAAAAAAAAAAAAGAGTAACGAACCGAAACAGAAAAAACAAAACAAAACAGAATAAGCAGTCATAACATTTCAAGTTTAAAACGACAGAGGAAATAAAGAAATATAAATCAATCTATCACAGCCACTTTGAGGGACAGACAGATTGATTCTCAAACGCTTATTTACTATTTGGTTAATTACATATTGTAAACATTTGTATTTTTTTTTTTCTGTACGGAGGAAAAAATTTAAGCTAGCTTATTTTTTTTCTTTATAGGCTCTGTAAGGTTATCATTAACAGATATAAACAAACAAACAAACAAACAAACAGAAACACTGGGACAGACAAATCTATCAGCTTTTTTAAAAAGCCAAATAAAAAAAATATACTCAGGCACCATAAAAGAACACTTTCTAATGCCATCATTGTTCCATGTACAAAGATCTGCTTAAAGGAGTGATCACAAAGTGTGAATCGTGTACCTTTTCGACAGGTTTTTACCGTCAGCGGCCTCAGAGATCTACCATCGTATGATACAGTGGTAAGATGTTTCACTCTGTTGCTGCATCAGTGTCCAAACTGTGGTGGATCTCTGAGGCAGCATCCTACTGTAAGTGTATCTTTTGTGGTGCGACTTTAACACTCCGCCTACTCACGAAAACCAGAATCTTCCAAATGACAAAACAGATTCTCATGTTAAAAAAAACAAAACAAAACAACAAAACTCTAATATTTAATAAAATGCAAAGCAGCCAAGACTGCGTTTAACATATAGACTCAGCTCTGTAAATATTAACACATGTACATGAGCTTGCTTCTTCCTCCGAACGCACCTGATAATCATGCTTAATAGATTACATGTATGTTGATCAACTGTGACCACAAAGTTTGTTGCTGATCATGATGAAGCTCACTGCAGCTGATTAGTAAAAATGCTTCGATGACTGCTCGAGTACAAAGCAGCCGCGGAGCAAGTCTAAAGATCACGTTCACATCAAAGCCTCGTTTCTGATTTGTTTCAAGCACAATCCAAATCAGAATTAACATCATCCAAAAATATAGATATCTAAGTATATATTTCAAAATATTTATTCTCTAGTATGTCTCTCATTCTTCAAACCTTAATAGACACCAAATATATGTTTCTTTGTAGTCAGTGAAAGATGTGCTTTGTGTGTGAGGCCATTTCAAGAAATATCATTTACAGTGTACCAAAGCCGATGAAAAAATATTTAATTCCTTGAATGATCATTTGTCATATAGAAAAATGTGTTTCAAGAAGCTCCGACACAAATGCATATCTATGAGATGAGCGGGATGAAAGCTTTGAGTTTCAGAGTAACATCTACCAAAAGTGGGCTTAAAGTCTCGACTCAAAGTCAAAGCGCAGTAAAGTCTTCACCTTCTGCCCGCGTCACTGCATGACCAGGTTTCATTGCTACTAAAGTTGCATTGCTTCTAGCTGTTAAACATCTGTGATTAACATGGCGTTTATGGCAGATTAAAGTGTTGACCTGCACTGCAAAAATGTCCATCTTAACAAGGGATGCAGAAAGCCGGTCAGCTCAACAATTCCACCTTTTTTTTTTAGCAAAACTCCTTTGAATAAACTTTTTTTGGATGAACTGCTTGATTTTTCCAGATATGCCGATATAATGCAAATGGTTGCGTCACCAAAATCCAGACATAGTATTCAATTACTGTACACCTTGCCTTATCAAGCCATGCATTTAGTATAGCTGTTATCGAGATCATCAAAAGCAATGTGTCTTTCCAAAAATAATGTGTTGTTTGCTTTGCATAACCCACAATCATCACCGGAATCAGTATCTAAAAGGACATTTCTGTAGTTCCAAAGAAAATTAGAAAAAAGAAAAATGTCCTTTGTATTTTCCTAACCTTTATTAAAATCATTGTGAGTTCTAAAGAGAATTTGGCTGCCAGATTAAGTTACTTTTCATGTCAAGATTTAACACGAAAAACACAATCAATTTTATAATTACTATTATTATAATAATAGTACGTAAGTTATTATAACTTTTACTTTTGATACTTAAAGTACATTTTGCTGCAAAAACCTTTATACTTTTACTTAAGTTGTAAATTCAGGATCTGTTTTTCAGTGGAGTACTTTGCTGTGTGTTCTTAGTGCTTTTACTAAACATGGGATCTGAATACTTCAAATCTCAATAAAGGATATAGGCTAAAGGAAATGAGAAAGGAATCAGTGATATATCTCTACACTGCATTTAGAGAATTCGACCAGCTTGTATCACACCTGCCACTTCTGGATGGTTTCACGCAGTTAGGAACATTCCCAAGCAAAAATGAGTAATCTACCACAGACAATATCTCAATATGGCAATTACAGGCATGTTTATTTATCACTAGTAGAAAGTAGAAAAATGTCTGTGATTTGGGTAAACTGACTGTTTAGGAAAATCACTGTTTTCGCATCCTGTTAAGTTGGACAATTTTGCTGTGTGGACACAAATTGCATAATGAGCCAGCAGCTCTCCTTAAAGTTTGTTTGAAAAGTATGACAGAATTTTTTTTATACAGTCCATATAGTAAAACTAAATCTATAATGAAAACATTGCAATCCGTCAAAAAAGCATCAGAATTACATGACAGCTGTTGACTGCAAAAACAACAAAAGCATATACTGTACACTGTATACTCCAATATCATAAAGAAAACTGTTGATCACTCCAGATATACTGTTTGGAAAGACCTTAAAACTATCAACTAAAACACTATTGACAACTGAGCTTCACCACTGCCTGTGAGTTTATGGTTGGTGGGAGTTAGACACACTAGTCTAGTGAGTGTGTGGAACAGAAAAAAAAAGTGCAGTCACAAAAGTGTTGGTCCAACAAACTGGATAATGGATGTGTCAGGAGTGGTGGATCATGACTCAACCAGATTGCCTGTTTGCAGAAGGAACTGACTCTAAATATAAAACACTGAGAAATGCTGCATGCATTAACTTGAGAGCTTATCAAATGAGCTTCAAACAACTGGGCTGGGCCACGGATGTGTTCACATTTCTATCTTATCTGAGATTTCTCAAAAATATACCGGACAAATAATAAAACACACACACGCACACACACACAC
>JAOWBC010000115.1:13604352-13614541 GCA_028566105.1 Hypoplectrus providencianus
CCCCCATCCTCAGACAGCGAAAAAAGTCCAGCCGTTTTCCCAGTTGCCATGTTGTATTTGTTTACAGTCAGAGCACTGCTGCAGAAAAGACGCGAAAACTAGATGAAGACGAGGTAAAAGAAAAAGCTCTGCGGTGTGCAGGAGCGCTCCTGTTCAGTAATCCTTTTTTATTATTTAGTTCCAGAGCAGAAAAAGTCGTGCGAGGTGAGAGAAGTGTCATCTCTGTTACAGTTCCAGCCTGATTGTGTTGTAGTAGCTCACAGTACAGGGCAGCAGCAGCTGGCAGGCTCAGCGTCACTGGATCCATCCTTTCTGAGGACTTTTTATTCAGTCAGAGCAGAGAGCGACAGTAAGCAGACAGAAAAGCAGAGTGAGGCTGAGAGACAGAGCACTTTGCTATCAGCAGAGTCCAAACGGCTGAGAGAGACCACAGGAAAATAATTAATGAATAGGCTGCAAGTAACTCACTGTTGCTAGAGAGAGGGAAAGCTAATCCTGCATTCTGATTGGCTGCTGCTCTGGCCATGTGCTCCCCAGTCACCAGTGAAGCCGGGCAAATCAAGGAAACGTTCTAATATTAGAAAATGTATCTAGGCAGTGATCAAACATCTGACCCAAACAACTCCATCTTTTCCCACGCACTTGACTTTTGTCATCTCTGTAACCCTGATGGTTGCTAACATATTTGAGGAAATGATGATTTAAATCAAATGAAACTGACACAGGACGATGATGAAAGACATAACATGGAAAAACTGAAGGCTGCATGTGATTGGAGAGACTTCCATGAGTCATGTTGAGTCGTGCAATGAGATGAAGGGAGATGATTTTTGAGTTAACAGGGTGAAAAATGGAATGGCTATATGCACAAAAAGACAGAAAGATACAATGTGATTTATTTAGAGAGAAATGGAAATGGAATGAGGAAATATGACACAATTCACTACTTATTAAGTGACATACTATGTGGTAACAACATAACTGTGCATGAAAACACAGCATTTTATTTTATATAATAGTACTTCCACAGTCACAGGAATTCATTTTTCTTCTGATTTAATATTTGTTATGTACTTTACACACATTCTGTTTAATTGTTGGGAAAAATTGAGACCTAGATTGAACTCAAAATGGCTCTGCTGTCTGCAGACATCAAATGACTCTTGATGTGTTTATTCAGCCAGTGAAGCTCTGACCTGTTCATTATACACCAGTATGCATAATGTAAAATGGCAAATAAGCTATTCAGAGCATCACTAACACAGCCAAGTGAGACAAGAGCTACTGACACAGCTTAAAGACCAACAATTGTAAATGTTTATATATATGTTTTGCTGTTGTACTTCAATTATTTATACAAAAAAATATGAGGTAGGTGGTAATTCACAAATTTAAAAAGAAGATGCTGTTGTTCATTGGCAGGAGAATAAAGGCAGCAATTACTTTCAGAATTTGTAAAATGGTTCCAGCCTTTCAAATTAGACAATTTTCTGCTTTTAACTTCTTTTTTTTTTATCTCAAAGACAAAAATATTTTATGGAGTTTTTGACTCTAGGTGGGACAAAAAGAAACAAAAATAATACTATAGTACAGGATATATCAATCATTTATTATTATATCATACTGGTAAATAAATCCTTGTTAAGAAAAACTATTTGGTGTATATTATGTATAGTTATTATCTCCTTGATCTGCTATTATCTCCATGACCTGCTATCAAAATTGTCCATGTATGTGTGGAATTTGAAAAGTCTATGCCATTTTTCTAAATTCCCAATACTTAATTTACCACCATTTATGCATTTAAAAATGTATCTGCAGCAATTTAATATTAGCCAACAACCCAGATTCCAAAAGAGTTGGGGTGCTGTGAAAAAACATAAATGTAAACACTATGCATCACATTCAAAAGTTTATACATTACATAATTCGTCTTTTCTCATTGTTTGAATGTGGGTCACAAAGGCTATGTGAATACATGTTTTATTTGTTTAAAGTGCTTTTTTCCAGTGTCCCAAAATGTTTGGAATCAGAGTTATATGTCATCCCAGCCAATTTGTTTTGGATCTAGCGCCGTAATATAAATACCACCTACATTAAACACACCTCAATACTCAATATGTATATATATGTAATTAAATGTTTTGGGGTTTTTTTTAACCCGTCAATCTATCACCCAGCAGTCAGATACTGATGCAGAAGAACAAGTTCCTCTGAGTACCTGAGGGTGTTGCACATCTTCTCACTTTTCAACCTACCAAATCAATCATCATCATCATCAATCGCGCCTTCTTTTTGAGTTTCATCAGCTGTCACATACATGTAGGTCAGTGTAATACTAGGTGGACCCATAATTTTTAACATGTCCTCAGAAGATTTAAAGGGAAACGTGCCTCAGCAAATCCAGTCCAGATAACAGCAGGAGTTCACCAAACAGTTTGGATTATTTTCCAAAAGGAGCTGATGGCATATTGGTTTTGAGAATGTAGTTTTAGTTTGCTCACTTTTTACAAAAAGGATAAAATCAACACGTTGCGGTTTGTCTCAGAGACACCGTGTTGTGCAGTTTTCTGTTGTCCTTAAGTGACTTTCACAGAGACACGTATATGCATTGTACAAAAGTGAAACTTTTACAGGAACACACAGTTATTGCTTTAAAGTTTGTGTATGCGTTGGCCCTTCACGGCCCTGCTGGTGAGGAGCTGACTACAGAGCCACCACGCATGCATGCTGGCCTCGGGCCATCTGTCCACATGGAACTGAAAAATCTACTGCGCCACAGGCAGCGAGGACACGCCAACAACACAGGAGCTTGTGAGGACTCACTTTTCAGCATAAAATGGGGGCTTAGGCATTTTATGATCTGAGTTATGTTCACCTGAATTCTATCTGTCCTTAATGAAGCTGAAAAGCTCACTTCGCTAAGTAGAAACATCTGCTACAAAGATTATGCAGCACTGAGACGGCACTGTTCTGAAAAGTCAACCACACCACAAGGCTCTACAGTTAAAGAGGACTCGCTGTATTTATCAGACGATATAAGATGCAGGATTTTCAGCGCCTCAGCTAGTTTTAAATACTACTTTATTCCATGCGACCACACTGTTAAATTTAAACATTTCAACTTCGACAAAGACAGAAAATTTGATAAACCTGCAGGCCGGCTCGAGTTGAAAACAACACAAGGCTTTTTTGCTGTGTAGTTAGCATGCAGTAAGCTTCATACTTTAACTATTTACTCCTAATAAGTCCAATATAAATACACAATACTGCACTCCAATTCCTCCATGAGTATAATGTTTAAACATAAATATAGCAAAATATAGTGGCCTCAATTATGACACACAGCCATGACAAATCTAATCAAATGCTAATCCCACTGTGACACAGGAAGATGAGGAACTGATGTTACTTGGCTGGCAATTAGGCTAAGTTTTTCAGATTCAGTGATAGCCTAATCAACTTATTTTAACTTGCCAAATCATAACTACAACTTGACATTCTGATACTGCAGAAATATTTTATAATGTGAATAATAATGCTGGATGATATGAGTCTATAGAGGAAAAACACTCACTAAGTGAGTAACATGTTCCTGATTCCTACCAGCTATGGCTGCAAATTACAGCAATTTTCATTATTGGTAGTCAATTATTACATTGATTTCCTTTGAGGAAAAACTATGGTGAAAATGTTGATCAGCGTTTCCCCAAAGCCGAGAACTTACAATAACAATTTGTCTGTTATTCCCATGATATATTCACAAGTTACTCATATTAAAGAACAAAATTTTAAACTGAATTACTGAGACTGACTTATTCAATAGTTGACAGCTAATTAATCATGCTGCCAGAATCTGACACGTTACATATATTTCAAGAGAATAATTAAATGTTTACCCAGTGTGTGGTGCATAGGATTCCAACAAGGATCATTTACCACACTAAAAATTTTAACTTTTGCTAACTATCATATGTTTGATTATTCTTGGGTACAAATCCTAAACGAGCGTCTGCTGTAATTCCAAGCATAACCACGCCAAACTGTCCTTAAAGCTGTATTCTGCTGCTATTTCGATCAAATAAAAGTTTAAGTTTAACTGGGTCCCCCTGCTGAAGGACATAAAACAAAAATAACCACAGCTGTACTGCGTCTGGTGGAACTTGAAGTTAGTTTTTATTCAGCCCCTCTGAGAAGTGACACCTGGCATTTCGAAAAAGCTTCACTTCTTCTAGAAGTTTTGACGCAACAATCCCTGCAAGTCATTCGGAGCATTTGAAGACATTTGGATGAAGAATGAAGGCTTCACCACAAGTCATACTTCACACTGATAAAGCAGTATAATGGAGGATTGGCATTTGGTTGCATAATGCTGGATTCAGTAATTACAGGAGAAAAAGAGGGGGTCTCCACACAGTTGAGTGGTTGTCTTATTATGCAAGTGGCACAATTTCCATTAACTCCTTGATGCATGCTAAATCCTCAAACCAGGGATGTAACACACACACACACACACACACACACACACATCATTTCAGGCCCTCAGCTGTGTTGGGCCTCCACATTGCATGGCCTCTTATAGTCTAGAGTGAATGTAAAGGCACTATTATAGTGACCATGTAATAACAATGTTATACATACAGAGTACACTGCTAAGGTTGGCGCATAGGATGTGTTTGAGTTTTGCAGACTAAAGTTTTCAATCTGAGCAACTTTTGAATTTTAACATTTAGCAAAAGCCACCCACTTTTAACACAGAGGTTTAAGATGTGCACGAATTCACAACTTGAAGGGCGACTAACTAGTTAAAAAGTACCCTTGGCCTTATTCTCAGGACATATTAAAGAATGAGCAACAAACACGACAAAAATAACTCAACCCTTAAGTAAATTTAAAATGCAAGCGTTAGTGTTTCAGTAACTTAACGGGCTCACCATTTGATACACGTCAACTGTCGAAAAGCGCGAGCACCGAGCAACATGCTGCACGAGTAAATATTACATTTCAGCGCAATGTGTACTGCGCAAAAAATAAAAAAAAAACACGAAACAAATCTCGAGTTTATACTGTAGAACAAGGGCACGAGTCAACAGCGTGAAGCTGCGTGCGCAAAGCACACTTGCAGCGCTTCCACCATTTTCCAGTACAGTGGCTGTAACTGGAAATGTGCAATAACTTGGAAAAACTCACCCGCGGATATTTCTTGACTCTTCTCACTGAGCTCGGGCGCTTTAAACACTTAAAAGTAGCAGGCAAGAGTCCGTGTGGTGTCTTGTCCGCGGACGATAGCTTCTCGGTGTACAATAAACTTCTAGCAAACCTTCTGTTCACTTATTGCTGCGCCTTCTTTCTTTCGCTCTTTCTTTCTTTTCCCGTTCATGACTCCCTGCTCCCCTACACAGCCATTTTCCAGCTCAGCACGGCGCAGGGAAGGAGAGTGCGTGGGAACTAATATAAAGAGCGCGGAAAGTCACGAAGCCGAGCGGAAAAGCCCGAACGATTAGTGAGGGGTCACCGAATGGCCTCGGCCCATAATGGAAATTTGAACCTGGCAATCTTAAACTGCAGGGCTGTTTTTTTTTTCTTTTCCAATAACCGTATACTTTAGGACCTTATTATATTTAGTGCCAGTCCTTTTAAACCATATTAGTTTTCTCAAAACTAACAAGTTATTCCAGCTCATCTACTTCTAGTGATGGAATATACACTTATTCGAGTAATGCAGGCAAAGTCCACCTTTACCAGCTGCAACATGAACATAAACATGTTTATGTTCTTCTGTTTATATATTAATTAATATAAGGATATATTTTATTTTTATTCTTGCTACTTTACCCCTCAAACCCTTCATCTACATCTTCATTTTTCTGATTTGGTGACTGATTTAGAATTAATAGGGAAAACAGTATAACTGTTCAGGGCAAAATCTGTGTATTTTAGTCAAACCATGTGTATTATTACCACATAGAGTTATTATTATTTTAGTATCTATATGTTTATCAGTATGTGTTTATCAGAGTGCTATACTTGACCACGACTACTCTGAAAAAATTATGATAAATTACATATAAAATAAACCTTGTATTTACTGTTGTATGAGGGGAAAATAAGAAATCCACACAAAATTTGTAGTCCTGGACTTTGTAGTCCCTTTGCAATGCATTTATTTCAAGCACTGTTAAGACAATAAAAAAACAATGTCACACCAGTCTGCATCAGATACCCACATGGTAGGAATTTCACAAAGGCCAGTTTGTCATTTGGGGAGAGAGTCAAAGGAAGTTGACAGTTAAGCACCCATGTGAAAACATGAGGTTTATCACACACACACACACACACACGCTTGGTAGATAGAGATGACAGGAGTTGTTGTGGAGTTTCGTATTTAGTGCGCGACTCAGAAACCACTGCTCTGGAGTACTGATGAGTGTGCCACAAAATGAAATCTTGATTTTAAAAAAGTCAGGAAATACTGTGACTGTTTGGTTTGGGTACAAAATAAGATGGAATTAACAAGATGTGTATTGCATCAGAAAGTCAGTGATGAATCCTACACAGATACAGTTTTCCCCATCAAAGTACAACATACAGACTTCTAACTTCTAATTTGAACCCCCACAATCTATCACCCCTGTTGAGTCTTCGTATGTGCTAAACATCCATTATAAATTCCCACATCAATACTTCCCTCAGCTCTCTAAAATACAAATAGGTGCCTTCATAAAACCAAGGAATACAGTACACATTATTCTAATATAAGAAAAGAAACCTTCTCTGTTTCTGAATGAACACAGTAGAGAACAAATTAAAAATGGAGATAAAAATAGATATAAAGGATGAGTAAAAAAAACAAGGAGTATGCTGAAAAATTGTGGGAATATTATAGTGGGATGTGAAGCATGCACAACCCTTTGAGGCTGATCACAAAGTGAGATTAAGACGCTGCCACGTATAAGTGACATTACACAATGAATCCAAGTCCATCTACCCTTACAAGGTCACTTTCAAAAGACACCACCGACAGCTGTTATAAGGTCCACCATTGTTTATACAATATACATCAACAGCATTGGTTATTAGTACTGCAACAAGACTGTTTCCATATCAAAATATACAAAAGGAGATCACCTCTACTCAATCCTTCATCCACTCAGGGTTCTGGTTGAACTTCCCTGTCATTCTTTTGCTTTCATAATAATTTAAGTCCACACACATATTTGCACTAAAATGTAAACATTCATTCATAACACGCATTTAAAAAAAAACAGCCAAGGGAACCAGTTTTGTGTGTTGCATCCACTGTACAATTATTGAATCTCACAGAGAAGGAAATCATCCTGAAATATAAATGTGCTCTAACTATTACACGGCTACAACAACTTGTGCAAACACTTCAGCTAGACTAGTTATGTAAGGAGCTGGACGGAGGCTTGATTGAACAAGGTATTTGAGGACAGAGACAACAGCCTGGTTTTCAAAGATATTCACAAAGCTCTATCTACACACCTGTATGTTGATCAGGTTCATTTATACCACCACTAGAGGAGTGACACACTTTTTTTTTCCTTACAGGACAGACAGGAAGTCAATGGAGAGCCCATGCATGCATGAAGCTTCTTATGTACAACTACAGTACCTCTTTTTAAATGGTTCCTATGGCTAAACCATGCTTTGGCACCACAGCTAGGCTTCCGAGTATTGAGATCTGAATATATTTGTCCTTTGAAAAGATTTTATACAAGGCCTGTGTTCGGTATGGATGAGTCCAAATGGACACCAACACAATCTGTATGATAGAGAGGCAGCACAGAAGATCTTCTAAATTTCTAAAATACATTACACGTCGCAGGACAAACACTGTAATGCTGCATTTCCACTGCATAGTTCAGCTCAGCTCAACTTAACTACCTCCCTCTTTTTTTGGTTTTCCATTCAGTTTTATATAATAAAGATGACTGATTTGGGATTAAAACAAAATTGAATAGTGATTATTCGGAATGATACTGCATTGCAATGAATTACGATATTAGAGGTAATGATCATATTTGCATCATTATTCTCTTTTTATTAGTCAAAACGCAACATGACACATCATGCATTAACTAGCACCAATAATTCACTCAACTCAGATTTTTTTCAGAATGGCAGCATGTCTATGGCCAGCAGCTGATGAACACGCCTGCAGTGAGGGTGGACTATCCACAGGGAGAATTAAATAGCAAATTGGACCGGGTACCAGAGCTGCGTCATGTTTTATCTAGCCCTACTAAACAGTGGAAATGAGGCATATGTTTATTTCCATAAGACCCAACCTGAACACGTAACAACACCCAGTTCTAGACAGGCATTGAGGTATAAAAGAAATATGGTACAATATCTAGCCTTCTTTGCAACTGCTGTAAAACGCCAGTGAGAAGTTGTTTTCTTTTGTGCAATAAATGTACAGCTGAAGCATCCAAGGCTTTCTCAGCAACCAAAACAAAAAAAAGGATGAGCATAAAAAGTCATAAATAAGTTTCTTCATTTAAAACCAAAAGTATTTACAAAATACATCAGTTACAGGCGCCACAGTGATTTGAGAACCAAGAGAACAAGCAACTAGGAAGTAAACATAGTTTGGCAGTCATTATTCTGTTAACAGTGTTGCATGATGCATAAATATTTCCAAGAAACATCGATGTTAATGTGTTCTGTCTTCAAGCGGTCGCTTGTGATGATTTGGGACTTGGTCACAGTTTTCTGGACACATGCAAGGCCTTCAAATGGAAGTACAGTAGCAGGTCAAAGACTTCACTTATCGGTCTCCTTCTGAATGAGACTCTTCTTAAACCTGTTATCTCTGGCAAAGTGACAAAACTAAAACCCCTCTTTGTCTTTTGACTTGGCTTTCTGTGGTGTTGTTGTACCCTGTGATCCCCTTCCTTCCAGCTTCACAGCAGATTCTGGCTGTGCAGAGTTGATCCAGGATGCCTTGAATGCCTTTGGCTGCGTGGCCGGAAGCGTCGGGCTTGGCGTCGCCTCTCTCTCCTCCAAATCGTCAAAACTCACTTCCTGCACCGCCTCCTGTTTCTTGAAGGAGTCCCTTCGCTCCGACAGCGCCAGCTTCCTCATCACCACCACTTCTTTGGAGTGGTGGTTGCCGCTGCGGTGTTGTGGCGAGGCGGTGGAGCGGAAGTGCTCGCTGCCTCCACTGGCTGTTTCCTGGTGGCCTCTCTGCGCCCCTATGTACAGACCCTGACGGCCGTGCTCACCCACACAGACAAATCCAGTGGCGGTGTCCCCCTCCATGTCCTCCAGCCCCTCCCCTTCAGACAGAGGCACCTCCATGGTGTGACGGCGAGTGCTGTAGGCCTTTCTATCTGCATGGTATCCCCCTGTCGTCTTGTCTCCTGTCAGCTTCTCTGCTGACTGGACCCTCTTTAGAAGTGGCGACCGTGGTGGCTCTGCACTGCGGGGCCGCACAGAATGTCGGGTGATAGTGGGAGGGGACAATGTCTTGCCGTGGAAACCCTGTAGGGTCTTGGGGTGACTGGGGAGACAGGATGGAGAGCACTGGGGAGAGAGGGGCTGAGGAGGGGGGATGCAAGCCAGTGGTGAAGGAGGGATACTGCTGGTGGACTTGCAGCGGCCAGCTTTGGTGTATCGACCCAAAACGTGTAGGGAGCTAGGACGGGCCTGAGGCACAGGCGAGTTAGGAGAGCTGGAGCAGGGGGAAGAACTCGAATCTGACAGGGAGAGGAATAAAATTAAACAGCTTAGCATTCGTAGATGTTTTTCACAACATAAAAAAATAAGGCAAAAAGAGAATGACTCCTGTTGTAGGATGCTAGTGACTCACCTCCGGAGTGGTCAGGAGCAGGAGAGCGACAAGGCGTAGATGGCCCAGGAGAGAGGCTCTGAGTGGGGGAGCCCGAGAGGCTGTCGCTAGATGACTGGTGGAAACCTGAAGAAAAGCTACGACTACTCTGCATGGGTGGAGGAGGTGTATGCTTAGACAGCTTCTTCAAGATACTACGTCGTCGGCTGCACAGGAGGAGAGAGGAGTAGAAAGAAAGTAAGCTGTCTCAATGGGCCAAAAAATAGGGATAAACAACAATACAATACAATACAATACAATAGCCAAAGAAAAGACAACTTTAATAAAGTTTTAAATGTAATGTATGAACTTTTCTGAAATGGAATTTAAAGG
>JAOWBC010000115.1:13614641-13624802 GCA_028566105.1 Hypoplectrus providencianus
ACAATAGCCAAAGAAAAGACAACTTTAATAAAGTTTTAAATGTAATGTATGAACTTTTCTGAAATGGAATTTAAAGGTATACAACTGGTGCAAAAATATAGGTGTATTTTTAGTCCAATTAAGTTAAGACAGACCAAACATTTGACCGTAAACTGCAATCTCTGGCATATGAGGCCAAGTTGTGCATCTAAAATCTAATACTAAGCTTCAGATAGGAGTTTCTAAAGTCAGTCAGTAATGACTTATGTATGACTTCATCCTCCCCTCTTGTACCTGTCCTGTCCGTCCTTTCTCTTGCTCTTCTTGCTGCGCCGGGCCATTTTGGCCTTGTAGCTTGATTTTCTGGCAGGGCCCACCTTGATAGAAGTGTTCTCCAATGCAGTAGTCTGCAGGGTCACCCTGTTGCCACTCTGTTGAACAAATCATAAGCATAAATCTATAAGTCATTCTCTGTGAGGAGTATATTTCTAGTGTGAAGTGTATTTCTTTAAAAAAGACCCAGCTGTGAGTACATTTAGACTTCTCTACTTTAAACACATTGCAAACATTAAAAATCTATCAGTACATATGAAGAAATACAGTAAAGGGATAATCTTTATACCTTAAGCAGGAGCTCCACCACCTCAGTGTGGACGAGTCCCTGCACTGACTCCCCGTTGACGTGAGTGATGAGATCACCAGCTCTCAAGCCTGCCTCATGTGCTGGACTGCCTTCCTCAACACACTGTGGACACAAACACATGTACAATGAAATTACAGGTCAAGCAACCATCCAATCAGCTGTTACCATGACTAAAACTGTTTTACCTGTGTAAAAAAAAAAAATGTAAACACTTACACATTCATGCACAGATTCAGAAAACTCAGAATGTATACATAAAAAACAGAAAATTACTAATTTGATTTGGGGAAATTAGACAAGATCTTAAGATCATGGAAGTTTTTTTTTATATTTCCTTTTAAAAGCTAAATGCAACTAATTTTGTTTCTTATGCAGTATTCGTCATTATGTCAGATGAGGACACATACCCAGACCATGTGGTGGACAGTGTAGACATCGCTGTCTCCCATGTAGACTCTAATAGCTCGCAATGCAAAGCCAAACCTCTTCCCAGAGCTGTGGATGACCACAGGAGGCCTGAGGCAGCTGATGCTGACAGAGAGGTCCCTGCTGGGGGATGAGTCTCTGGAAGAGGGGTTGGACGACAGGGACAAGGACGATTTGGGGCTTGTAGGAGGACCTGCTGTGTCGTCTGGATTGCGGAAAAGATGAATAAAAAGGTGTTTATAGAAATACTTTTTTGCATCATTCAGAATTTGATCTAATTTCTACCAGACTACTATGACAAACAGTGACAATAATTTACCTTATTCTACTGTGTGTGATTCTTAGTTAATTAATAGAAATGGGAAACATCATAATAAGTCTAGTGACATTATTTTTGGCTAGACTGTTGGTGTTTATGGTTTGTGTAAATTTCACATCATTAGTCTGTAGAGGGCACTGTAAACACATAAATAGTCTTAGCAAATACAAGCAAATTACAGTCCTGCCTCTGATTAAAAAACATGATTATGGCTGGAATCTAATTAAGCAGCTGAATCTATACATTCTTTGATGGGAACTAGAAAGATACACATTTTTTTTAACATCAACTGTATTATCATTCTGTCTACCTGGGGTGATGATGAGGGACAGGCCAGAGACAGAGGCAGACTTGGGGACTTTTCCAGCTGGGGATCTTGGTTTCTCTGGGGTCTCTAGCTGGTGGGCGATGCGACGAGACGCCCCTCTTCGGAATGATGGCCTGGTGCCTGTGCTGTTGCTCCGGAGCCGAATTCGCCGCAGGTTGGAAACCATCCCATCTATGATTCAGAGTTATAGATTATGACGACCAGTGTGATAAGAGGAGAGGAGAATGTACAGAGGTGTGTGTATGTTGGTCCTACCTTCCTCTTCGGCGGAGATGGCGAAGCGAGGCATGATGTCCAGGCTCTGGGTGCTGTTCATCACCAGAGGGCTGGCACTGCGCTCTGACTGGGAGGAGCTGGATGAAGCTCGAGGACGTAGACTGCAAGAAAAACAAAGTAAACATACAAGGATTCAGTTAAACCTGTGTAGTTACTTAGAGCTATAAGTTAACACGTTGATTTCCTTTGTGAAAAACGATGGAGTACCTATGGATTAAAAAAATATCCACAAATTAACATTTAGCCAATTTGTTTAAGTCTACATTCAGGCTGTACCCAAAGGTTTGAAGTTTGAAAGCTTCATTTATTTTGTTGGAGGATTTTTCTAGGGTGATAAAATATGATGACAGACATTAGAAACTTCTTCTGAAAGAGGAAAAAAAACTCAATAGAAGTTTCATATAAAAATAATTCCTAACAGAATTACATTTACATATGTGCATGAAATTACCCCAGATATGTTTCTCAATGAGTATATATTTGGTTACATTTATTTTTAGGAAAAAAAAAAAGAACAAGTTAACAGTCAACTGTGTCATAGAGGAATTTGAAGCCTTTCCCACTATGGACTGAATGGAAAGCAGGAAACCTGATACTGCCTTCACACCCAAAAGCAATGTAAAAGCCTCCACCTGACCTGCAGATCAGGTGCAGCAATTCACAGCATACTGAGTAAACCCACATTAAAATGCACACAGACTCCATGTAGAAAGGATCAATGAATATGAATATAGAGTGCTTCATATTTAACCAGAGAGAATTTTACACTTCGGTCTCACATTTTTTACAAGACTGATGGCTAACAAGGCGAGGATGAGGCTGTAATTCTTTTCCTCTCATAATTGGGACATCACTCTCTCATGTTTCGTGCTCTCACCTCCCCCTGTGTCCATCTGCCCTCCTGTCTCCACCAGCCAAGTGTTTGTGTCCATCGCCAGGGGAGAGGACTCCCCTGCCCTCCCATCGCTCCTCCTTCTCCTCACTGTGGCTTCGCTCTGACGATGATAGGCTCTGGTTGGATGGTGTGGAGGTGGAGAGGTGCTCTGTGCTGCTGTACACCTACAGTTTAAAAAGAAAATGTGTTACATATATTCTAATCTAGAGGACTGTTTTCTCAGAGAATTCACACCAATGTTTACTTCTATCCAAAAGTAATTCATGTAACATACTTCCTTTAGTGACATATCTATTATAGTGCTGAAATAAACTAAAGGTGAAGACCAACAAGCTGAGCAGTAACCTTGCTAAAGCGATGAGCCACTGAGGAGAACTGTCGGAGTTCCAGAGATGATTCATCATCGTTGGTTTCATCATCATCATCCGAGTCCAGGTGACAGTAGCGTTCTGAACGGGCTGTAAAAAACACAACAATGTTTTGCTGTTCTGACAGCATTTTCTCACAGTCCTGTGTAACTCTAGTTTTCCAACCAAGTTGTGTCTTGGCTAATCTCTGTGTGTGTGCTGGTTTGCCACATACTGTCAAAGTAACTGGTGTCCTCTTCAGTCTCTAGTTGAGGTATGAATTCTGCTTTCTGTCTCAGGAGGCCGTTCCAGTCCAGACCCAGAAAGAACAAGTGCATCTTCACCTCAGTGGTTCCACCTAGAAAGCAAAAATAGGAGAAAAAATGATGAACAAGTTTTATATGTGAACACCCTGGGCCTGTTGTACGGCTACTTCTCAGCAGAGCTGGGTGATTAATAGAAATTAGTTTTCAGGTTATAATTTTGGCTAACAACAATTATGGAAACAATTTTTTTAAGGTATAAAACAATCATGGTGTGGTATTTATGTATTCCTTATATACCTTCAGATTCTATTCATTTTTAGTTGAATTATATTTCAAGTTCAGGGAATTCCACTGTCAACATTTTTTCTAATAAATCTTAAATGAAAGAGTTCTATTTGAATGTGTGCACTGTGTAATAGTATGTGCAATGAATATGAACATACACACACACACACACACACACACACACACACATATATATATATATATATATATATATATAGATATATATAGAGAGAGAGAGAAAGAGAGAGAGAGAGAGAGAGAGAGAGAGAGAGAGACATAGATATATAGATAAGATTAGCTGGGAAGACAAAAGATAGATCTATAATACCAAGTGTGTGTGTATACACATTCATGTCTGAAGGATAAAGAAAAACTTTTATTAATATTCTTAAGACTGTACATTTTCCACCTTTAACTTTATGGCACGGCTATCTCTCTCTTGCAAAATCCCCCCTGTGGACAGCAGAAGGTCACAGTGCAGTGCAACCTGGGACCAAGCAGAGTGTACTCATCCATCCCCAGTCAAACTGCCACCAACCTGTTCCCAGACGCTCCAGAGGGCTCTGTCTCAGGAGTCTGGTGATAAGATCCTGGGCATCAGCTGGCAAAGCATCCTCCCCATCTGGCCAGATGATGTCATCTGGACAAAGAAAAACAGTGATCCAATGAAGGGATAGAATTGCATAGGTACAGTGTACAGACTACAGGCAATCACCAAAGACTATACTTCACAAAATATGGAAGTAAAATATTATGAAATGATGTGATTTAATTACAATGCACCAAACCATCTGGTCTCTTACCGTTGACCACTTGACCAAAGAGTTGTTCTGGTGTGTCCCCAAAGAAAGGCACACAACCCACTAAGAACTCATACAGGATGATGCCCATAGCCCACCAGTCTACTGGCTTCCCATATCCCTGCCTGAGGATCACCTCCGGAGCAATGTACTCTGGAGTACCACACACCTGTAGAGAGGGAAATATTAAAGGCTGATGTCATGTAAGGTCAACACAACAGACAAGGTGACGAGAAGAAGAGATGAGAAGAGACAAACCTGTTTGTCAATGAACTCTCTGGTATCCTTCTCAATGTGTCCTTCATATAAGTTGGTGGTCATGTTCATTAGACCAATCTTTGACAGCCCAAAGTCTGTCAGCTTTATATGTCCCATGGAGGTGATTAACAAACTACAAAAGGAGGAGACAGAAATGTTTCATGTTACATCAAACACTATCCCGAAAACAGAGATCCCAGACTCTGTGGAAATATCAAAGGCAGAAAGTTTCAGAATATTCTCTTCCGACTTCAAAAAGATTGCCAGGCTTTTAAAGACGATGGCAAGTCAAAAAAAATAAAAATGAATAAAGCCTCAAACGTAATTAGGTGCTGCCTCAAAGCAGCAGGAGAAAAAGTGAAAAGTGTGAAATGAGGACTCACTTGTCAGGTTTGAGGTCTCTGTGTACGATGCCGTAGTTGTGAAGGTACTCTAAAGCCAGAACAGTCTCTGCAAAATACATCCGAGCCATGTCCACAGGCAGAGGACCAATGTTCTTCAAGAGGTTGGCACAGTCCCCCCCTTCAAGTACAGAGAAAGACAGATACTTTTTGAGGCTTTCTGAGAGCCTGAGACTCTTGTGTGGGTGGGTATAAAAAGCCTACAGACAATATTATTTCAGTTGTGTGACATATCCTTGGCAAATAAATGGGCATGTGCAGGGACAGTTAAATCCTTACCTTCCACGTACTCCATGACCATGCAGAGGTGCCTGCGTGTTTCAAAAGAGCAGAACATAGAAACCACAAATGGGTTTTCAGCAAAGGTGAGGATGTCTCGCTCCACAAACACCTGCTGGATTTGGTTTCTTAGCATCAAGTTCTGCCGGTTGATTTTCTTCATGGCAAAACGTTGACGGGTCTCCTTGTGGCGCACCAGAAAGACAGTCCTGAATGGCAAGAGAAGGGAGGGCGGGAGGGACGGAGGAAGACAAAAGAGGAGAGAAGGAAAATTATAAGGCAATCAGGGATAGGAAAGTTTTTAAGGGAATGACAGTTAATGGGAGAGATACATTGAGTGATTTTTAGAGAGGGAAAAAAAGGCGAGAGACAAGAAGAAGAGGAGACATACACATCACTTACGAGTGAACACCAGGTCAGAATTGAAATGAAAATGCCAAGACAGATTCTAAGTGTAAACACAAAAATACTACAACAACACATCCTCATTTCAGTTCCTTTTCCGCTTTTATTGGGCTCTCTGCGGCATCCACAAAGACTGAGTCACAAGTCGGACACAAAGAAGGCTGTTTTACTCACCCATAGGCGCCGTTGCTAATAAGCTTGATAGTCTCAAAGTCGCTCTCCAGTGGTTTTCTGCGAGGAGGGGTGCAGGCTGCTCGGCTCTGAGTCACACCAAAAAAACAGAAGCAAAAAAAAGGAACTTAAATGCTGCATCAGTTTTATTCACTACTTTAACTGTATATATCCCCTTTAGTGTTGTTTTATACTTCTTTAGTAGAGCTGCAATGGTTTTTAACATCCTTTACCCACCACTATCCGTTCTGTCAAAATGAGTGTCACATTACTATTCAGCTGTTTTATAAATATTTACTATAAGCTTCTACCTGTATAGGTGTAGCATCTCCTGTGTCATCAGACTCTCTGCTGGCCGCTCTGTGACTCGGACTTGTTTGCTCCAGGTGGACCATCTCTGTAACAGCAACAGACACACAAATCAATCAGTTTAAAAGATCAGCTTTGAGGACAATGGGTGCTTATCCAACTGTCTGCAGACGACACAGACTAATGATGCCTTAATTAAGTTACGACCATCACTGAATCTAAAGCATAACTATGAGCATTAAATGAAACAATGAGTTGAGTTGATGAGTTTTTTTGTTAACTGATTAAAGTTTTCCAGTTCAGCTGAATTATACTCCATTCTCCTGAATATCATACAGAGCAATACTGACACACACCTCAGTAACGGAATATTTTTAATGTTCTCATCTGACAAACTACATGGATAACCTGCTGAACTGAACAACAAAGGACTCAACCACACCCAGGAGTCAACTCCAATTAAATAAACACTAATAAACAAATAATAACAAAAATGCTAATATCAGACTGTTATTACTCCACTACAAGCCCTCAAAACCCTTTTCACACCTTCCAAGGGATCCCTGGTGAGGCCGAGCTGGCTGATAATATATCTGGGAATATCAGTCTTGATTCCCTGGCCCACTTTGGCCTGACCCTCTGCAGCCTCCAAACGTTGGTAAAACTCCTCTGGATCAAACTCCTGTACACAAGACAGGACACATGAGGTTTCACTTCATTTTTAGAGAAATCTCTTTTCTGGCCATGGCTTTTGTTTTTCCTGTAAGCAATACAACTCCAAACATCATCCTGTCAGACAAGGTAAACTTGCTATTGGTTTATGTCAGCATGCAACTGTGGTGTTATTATTACTGCTAAAACTATCATTACCACACCACATCATCAGTGCCTGTGAGTCATCTGTGACCTGTGCATATAAAGGGACATGTATTTTGTTCCAGACTCTGAGCTGGTAAGAATCATGTTGACATTTTGTCCCTCCTGTACCCATGATCACTGTTATGTTTGCCCCTGAGTCTTACCAGACACTCCAGGAGCCTGGCAGGCCTGGAGATAATGATGAGAATCTTCTTAACCAGTTTGGTGATGATGGTCACCTCCTCGCTCTCCGAACGCTCATACGCCTGATCAGGAAAGGACAAAGAGTGATGGATTATTATTTTGCTAAATCCAATTGGCATGAACCATGAGGCAGCACATGACATCCACAGAGGCTGCCTGCACTTTAGATCATATTATTTTTAGCATTAATTTCATCTTACATTATGTGTTGGCGATTGAATAGATCAGGGCTGGTATTTCAACATCTTGCATCAATACTTGTTTTTTTATGTTTGCCAGATTTATAAATAATAAAAAACACTTGCGACTTCACTTTGATTCACGCTCATTGTCTCCATATCTTAGTCTAACATTGCTGTGCCTTGGTCAAACAGCAGGTTCACAGGCAGCGTTTTGGAGGTAGTGAAAGAGTGATGTCATTCAGAGTTCAGGTTATACAAGTGATTATTTGGCTTTCTTTCCTAGCCTGTCAAACTGGTTAAAAGATCTATTTTAAAAGGTATCATCTTCCAAATCATGTAAAGGAAAACAGCAGAATGAAACTAATAATAATTCCAGAGAAGAACTGGCGAGTACAAGGACAAATTCAAACATTATATCATGTGACAGCGGGACCACTTGCTTAAAATAAACTCACTCGAAGCTGGAAAACCATTTTATTGGCAAGATGGAAGAATAATTACAGAAATGTGGCTTGAGTGGAAATATAGGAAAAAGTAATGCTGGTGCCTTTTGTACTGTACAATAAGCAAAGCTACTAGGAGACTGAATGAACACAGGAGAGCACTGCCTTGTCTGTACTAACTATAGCTCAGAAATTAACTTCATGTTTGCTTATCCAACTTTCTGATTAAAAAGCGAAAATCATTGGAGTGTGAAGCAGAAGCTGTAATCTGTTTTGCAGAAGGCAGCATGTGTTGCAGTAAAATTGTTGCTGGAAAGGTTATGTAATAAATCATTATATAATCAAACACTTGACCACTGCAGAGATCTGCGTAATGATACAAAATGACAAGACAATTACAGACTAATGAAGTGGAAACAGCACTGAATGAGAACCAATCAGACAGGCAATTTCAATTCAATGTTCTCAGTGAAGCCACAGAAAACCATGCAATGTCCCAGAGTGCAATCAGAGCTACCAACTATCAGAAATCCACTGATGATGTCTGATAAACACCAGCTGAACTGTCACATGGCCACATAACGATAAAAAACAAAACAGTGTGCGTGTTGTTCAAGAATCATATGGAAAAAACCACTTTAAAAGAAGAGAAACACTCACCTCATGCAGCAGCTTCTCCAGCTTCTCCTGCAGCTCCACAAAGTACCTGGAGGTGACCAGGCCTTTCTGGGACTTGTCCAGACAGTCTCTGGCGAGCTCCACCAGCTGGTGCTGAATGAATCCCAGCACACCATCAGCCAGGGGCAGAGCAGTGCCTGGGGAACACTCTGCAATGATGTCGAGCAGCCGACCCTCCATTTGGGCTGTCGCCTGGAAAAAAGTCAAGACTTCATTTAAAACAGTGACAGCAGTATTGTAATAAAAAGTTCTTTAACTTGATCACCAGTTGAACAGATTTAGACTTTTCAAAGAGCACTGGAATTTCCTGTTGTGGTTTTTATGTGTGAAAAAGCTTGAGGCCATGTTAATAGATCATCTTTTAGAATGGTGATTCATTCCTTAACTATGTTTAGCAAATACAAGTCAGATAGGAAGAAGGCAAGGAAGAAAGTAAAAAAAAAAAAAAAGTACTCAATATACCTTAGGAAAGCGTTCTTTGTAGACATGATTCATCATGACAATTTCATTGTCAAATGTTCCACAGGTCCGTCCAGGGCTGGATGAGAACCAGGTAAAAGAGAGAGACAGAAAAACAGATCAGACATATAGAAGAAAACAATACATATATTTTAACACAGATCAAAATTTTAATGTGCAGTGTTTGACTGTTTAAATTTAATCTGCTTACTTTGTTGGAAGGCACTGAGCTACACCTCAGATATGAAAGATGCTATATATATAAGGTTTTGATTTATTTAAGTATGCTAACAGTAAGATACTAAACAAAACAATTAAACAAACGTAAAAAAAACAAAACAAAAACAAAGTTATACAAAATCTACAAGAGTAACTTGCAAATGCCTGACTGATAGTGTTTATTGCCATCCCAGCTCATAAACACAGCGTGTTTGAATATCACACTAATGTGATTCAGATCAGGTTCTCATCTGATCACATCTGTTGTGTGCAGGGGGTTTCAGTTACGAGAGGGCACCTCTAAAGCTGTCTGTACACATTACAAATCAATGTTCTGTCATCACTAATGTTAAAAATAACAACCCTGGGTGCCCCTTTACATCACATACTACAAATAACAATTTCAATGTGACATGCACTTTACTATTTCTAGGTTACTACAACAGTTGCAGTTGAACAGCAGTGTTTTTATTTGGGGGCAATTGCAACAGTTAACCCTTGGGAACTATTTGAGGGCAATGAGAAACGCTTTACACACCCTCTGGAGCTATTTTAGTGCAACATAGACAGTTGTCAGTCATCTATTTTCACACTCGATGTGTGCAGTCATTTAGATTATGTTCTTAATAGCATTACAAGAACTGAGTGGTGGAACACTTAAAATACAATCTGAACGACAATGCTGCTTTGGCAGACACACACACACACACACACACACACACACACACACA
>JAOWBC010000115.1:13632044-13663212 GCA_028566105.1 Hypoplectrus providencianus
TCAACTCATATTTATCCACATTAATCACATTTAGTATGGATTTATGAATATTGTTGTTCAACTGTTCATTTTATGCAAGACAGCAGAACAGTTAAATTGTTGTTATCTAAATGCTAAGTTATACCATTAAGAAATCCTTAAAGCACCTTGCTTTAGCATTTCAGGAGTTTTAACAACCTCTTATGATATCAAATCACTTGAAAAATGACTATTCAACAGCAGCCCATGTTCCTTTAGTTATTTGTATTTATCTAAAAAACTGTATAAATGTTTAGGCTCTGTTTAAGATTTTTTTTATCATACTTGGAAAAAATAATGTTTATTTCCTAGATTTTAAAGGGTTCAGTTTAGTTTAGTCATTATTTCCATTCAGAAAGATGAAACTACTGTTTGGTTCAAATATGCATTTTAGCCATGCATCTGCACTGCATTTTATCAGTCTTACCAATGTTACAGCTTCTGTATTAGGTAGAAAAAAATACTATGAGTAATGTGGCTAACTCAAGTGTCTGAGAACAACTCCATATTAAATATCATTCTTACCTGCGGGCAAACTGGAAGTTGGCTGATGTGCTGGCAGAGACATTTCTGGGGCTTTCTGAAGGGCTGCTGCCAGCTGGAGACACAAAACAACCAGTTACAACTCTAAAATGAGTAGAAGCTTAAATTAACTGAGTACATCACTATTTATATTGAATTATTATTTACTGGCTTTCGCCTTGGTTTACATGATCAGTGGGAAATATGCACAGTGACCATTCTGTAACTGATTTATCTTTACAGATCAACATGAATCAAATCTTTTAATAACACACTAACAGTGACACCCAAACACAGGTTAACACACCCTTTTTCTTGCCCAATCAACAAAACTGAAATTCAGCAGACAGCAGTTGTTGCTGTTGTTGATCTCGCCAAACCAGGGTCACTAAAGGGTTTTAATGCCAGCCCCTGAGGGCAAAGCTCCACCACACCCTGAGTCACTCAAAAAATGGGAGCAAAGAATGAATGAAACTCCATGTAGCAATAAAAAGCAGCTGGATGAAGGAATGAGTAGCCTCAAGGAAGCTTCATGAAATATCTGAGGAAAACTATCGTATGTCTAGCGCACTGTAAGTGGGCACATTTAGATCCAATGGCAAATGAAACTTGATGAACTCACCAGAGGGAAACCATTGCTAGTCTTGTGACATAACTGCTAATGTGGTGGTCTCACATTCCATATCCACCCTCTATCTGTTTTCCATGTGATGGTGTTGATGTAAAATATGTATAATGGGCATCTTGTCTAATTGCAAAACAATATCACACACTGAGCAGAGCAGACACTAAAACAACACAAGCACCTGTGGCAAGAGGGAGAGGTGAAAGAGGTCGTGAGAGTGTGGGCGACGGGGTCCCGACCGCCAAACTCCTTCTCTTGTTGTTTCGAGAACTGTGAGAGGAGGAAAACAAACACCAGAGAGAAACATTTGATTATGCAAGACAATTACAATCATTCAGCAACAATCTCTTATCAGCACAGTAAGTAGGTTAAATAAAACATGGCTGACCTATGATCTTGTTTATTATGATAAGGACAACCCTGATAACTGGAGTGGTACTGGCAATCGTGTTTATACATACGCATACATGCATAGCAACAAACATGTATGTGTGTAAATATATAAACACCCACAGACACAGCAAGCATGTGCTGTGTATTACATTTTGTTAATGTGTCAACACTTATTAAATGGGCTGCATTTCCTTGAATAAATGAGAATAAAAGTGTTTTTGACTCCACTGGTTACCAAAATGATGGCAATACTAATAATATATCAGCGGCCATTAAAAATATGGACCTTGGACTATGGGGTAAGGTATTGCACCTATCAATGAGGATTTGATGATGTATTCTGCGTCTGGAAGTATTTTCATGTGAGAATATGGGAAACATCTGGAAAGGTTTGTACCAGTGGGAGCACCTGATCCTATAAAAACAGCCTTGGCTCGTTGTTATACAACGGCGCATAGAAATAAGCAGGCTCCCATGACATAACTGTGAAGGCCATAACATACTGTCCACGCCATTAAAGATCCATCACCATAGATGAACACAATCTGTATCCTATTGTACACAACACAAACTCGTCTATAGGTGAGAAAAATCAATGATGTGGGTGTTTTTCCATTGAGTCAAAGTTCAGCACTTGATGTAACTGGATTGTGATTTTCTACAAATCTTTCGCAGCTGAGGTCATTTTAGAAGCAGATTACTTGTTTTGTTGTGATATAAATTGGTTTACTCTAGTCTGCTGTTTGGCTTCAATGTGCAACCGGTGCTGATCTTTGTTGGACCAGTTTTGCTGAAATATTTCATTACAATTCATAACATAACAACAGTCCAGCCTTTTTGCCGAATTTATAAAGGCTTTTTTCATGGAAACGTTTTCTAGAAAGTCCCATATTAAAGTGCCTGGCAGACCTGTTTAATAGCTGGCAGATTCTACTGGTCGGTGACATTTCTCTGAGTGTGACTCACTCTCACTAATGCCAGTGTAATTATGATGCATTTACTTTAAAGTTCAGATGTTATTTGTCCACTTCCTGACTGTGTATTTTTGCATGAAAGGTATCTGGAAGCATCTATATGCCTGGTGCTAAGTCTACTTGTGTCAAATACAGAATAGCATTTGGGGTCCTTTTTCCATTTGCTTTAAAATTCCGATAAAGTGGATATAATCCCATCATGCTCTCCGTTTCATCCTAGATGATGTCGAAGCAATCTCTCTTTCTCTCTGGCAATGACCTAAAATAATTGAGGGGCTGAGACAACAACAGAAGCTGACGTTTCTGGGTCGGTGCTGAGGCAGATTCACACAGTATATGGCCCCCAACCCAAAAAGACTCAAAGTGGCAGAGACGGCACAGCAACAGAGAGAAGAGACAGCCAATAAATGCTTGACTTTGGCTTCCAAGACACACAAGCCACAGAGCGACGCTGTGAGTGTGCACCATTTTCTTCTTATCAGAAAATAAATAAATAGATACCCTTTTTACTTTATGGAGCCCCAGCAAAAAAATGGAATGAAAGCATCACTGTATCACACCATGACCACGAGAGAGCTTTATCAACACTTGGCAGTGATAAGGCCACTCATATGTGGGACTAACAATAGTGGTTTGTAGGGACCGTGCAGGCAGCCATGTAGCATGATGAATGTAGGCCACTGAGATGCAGGCCTGCATGTTTCACATGTCTGCTAATGGTGAAGGGCTACATTTATATCCACTGAGCTCCAGTCAAAGTCACGCTGTGTTGAATAGGTTACATGACAGATGGATGTTCCAAAGTCACATGGAAAAAGTAGAAGGTTTTGACACTCCACAGTACAGATTGGTATCAAAAACAGGTACCACATACATAAAAAGCAGCAAAAGGTGCTGCTTTATGTAATTGCATGACAGTAATTCATTCTAACATAGCAATCATTTTAAATTCCTAATTCCAGATGACGAATTGAGGCACTACCAAACATCTGTAGCCATTCCACTTATTTTTGGAAAAAAAATCAAATTAAATTAAATAACTGCAGTATGTTTTCACATCTGTTTATGTCTTAATATTTGCTACATAAAAGAGCTCCAGTTATTTGCAATACTGATAAATCTGCAGATTGCTTTTTTAGTTAATCAGTAGGGCTATATGATGACAAAAATAGCTAGCCTAATAATATCCACTCCAGTTTCTCAAAGTCCAGGTATGGCTTTAAATTTTTTGTTTTTAAGTGAACGTCATTACACTTAAAATGTGTTTTTTATTTCCAACAAAGCAGAAAACCTCCATATTTGAGAGAAGCATTTTCTGTCATTTTTTTCATGAAAAATTAGTTGGATGCTTTGATTGATGATGAAAAAAAAATTGTGGCCAATTTTCTGTCGATCAACATTAGTCAGCTAATAATTGTAGCTCTGCAACAAACTAAAGTAGGATAGTATCTATAAGATAATTGATAAAAGGTTTCTGTATCAAATTGGTATCAAAATGCTTATGATATTCATCCATACTGTACTAAAACCACAACAAACCCACATGTCACAGTAGAAAAATTGGAATTATGGCAAAGGAAAGAAGAACTCCAGAAAATAAGATTAGGTCACTATGAACACACTGATTACCAAAGAAACAATGAGCACTTACAGGGCATGAAAGGCAATCTATACTGTTCTACTTTGTGAGGGCTGATTACATTTATCTCTCCAATAAAAGCACATCTAAAACACCACATTCACCCTAACCACATCAGTGTATCGATCCGCACTGGGACTTTGTGTCGCTTTATGCGACAGCTGGTAGCAGACAATGCAGTCTGCCCCCATACACAACACTCTACAATGGCCACGTTTCTGTCGGAAACAAAAACTAGGGCGGATGTGACCGACACATACAGTAGCGCACTGTAGGCTATCACAGACAACACAATAGCATTATATCTGTGTGGTACACTGATAATGATACCAAACGCCGTGGGAGGGTGCCTTTACGTGCTGTGAATCAAATAGCTCAACATAAACGTTCAACAAATTGCTGTTTGTCAGACAGTGAATGGCACAGCTCAGCAGGGAGCTGATGACAACTACAGGCAGAGCAGACGTTTTTCGCTTTGCGGCAGTCTAAAGCAGTGTCGCTGCTGTCTACATATTCAAAGAGTCTAATATCAAAAACTGTGTTGTCTTTACCCTTTCGATCTTTTCATCATGGCCCCAGTAACAAAACTAGTTTTGTAGCTCGGCAACACGGTCCAGTAGTAGTTTTGGTCAGACATGATGATGGTGGTGAACGATAAATCCAATTCAGATATGAGAATTGTCCTCTTGTTAAAGTCGGGGCATCATGTTAGCCAGTCTCTGTTGGGGAGTTGGTGATTATTGACGGTGGCTAGGCCAGTACGCAGTGTCCAACGGCTGAAACTCCATTTAGCTTCGTTACAAACTGACCACAGACCCACGGCACGGAGGCTCGGTGATGATGAGACACTGCAACAGCCATGTTCCCCTCTGCTCCTTCTTCCTGTCACAGGCACAATTTCCGAAACAGTCCGTCTGTCGCGGGATGTGACATTATCAAGTGATACCTTCGCCAAAACGTAAAGAGTGATACAAACTTTCCAACAGCAGCAGTAACGCCGCACCGCGCAGCCGCGTCAGCGCTCGCCGGAGGAAGGAGGGACTAATGGTGCCTTCAAGAACAGTCGGAAATACTGTTTTCACAAGAACACAATATGACAGTAAGGATTCCTGGGAACTGTGTATTTACTGTTAGAGCGAAATTCAAACACTGGATACCTACCTACAACGTAACAACCACAACATAATTATAATAAATAAATTTTAAAAAATCTATGACTAGAAAACATGCACAGACACAGCATGTTGCCTTCAGGCTACAATTTCAGTTTCACAAGCAGGAATGATGCATTTTTTATGGTGCGTTCCCTACCCTTACTCCCGTTATATTTAGTATGCCAGGACAATAATTAGTGGGCTATGTCCTAAAACTGTTGTGTTGATAATCCCAGAGA
Organism: Hypoplectrus providencianus; assembly: GCA_028566105.1. Classification (NCBI taxonomy): domain Eukaryota; kingdom Metazoa; phylum Chordata; class Actinopteri; order Perciformes; family Serranidae; genus Hypoplectrus; species Hypoplectrus providencianus. The sequence continues at coordinate 13,637,609 of JAOWBC010000115.1, forward strand.
TTGTCATATCTATTATTATTAGGATATACTGCAGCTGCCTTGATAAGGCGAAAACCAAAGAAACAGAATGATAATGAAAGCAGCATTAAATTATCATGGCTTTTAAGAATTTTGCAGCACATTTCCCCAAGAATGTTAACTGTTCTTATATTTCAAGCTTATTCAATTTTTGGTCACTATTGAAGCAGGCAAAAGCTGCTGTTTGGGCCGCTTCCAAAAAAAAAAAAAAAATTATCTGATAGTTGTCCAGTTGTTTTTATCTGGTGGGAGTACTCAAACTAGCTCTGGTGCAGACTCAAGAAAAAAAAGGGTGTCTCAGTTCATTGCCAATGGCACCTTAGTTTGGTTCGCCTCACATGAAACACTGTCTTCAAACCGCATATACATGAAAAAAAACTAAGCCAACAGCACATTAAGTCTGCTGGTGGCTTTGAAAAAATTTCAGCTCTTTCCCTCACATATTCTTTCCAACGGACAAAGGATAGTGTCACCAGCTTGGCATTTGTTTACAATGCTTGGTGCACATGAAAAGGTGTGAAAGCAAAGTAAACCAAGTGAAAAATTAAATGCAATGTTCAACTTTACCATTAAAACACACCAGACTTTACATGTGAAAGTGACCCTGGAAAAGACAGTCCAGGTGTCCCTCTCCCCAGCAACATTTTCCAGCTCTCCCTGGTGGACTTCAAGGTATTGCCAAATCAAATTTTGGAAATTATTCTGCTGGCTAATACTGGCACTTGTACAGTAATGTAGATTTATGAGAATTGTCCTCATAGATAAATACATTTAATATAATAATTATTTGTGAAGACCACATTAGTATCAAGTTTCTTTGACATTGATTTAAGTACAACTTTAATACTTGAGTTACACAGAAATACTACCAACAGAACAATTAAAATATAAAATTCTGTGTTATTCCAAACACCTTTACTAGCAGAGGAAAGGCACAAGCATAATTAATTCTGTCAGATTTTTTAATCTGTTACTTGCTTTTCCTGTGATTCTAATATTTCCTCTGACTCACTGACAGTAACACTTGGCTGTGTAATCGTCTCTCTACAGACTGGGGGAAGTCCCTGAACCGGTTTGAGACATCGAAGAGATTGATGTTGCCTCTTAGCAGGAAACTCACAAGCAAGTTTCTTCATGGTGTTTACATGTGTCACCCCCTTCTGATAATGACATAAAAGACGCATCTTCATGAACTACTGTGTAAAAGTCCCATTTATCATCATGTGATTACGTCTGAATTCTGGAAAGGAAGAAGATTAAAAAAGAAAAACATCACTGCTGAGTTACCTCTAAGAGCCAGCTCAGCTTGTTTGCTCAGTTCACATATTTAAATCATAAATAATAATCACACAGGCACCAGATCCTTATTTCTGCTCTAGCCAAATGGGAAAACTAATCAAGAAAACCAAACACAGTCAAAAGAAAGACAGATTTCATGTTTTGATGTCATCACATCAGAGAGTTTTGCACCTTGTCTCCCTTTCTCGCTCTACCTCTGTAAAACCTGTCTGAGCAGTGAGACGGCTCTGACTTTCTGGCATCTTCATTAACGGCTTCAGAAGTTCTTGACTTTCAGGAGAGAGTCAGGTATACTGGTGTGAAATACACCATGCATGCAAAAAACTTGACAAGAGACAGGAACCTTGCTGGTCTGGTTTGTGGAGGAGAAGGGGGGGGCAAAGGGAGACTTACACATTTCCTCTGCGAGGCAGACTCAGTTCTTTCTGGAAAAGAAGAAGAAAAATATTGAAATGAGAATATGTATTCTTGAATAAATCATTTTCCCATGTTTTGCTTTGAAATACAGATTCTTCTTTTATGAAAACACACATTGACTCTCAGAAAAAACACAGAGGAATGTGAAATGTTTTTTTTTGCTGTCTTAACAGACATTTTATATGCATTAAAATAACAGATTAGACCAGTTTTCCAAATGTTTACCCTTCTCCGGCACTCCCACTCATCTTCCTTTCAATGCACTGTAAATCTCATTAGCTGCAGTATGGCCTAGTTTTTTGCATGACAAGTAGGTCTTCGAGTCATTGAACAGAGAGGATACAAATCCTCGCTAGCCCTTGGCTACTGCAGTTGAGCTCCGGAAACTGTAAAACTACCCTTGCTAATCAGGATTTACAGGACAGAGGATGGTGGCACTGTTGGACTGTAAGAGCATGAGCACAAAATGATTCTGAAGCCGCAGTCAGCCTTAGAAAGTGACTGGATAATGTCACAAAACAAGGACATTTATGCAGAGAAAATATGTCACGAATCGCAACATATCAAAAGACTCTTTGGTCTTTTTCTTTCTTTCTTTTTTTTTTTTTTTTTTTACAACATAATGGATTTAAGGGAGAATAATTTTAGCATTATTATTCCAATGACAGGGCTGCACTTGAATTATAATTGCAGATTAATGCACGGCAGAAAAGAAACCAATTACAATAACTGATTGGGAACACCCAGATTGGACCAATGAGTCTTTCATCAGCAACATCACAACAACATCACCTTCTCCAGAACAGAGCCGGGCTTTCAATACTTCATTTAAGTGGAAAATATACACATGAATGAACTACAGGGAGGAGAAAAAATAAATATATAAATAATCCTCCCCATTCTGGACATTCCTGAGAGATAAACATGGTACCCAGGAGAAGATTAAAGGGATGTCTCTGCCAATCATCCAGGCACCATTGGGTTTTAAGCTCCTATCACCAAGGCAACCAGGCTTACAAAAGTACCAATGGACAGCTCCACAATAAACATTCATTAATTGCATGATGTGCACTAATTGTGTGTTACAGTTCATGATGGTGACACCGCCTGTTTTTAATGAATGGACACCATAACAAAGTGAAAATGAACCCCAGCTACAGATTACAAACATTCCCAAGAGATGTCACATGATTATAAGGAAGAACAAAGAATACATAACACAGATTTAAATAGAAACCAACAGCTACACACGAAACCTAGATAAATCGCTCGCATCGCCGCCAATGGCTCATCATCACATCACCCTGTTTGCCTGGAAACAACCACATCCGAGCTGTCATGTCAGTCTCCGTTTACCTGTAGACCGCGGCGTCTCAGGATATTCGGCTCATCCATCATTGAAGACAATAAAAAGAAAAACCCAAAGCGGATCCGCGATCAGTCAGCCCATCCTGCGCTCCGTCCTCTCCACAGAAGCATGGATAGATTCCTCCTCGCTTGTGCTGCTGCCGCACCACCACCAACACCACCACCACCACCCCCTCCTCCCCGAGGCGAGCTGTGCGACCAGCCCCGAAAAAGGTGGTGTACCTCAGCTCAGCTGATCTCCTAATCACAAGGAGGGGGGTTATATTAACCTCGACCTCGTAATGAAGTGAGGAGGCGTGTTGGCACCACCCTCTTATCGATATTCTGTGATCAGTGTCAAATGGTGTATACTGATTTTACTGTGTCTAACTGGACCACCAGATACTGATCCGGACAATTCCTCACTTCAATGTTCTTGTCAAATCCTCTAGGGTCCCGGAGGTGTGATCAACATGGTATTGCATCATTTAACAACAACCAGAAACACATGCAGTCCACTTGTTTCCATATGTTGTGGAACATGCAGTTCATCTTCCCCCCTTATGTAAACTAACAGTGTCTGCGTGGATGAAATAACAGCCAATAGAGGAACAATCGTGCTTTGAAGTCAGGCTGAATGGCAGTGATTGATCTGTCACCCAGTGGTACCATGATGTGTTCTTTCCCTTATACAACAATGGTTGGTCTCTTGTCCTGGGATGTCACATGTCATTGTATGTGTGTCAGAGGGATGTGAATCACTCGTTGTTCTCTTATGAAGTTCACTGTTTATCTGAAACAAATTACAATGTTTCCTGCTTATTTGATGCAAGAGTGAGGTCCTTGGCCATTCAAACAAGATATTTCTAAAGCAACATATGTTGTTTATGTTTAAAAAAAAACCCAAACATGGTACATATTGATTCAGCATTTATAATGATTAAAACAGAAAATATATATGTTATATACATATGAATGTATTCAGATTTCTATTTTAAAGCTAAGGAATCTAAACAAACTCCAATAATTTATCTTCCTGCATTATTTATGTCACCAACCAATGTATATAAAGCCACAGAGTTCTCTGTTGCAGATCCCTGTGTATCTGTATAGACTCTCATTTTCATAAAAGAACTTTGTAAGAGTTTCTCCTGCGTAACAAAGAATATGGCTCAACTTTAACTGTTGCTGTGCATGAATTGTGCATTATCACAAACTGAGATAAAATTCCTTAAATAAAATGTGCATGTGTACCGAAATCTTGATCTTTGCTTAGCTCCAGTGATTGTGAAATATGGAGCTCCAAACAGGACTCACTGTACAGCTTCTACATGTCCTTTTGTTGTGCTCTCCATGTGATCCAGGTCATCTTAAAATGTGCGTGCTCATTAGTGAAGCCAGTGAGGCATGAAAGTCAGCTCTCTTACTCTTTTCACTGCCCCCTTTTAAAGCCATTTGTGTTCTTTCACATTCTGTATCTCTTATCTTAACCTCACTTACCTGCTTTGTGAAGCTGAAAGAAATAATAGTTTCCTAACAGTCCAGCTACTTAGGATTCAGGATTTTTTTTTTTCTATAAACTAGAAATAAAATTAAAAAAGAAGATACACATATAATGAACATGTAAATGAAACCAGTCCTGCTGGAAAGTACTTTTAAGGTTAAAGTTTGTATCTTCAAAATGTTTTTTGAATTATAAAAGTTTGCCACAGTGTGTCTTGTGCGGTTAATTCACAAACCTGGCCATGTCTACTGAAAATGCTTGAACAAGATCCGGATCAATATGACAACCAACCACAACCAGCATATACATACTTGGCCCTTTTAGTAGGTGGCCTTTTTCATATCTCAAAAAAAAAAAAAAATCAAAAGAATATTTTGACTCTTACTGTCTCTCCATGAAATATCTTCTCCCTCACACACATTTGCTACAATTTCACATCTTGTCTTTGATTTCTACAAATAATTGATTTCCTCTAATGTGCTTCGTGTGGACTCATTCATCTCAACTTCATTAGATTCATATAAGTGAGTTTTCTGTGCTCCCCTTGACTCCATCAATGCTCCCTGTGAAACCATAGAAAACGGTTTACTCATGGAAGACTGCACTGTAACTTTAAGACCACTAGAGGGCCCAATTGAGCTATATGTTTATTTAAGTTAAACAGTAAGACATCAAGATTACCTCTTTGCTGCCAAGTGCATTCTGTGACAAACTCAGTCCAAAGCTCTCTGAATTTAGCATTAAAGGTGAAGGTTGGAGACAATTATAAAGTATTCAAGGATATATAAAGGTAAGTGCTTTAAAACCTTTTCAGGAAATATCAGTCTTTTTAAACTCTTGATCCTTAAATGCAATGTCACACTGTATGTGAACACTTAGCATGTTTGCAAAACAGTTTTTTTTTCTTCCCATGGATGTATATTAAGACCTGGGTAGGGTGCAGCTGCTCAGCCAAGTGGCCAGTCTATTAGTGTAAAATCCACATAAGGACTAAAAATATATTTTTTTCTGCTAGACCACCTTTATAAAAAGGGACATATGTGAAAGTGTTAAAACGACACCTAAAAGTCCTTGTCCATTATGCTCTTTTGTATTAGGATTTTTTCATTCATGTAGGTTTTCATATTTGTTAAACTTTCCTCCAGCAAACAAAGGTGTCTAAAGCAGTGGTGTCCAAACTATGGCATTGGGGCCAACTGGGGCCTGCTATCAATCTTAATTTGGCCCGTGAAAAAAATCTAAAAATATACTGGTTTCTGGCCCACACATAATATTTGTGCTTAACTGTTTTGTATTGCAGTTAAAGTTTCTGTGTTTTTGGAATGGCCTTTGCTGTCGGATCATCTCAGCACATATAAACCCTGCGATATGCCTTGTAAGTTGTGCAACATGCCATCATTTTCACCTCATAATTTAATTTTAAAACAGCCAACATCTCTGTCTGTTAACAGTGTGCGTGATGAAATCTTCTCTCACTACTCAGAAATTGTTCTCCCTCATGATGACAAAACAAGTCAGAGTTTTTTTTCTCTCTCTTTCCCTCCCACACAGCAAAAGAGATTAAAAGAGAAGCAGCAATAGCCAGAAGAATTAGAGAGTGAGAGTCTTACATGACAGTTAAACAACAGTGCCGGTTTGCATGAGTCACTTTACACCTTTCACACACTTTGAAGGAGCAACGTAGCACATGATCGTTTCATCACCTCAGTGACTCACTGCACAGAAATTCACAGAGTACACAGTACCTTCCTCAGTAGCTTCTTCATATGTTCAAATATTGTCGTGGCATTTATTTTTAGGAAACTATTCTTGATGTTGCAGGTGCATGACACTCTCTAACTGCAGTTCCACATCCATTTGGCTTGGGAGTGACCCTGTGTAACACTTTAATAATAGCTCCTTATATCTCTGAGCTGTGAGAGCTTTGACCAGTGACCTCCCCTCCTCTTCGAATGATGACATTTAATCTGACTCATAATTTACATTTCCATGGTCAGATTTATGGTTTTGTGTTGCTCATTTTAATATGTTATCATGTACACAATGGTTCATTAGATTTTTATTCACCCAGTAGTGACGTTACGGTGTTACTATGTGGCTGGTGAAAGGATAAAAGGCTTCTAACATCACTTTTATGGATCTTTTAATAAATCTGTTCAGCCAGTGTTTGTTGCTGCAGTTGGGAAGGCCTTCTGGTGGAAAGAATAGGGTCCATGACAGACAGACACGTACTACAGCAGAGAAACTGCCTTGTAATTAGTGCACTGACCCTATTAACTGATAAAAGTTTTCACATGCTGATAACTGCTTGGTGACAGTCCACAGTGCAGATGCAGCTGTAACTTACGTATACCTCTTTAGTCTGCTGCAGTAATTCCAACAGAAAAAGCAGAAATTATGCCCCCCTATCACGGACTATCATGGCACATTGACAAGCTTCCTGTATTCGACACATGATGTCATTATTGTCATAGTGGACTGAAGAAACTGGCTTTGTCACAGAAGTTTGAGACAGTTCCATCTTTCAACAGACTACTTCTTGGTAACCTTGAGGCATTTCCCTTGTGGGCTCGTGAGGGAGGGGTAACGTACAGATAATCTGCTCCCTCCACCTCCTCTGACCGATAAGCTACAGCACGGACTGGCTGTTCTTATAGTTGCAGGAGAGGGTAGACTACTGCAGTGATTCCCATCTCGGGTATGTGGGGAGACTGTAGAGCAGCTAAGCTAAGCAGCTCATTTCAGAAAAAGCACCAACTCTTGCATTAAAGTATTTAATTTTTTTGAATTAACATTTAGTCAACTGTATCACCAGGACATGTTGCAGTTGGGAAATGTGTGAAAAGTTAAGCAAGCAAAAAGGACAGAATTGCTCAAATAATAATAATAACTTGGATTGATTAAACAGTTAAAATAGATTGATTCACATTCTGTATAAATGGCACAAGTAGAAAGTTTGCAGTTAGGTTTCTTCTTCTTAAAATTGGTAGCTACGGTAACAGTTAACCGTTTGAAAAGTGTCTTCTGTGGAGCTCTTCCGTGCTTCTATGTACTGCGCTACAGTAACAAGCTCTTAGGCTGCAAGGAAAGTTAGCATTTTAGCGCCCTGGGGTCTGACTGCTCTAACTCAGTGATGATTCTGAAAGGGTTACATGAAATGAAGTCTGTTGTAAACGTTAATGAAGGGCTAATTATTAGCAATAGGTTACATTAGCTAAAACATTTGGATAAAGATGTAAAATATTTAGCTATAGAGTACTGGTTAAATGGTTGAATTAGCTGAAGTTTTTGAAAAATGGTCAAAAATAGTTTCAAGTAACGTTTACGAATTGCTCAACAGTTAAAATAGTTACCGTTATCTAAAAGTATTGAATGCATGTGAAATGTTTATCTTAAAGTAATGTTACTGGATAAGAAGAAAAAAATAAGTGAAATAGTCAGTCTAAAAGTAGACGATTAGAAGTTTAAATAACTCATTTAATGGATGAACAGTTGAACTCGTTAATGTTAGCTTTGTGGAATAGTTAGCTAAAAGTTTAGGATAAAGGAATAAAATAGTCAAAGTACCCTAATGGACTTAATAGTTAGAACATTCTGCTTCACTCCAGCTAGTAATAGTCGTATTAGTTAATTAAATAAAAAAAATTGTAATGCAAAAGAACTTTGAATTACTGGCAATAACTGATATTTTGAGATGGACATTCCCAGGTTTAATCAGACTTGGCAGAGTTGCGAATGAACAGTGAGACACAGTCTGATAGTGGATCAATGAACTGTTACATTAACATTTATAATCCTGAAGGACCTAATGTTATTTCCCATTGTTCTCCTTAGACCTGGTAACTGTAAGACATATGGTCATTTCTTTGATTAAATGACGCAGAACTGGACAAACATGGTGACTCAGTACGCTATGATGAACACCATGTACTCCATTATATCACAGAGAAATCCCCCGTATTTTCTCTCTCACCTATCTCTAATCTGTCTAATCTCTAAATGATGTGCTGATAAAATGGGGGGGGAGATGCAGTGGTACATCAGTGAAATTAATTCCACAGATTTCTAATTTCACAAGTCACACGTTAGCACAATGCTTGAAATTGTTACGACATACTTATGGCCTTTACTGAGGCCATCATAGGCTCACCTGACTAACCAGGGGTGTGGCAACACAGAAGCTCTATAAATAAAAGCATGTCAAGAATTTCATTCACAACATGGACAAACCCCATCCACTGAGCAACAGTCTCATACCAGACCTACCTGGCAGGCTCACCATGCTCAGATCACGCACACTCCATCGACTCATCCCCTCTACACTGCTGCTCCTGGTGTCCCTCTCTAGCTCAGGGGAAAGCCGGCCTCAAGAGGCCCATCAAGGCACGCCTGATGGGGACAGAATGGACAACCAGAGGGTCCTGCTTCTGGAGGCTGTGAAGACAGGGATCCTCGGCTCACTGGGTATGGACAAGGTGCCCGTGCCTACCCACAGGGCCTCGGAGGAAGAGCTGAGGGGGATGTATCAGCTCTACACGGAAAAACTGAGGGAGATGAAAGGAAATTCCAGCCAGCCGATGACGGAAACCTGGCAGTCCACCATGTCTGCTGTGGTTGTTCCATCTACAGGTGAGATATCCTTAAACAGGGAGGAACTTGGGCCTAATTTAGACTTTGTCATGCTGACATGGCTGATTAGAAAAGCCAGTTTGAGAAGTGGGAGTAGGAAAGAACGCAACATGACGAGTTCAAGAAATCTTGCGGTGTCAGTTTACCTTTACAAAAGCTGCTGTGCAGGTGTGGTTGTGAACGTCTGTCCCTATAGTTCATGCTCCAGGTAAAGACTTCCTGGAATCTATCTGTGCTGGGTTTAAACATATGTGAAAGGTTGGAAATAGAATCAAAGAGTCCTGTAAACAAAGCGTACACATTCCTGCAAGCTTTTAGAAATCATGAGCATGACAGACACACCTTGAGCATGATGTTACACTTTGCACATGTTTTTATCAATGTCATCAATGACAAGCCAATAAAGGACAACGGAGCACTGGAATTCAAAATAAAACTTTCTGATTTTAAAAATAGGTATATGTTATCTTGCCAACTCTCAGTTGTTACATGTCCTACAAACAGTCAATCATGGAATGATGCTGCCATCTTTCTAATAAATGCTCTTCAATTTATGTGTTGTTTTTTTTTAGTGAATCCAATAAAAGTGGCCCGGAAGGCAGAACACACACATCAACATTCAGGTCAGCGCATGAAGTGGTACAGAGCTGTTTTCCACAAAAATCTCAACATTCAGACTGAGCTGACACTAGTTCGGGCCGAGCTGAAGATATCCAGGCAGATTTTAGATAAACCCACTTCAGTTCAGCCTGAGGCAAGACGAAAGATTAAAGTCAGAATCAACCGGAGGAAGCCGATGAACTCTGAAGCATGGACACACAGGAACTCTCCAGTGGGTGTCAACGTGTCAAGCACTCAAGACGTGACGGGGGACATCGGCCCTGAGGTGGAGAGATGGATGAGGACTGATGGTGGAGAGGCACTGGTTGTGGATGTAGGGGTAGTTGTTGGTGAAAAACCAACAATTTCCCTGGAATTAGGCTTCGCACAAAACAAACCGGCCGGAAAGACGAGGCTTACTCGCTCCAACAAAGAAGACGACTGCGATGAACGAGGATGGTGCTGCCGGAAATCTGTCACAGTGTCTTTCAAAGACATCGGCTGGACGGACTGGGTGGTGGCTCCAGCTGAGTACACGATGCATTTCTGTGATGGCACATGCCCACACAACTACAAGCCAGCGAGCATGCACACGCAGGTGAAGTCCCGGCTGCATCAGCTAACCAAAGGAGTATCACCTCGCCCCTGCTGCGTGCCCGCGGCATACGAGCCCATGGTCCTAATGCACTATGACACGTGGGGAAAGCTGAAGCTGACTCCTTTCGACGACATGATTGTCACTAAATGTCACTGTGCATGAGGAACTGTGGCTTTTATTTCTACTATACGCTGGCAATTTCACTAAAATATATGTTACATGCTGACTTTATTCTGAAGGGACCATTGTGTCACAGCTACATATTTAGTGTTTTTCACTTTTTAACTAAATAAATACAGCAATTATCCACTATTTTATTTTGAAGAAAACATGTGTTACTGCTGCACTTCCTTGTTTTGCATTGTTCATTTCTAGTTGTATTTATTTCAAGTTATATTTATGGTCATTTGATTGTGTTTTATTTTTATTTTATGTTACAGCAGATTTTGGTACTATTTAATTATACTGTCACTTAATATTTGAAGAACTGTTGTTTTATGAGGCATGGTTTTGATATTTTGTTTGCCGTCTTTGACATTTCAATAATTATATAAAGGCCGAAATAAATGTTCTGATTTGTTCACAATGTATTGTTGCACGACAATGATTCATAATGCATGTTTCATAATAAACACATAAGCATAATTTGTAATTTATCCAAAGAAATATTATCAATAGCGGTAGATTACGAAGGTCATGGCGTGCTGGAGAAATCAGCCTGTAAAGATATGATAACTTCTATCTCCCATTAATGACCCTGACGTTGTGCTTGCTGTGGCCTTGACCAGTTAAAGCGAGTTAGGCCGCAAAAGTAACATAATCATTCGTTTTAGTTGAGAGGGAATAAAGGAAAGAGCTCCTTGTTGTGTAAACTCTACTCAGATTACATATCAATGAAGATACAGTGAATACATTTTCATTACTGATTATCAAAGCTTTTTGTTGTAATATTTACTTTAAGGTGCTCTTGAGATAAGTTATTAGAAAAAGAATAAACGATTATGTGAGATATCTTACCATAGGTTTGATTGTCAAGACAAGAAAAAGAGAGGCATGGAAGCCAAAAACAATCAGGTGATACTTTTTCTATGGTGTAAAAGATTTTCACTTCTGAGTTTGTGGATAAAAAATGAGGTGAAAAAAAGGTTTTGCTGGCCCCAAAATGTTTTTTTTAAACAAGTGGAAATAATGAAGCTGAACTGTTGTGTTCTCCTCCGTACTGTTGTAGTTACACGGTTCCCTTATTTGAACATGAGTTTCACATGATAACTGACAGTGGCAGAAAAAAGGAATCAGATCCCCTACTTAACTAAAAGTACTAATGCCACACTGTGAAATCACTCCACTTCAAATAAAAGTCCTGCAATTTAACATCAAAAATATACTTAAAGTATCCAAAGAAAAAGTAATATGAATGAACTGAATGGACCCAATGAGTGTAATATATATTCTAATTGTATTATTAGATTTTTTTGTATTGATGCGTAGGCAGTGCTTTTATACGGTAAAGAAATGATCTTTTAACCTCTTAATATACTGACTGAGAAAAGTCTATCGATCATGTTTTTCATAATAAATCTTGACTTGTAAAGTCACTTAAGCTATAAGCTTGATGTGGTGGAGTAAGAAGTACAACATTTGCCTCAAAATGTGGTGGAGTCGAAGTATAAATATAAATAAAATGGAAATGCTCAAGTCAAGTAAAAGCGCTTAGATATAAGAACTTAGTTTCATATAATCACTGGTGACAATATGGTCAGATATCAAATCAAAATGTGAACAAATGTGCATCTCGCTCTAAAGCCGTCATTATTAAGTGTCATTATTATCATAACACTTTAGAACAAAATTAAGACGGTTTTACACTTTGCAATTCACATTGCCATAGTAATTATTTCCTAGGAGAACAATATTTAGTTTTTCGAAAAAAAAAAAGAAAAAACCCATCAAAGAAATAAGAACAAAGGTCGTGCCCTGATGATCTTTCTCAGGTCATAAACGCAGCAGAGTAAGGACTTTGAGTCTGAAGTTTTTTTCTCACTTGCCCCTCCAGGCTTCTGTAGAGCTCCTACATGGAACAACCTGAGCCTTTCATCATGAACACAAGTGTGATATTAAGTGAACTGTGAACTGAAGTGAACTGAGATCAGTAGCCAGCTCCTCTGACAGTTACTAGTTTAATTAGTGACACCACCACCCCTAATGAACTATCAATAGATGTTATCTTTGTGTGGGTAAAGGTCATGGAGATATGAGCACGTGTTGTTTTGCAATTAATAAATTGGATGGATTAAAGAACGGGGCGTACTGAGTGACCCTGAATGACTGAATAAATAGGCAGATTGATAAACTGGTGATTAATCAGAGCTGCAGACACAAGTGCAAGCTGTAATTATACTTTTCTTTTGGTAAATTCACACCTTTGCCCAGAAACAACTTACTCACTTGGATTACATCCTCAGTTATTACACAATGAATAAAAGGTCTTCAATCTTGGATTCTGAAAGGTCCTGAGTTGCAGTTCCACCCAAACTATACAAGTATGAAAGAATCATGGACAGAATTTATCAAAGACCTTCTGTGTGTAATCTAAGATAGACAGCATGAACTCATTAGCCTCCACTATTTGGCTTTCTCCTGGTTTTAGTCCTCACGTAGCCTTCACGGAAAACCTAACTGAAATTCATTTCAGGATTACAGGAAATTAAAAGCTTATGGCCAGTAAATGTGACTGCCAGTCAGGTTGCCTTATCTTGATTTCATCTATGCAAAAGGTTTACACATCCTTTCTGCATGTCCCAGACCACAGGACAAATGAAGAGGTGCTGACTTTGCATGTTTTGCATGTCTTGGTGTTGCACTTGTTAAATGCATATGTGCAGAGGAACCATGTTTTGCAATGGTTGTGCTTTATATAACCATGTGATTTTCTGCAAAGTATGACTTGTCTGCACAGTATCAAATGTCAGTAAGTACGTTATTATTTTCTGTATTCCAACATTAAAACAAACTTCAAATAAAGACAGGTGGTTGTGACCTGGGAGAAAAAATTGATATTTAAAATTAAAATGCAATTGCATCATGCAGTAAAAGTCCCCTTATGATAATAAAAAAAATGTTTCTTGAGGATGCAGATTGAAGCAGAATATCATTTGAAGATTTTATTGTAAAAAAAAACACATTTTTTAAGGCAGACTAAAATCATCCCAAATAGTCCATAACTAACCTGTAATTTAAACATATTTACAAGGCATTCTTTTAATATTGGTAAAAAAACAAACAAACATTTATTTAGGTTTTTTTTTGTTTTTGTTTTTCAAAGACACCAGGACAGTTTCAATATACAAACAGAAACTGAATTAAATCAGTGTAACCTTGAGGCAGATATAATGACATAAGGGTACTAAATAAACTAAAAAGTGCACAGAACTACCTACTCAGGCATAATGTAGATTCATTTTTACATTCCTTTTCTTTATTTATCCAATAAAAAAGTACTGTATTTACAGATGTATTTATTTTTATGCTAACCTGTTTGTTAACTATTGTAAGAAAATAGAAAAAAAAACTTAAATATAAATTCTCTATGCTGCTCAAATGTTCTGAGCCATTTGCAAAACGGCTGACACAAAACAAAACGTGGATGGCTTCACCCCACAGATGTGAAATAAATAGTCCACACTTCTCGAAAGGTCAAAATGAAAAGTGACATATGACACATAAACCAACACATAAGCCATAAACCAGTCAAATCTTATCAGCAAATTGATTAACTTGTGTGATAAATTTACAGCAAAGTATGTCCAATGTGATCTTAAATTAGCGTGGCAAAAATAGAAACATCAGCCACAAATATTCCTAAGTTCCTGACTGACAGATGCTCTGCAACAATAACATATATCTATAAAATAAGCTTTTTAATATTCATTTACTACTGTATCCAGATTCAGTTTACAGGTGAATCGTATCAAATAGCAGCAGCGCATGATGATAGCCTTGTAAAATGTTTGTTTATAGCCTGATGTGAACACAGATGTGCCCTATAACACATCTGGCACAATATACACATCTTCTTCTTGTGTGTCCGGGAGGATGGAGAGGTTGCATGCGGGATCATTGTTGTATATCGCATCATCTAGTGAATCACACTGCAAGTACACGTCCTCTTCAGGGTCACTGGGCAACCTGCAGAGAAACAATAAGTGCAGCGGATAATAAAAAGAAAAGCACTTGTGGCACAAGACAAATATTACATAAACTGTGTGGATTTCCTTTTCCCCAGTTTCTATTCTTGCTCAGAGAAAAAACTCCCACACTGAGTCATCAGCTGGCATGTTTGATTAATAGACTTTAAATTGGAGGAAATAACAGAAGGAAAGATCACTTCCAGAAGCAAGACAAATATTTTACAAGCTGATTGTGTAAAATGGGGAAATTCAAACCATGCACGCAATCTTTCTTCATCTGTTTCCGTTCTGATATCTTTTGGGCCTGCTGTGGGTTCATAAATGTCAATTCAGGCTCACAACTTCCTCTAAAAAAGGCCCTGTCTGTGAAGAAAACTAAAAGTAAAAGAAAAAAGAAATTAGTTCACAGCTTACTTGTTCTTGTTCTCCGCAGGCCTGTTGTGTCCGGTTCGAGTTGTCAGGTTTTCATAAATAGGCGTCTGTCCTGTTGGCTGTTCTCTGATCATGCTGGTGTAATGATGGGAATCATCTGTCTGCGTCTCTACAAAATCCTCCTTTTTCTGGCCTCTTCTCTGTCCAAACTGCAACATATTCCTCATTCTCTCACGGTATTTGTACACAAGCACACCAGCTGCTGTCCCGAGCAGTAGAAAGAAGAATGTCAGCCCCACAGCCAGACCTACAGAGGAGCTCGCAGCTGCACATGCGGCGGTGTCATTTCCAGGGACGCAGGTCTCATTACTAGCCATCATCTGAAAGTATGAAAGTCACAGAATTGAACTTAGTGACTACAACACATTGCACAAACTACCATAAATAATCACATTTTCCTGATTACTTAATTTCTTATTGTTGTGTTTATAACATGTAAAACCTTTGTAATTGGGGTCTTGTTACATAAAAAATAATTAAATAATATGTAGTACAACATCACAATATACACTCCAGGAAATGCTGTTAAACAACCATGTACTTTAAGCCAAGTTAAACAGTGTAAGTCAATAAACAGTGAACTTACCATACGAGGCTACAGCACAGTGGGTAAAGGTCTGAGTTGTGAGTGAAGACGTAGTTTGTCTTGACTCTCACACTTGCAATGCTGGAGTTCCCTTTTTTTGAAATCATGGAACTGGGCAATGAAAGTGCTGAAAGGTTCCAGTAAAAGCGCTTTCTGAAAATAGATAGCTGCTGACAGGAGCTGGAATTCTATTATAATACACTTTGTGACTCAATAGACAAGTTTCCAATCTGAGCACTGAATTTATTTTAAGTTTAGCTCCGTTAGACATTGTGTGTTGTGAAATACTTGACTGTGAACAGCAATTTTTTTTTTTTTTTTTTTACTTTTCTAGTTGAAAAGAAGTTGTATTGGTGCTTTTTCTGAATCAAGTAGGGTAAAGTATGGTGTGCCCCAGGGAAGTTTATTAGGGCCATTGTATTTGTACGTATTTACTTTTGATATACGACTTCTAGCTCAGCTCCTCCTAATTACTCCACTACAAGTTAAATTACTGCATTAAAATAAAAAGTACTCATTGTGCACATTGACCACTCTGAGATTAATTTACATAATCAAAATATATAAATAGATAATCAGTATTAATGCATTGATGTAAGCAGTGTTTTTACATAGTAAAATAGTGCCCCTTTTAATAACTTAAAATACTGTAGCTGTTTGAAAAAAAAAAAAAACAACATTACTTTATATTCATTGTTTTTTGTAGTACACAGTTTTTTGTTTGCTTCATGTGAGGTTCCAAACTCAGTGGCAGCAGTCCAAAATTAAAAAAAAAAAAAAACTGTTTACTTATAAATGTGTCACAGGCTAAATGGTCACAGGCTTAATGCATGTTTTTGATTTCCACTTAAGAGACAAAATAAATGTTTTTTCTGGAGGGACTGTAAATAGAGGTGACCCGATCATGTCAGAGTGAAATTTGGAACATGTGGCAAAAAGAAGCACAGGTTTAGTTTGAGGGGTGATGATAGGAAAAAGTTGGGAACCACTGCTATAGAGCAGGTCAGTAAGGCTTTTTGGCTTCATAATTTCCCTAGAGAAGCAACATAAACACAAATATCTTTCACAAGAAGTTTCTCATCACAGTGACTTTATCCAATTTGTATCCAGCAGGTGATAAAAACAATAATTTTTTGTTATCTTTATAACTGATGAAGTGAAGTGGTGAAGTCAAAAAACTCTGCCAAAGCTTCAGTTGATGCAGATTAGAACAGTAATAGTTTAAATAAAACGCACTCTGATCTCACAGGCATGCAGGCAGTTATATCTCTCAAACAACACACCACAGAAAGATAAAAATCCAGGAGAGAGATTCTCGTAGGCTGGCCCGGAAATATAAAATAACATTTTCTTTTTTCAGTTTACATGTTTACATGAACTGAGAATATTACAATATGATGCAATGTGTTATGAGTTTATATTTACTGTTTATCTCCCCAGTAAACATGAAACACCCACAGATAAAACAAGCTGAAGTTCATCCAAAGTTAAAGTAGCGTTATCTTCTTTCATGTGCAGGTCAATCAAGCCTCATTAATAAATGATATGAGATACTGTCAAGACACTGTTAAAATGAAACCATGCTACCAATCAATACACACACAGACACACACACACACACACACAGAGGAACTTTACCTCCCCCTGCTGTTACTTTCACTCCTCACATGCAGACCAGAACAAACCACTTGTTTTTATTACTTTTGGACTATAATTTGCACCGTACATGTTCTCTCTGGCTAACAGTTGGATTCAAACTATCACTGGCTGGCTGTTTTCTCACTGCTGGTTAACAACACATGTGGTGTGAGACAGTTTCCATCTTGTTGAAACATCATCCGACACGACTTTATGGAATTAAAGTAGCTGAGAGATGCAGGCATCCTATGGTGGGTCCATCTGTCAGCTTTCCTTCCTCACTGATCTCTCAGATCGTGCCAATATGAGAAGAGAGGACCTTCCTGTATATTTTGTGTATTTTTTATTTCCTTAATTAAGCTGACTGTAAATAAACTTAACTGGATCCATGGCTATACAAATGCATTTTGTGCTAAAAAAAAAAAAAAAAAAAAAAGGCAATTTTGATATTTAGCTTTTTTTGTGAAAGGTAACAATATGTTATAAATTAGCAGAGAACATAGAAAAAAAAAGTTGCATCCTGCTCTCTGATCTGTTACAGTAACAGATTCTCAGAGACCTAAATACCCATTAAAACAGTTTTTGTTATGTATAATATGCAGTGTTTGAATGTAACCAAGCACATTTACTCATGTGCTGTACTGAAGTTTAATTTTTAGGTGCATGTACCTTACTTGAGTAAATCCATTTTTATGTAACTTTTTACTTCTACTCCATTACATTTTGAGCCAAATATTGTACTTTTTACTACATTACACTTAGTTGCCTGCTTTAGTTAGTTGTCTGGTAGAAATTTGACAAAAAAACATGATCTCTTTAAAGTGATTAGAAATATGTTTAATTTAACTTTATAACACTATATTAAGTGAGTAAGTAAAATTAAACTTATTTTGCCCTTACAACAAACAGTTAGAATATGCAAAATTACAATCTGGATTGCATCTGTCTGGGTCTTCGCAGTGTCATGCCAGCATTTTGTTTTTCTCGAAACAAATTTTTATTTAGGAGAACAGCAGGCATCTGTCTTCTTGAACAAATCACACATGCATTCAGTCCATACAGCATACATCTGTTATTGTTCTAACATCCTTCCATACGCCACAGATCATTTCTGACGCTCAGGTGGCTGAGAATTTTGGTTGAGTGGTGAAAAAATTTCCAAAAACAGATACTTTCAGACTCTCGGGTGTAACTGAGAAAATGAAGTGAAAGTTTCCCTCTGTGTCACCTACCGTCTGACTCCTCTGAGATGTGACAACAAATGTCAGCATGTAAAATTCTCAATAACAAGCAGACAACAGCTGGATCCAGGATTCCTGCATAATGTGATTTTCCTAATGTTCCCAGGCCATTAGAAACAGGCTCACAGGCTTCCCCTCCTGAAGCCTTATTCGGCAATAACTGAATAATCCTGTGCACAGACTCCTTCCCTCCACCTGCCCTGGAGTCACTGCTTTTTCTATGTTACCATGGTTACTTTACAACCAAATTACTCTCTCCGGTGAAACAGCTCCACTGTGCCTTGAGTGGCTGTTAAAACAACAACAAAAAATCTTTGTAGGTGTGGTGTTTGGACTCCCAACAAAACAAATGCTTGTATATTTTGCATCTTGTGAATTTGAATGTGTTGTTTTCACTGAACGTGATGCATCATAATTTATAAGGCTCATAGGCCTCTCGCTGTTGTGCATTCAGCTATTCTCATGTCTGATGCTGCTGAAAGTGAAACCGCCACTGCAGTGGGGAACAAGAACCAACATGCAAAGGCCCTTTTCTACTAATTGATTTAATTCATCAGGGAAAAGGCTTAACAAATATGTGACAAAAATACATCCTCCTCTCTCACCTATAAGAGCTCATTTGTCTCCACATGACTGCGTCTCACCTTTTGAGTCTATTCATCTGAAAATCAGGGGGAGACACTGTTGTGACAGTTTTTATCCTCAGTCAGCAGGGTGCACATACAGCTCCACGGGAGGCAGACATCACCACGGTCTGACTCCAAGACCTTAATGCCACATACATTTAGACCAACCCAGACAGGGAGAGTCTATTCTTTCCCACAAATAAAAAGCATCAAGTAAGCTAAATTTAGGCTTACACCTAAACACACACACAATTTCTTCGCATCGCCCCATGGTGGAGGAACAGATGTTCTAACAGACTTATCCCAGTGTGAGGGAGCATCGCTCTGAACACTGCCTAAAAATACACTTGTAGTGAAATACTACTACCATAAAAATATATAATAAGCAAATAACAACTTTAATGAATAAATTAATTTCACATTAATAACATAAGTAAAGTAAAATAAAATAAAACAATTCTTTAATTTTGCTATGTGGTGTGACGTCACATGTTACATAACAGGAAACACAAATTCGTGTATTTAAAAAAAAAAAAAAGATAATAAATAAGATGAAATTTGCGGTTTTTCCGCAGTCCAGATGTGCGGTGCGCCTCCGCTACACCCCCGCGCAGCGACGTGAGCACGCAAAGCTTCACCGAGGTAGCTGCGTCAAGTTCACAAGAATCAACTGTGTAGGTACCGGAAAGTAGACCGTTTTGGCTTCAAAATAAAAGCACGCATTGTCGAAAAAATTTTAATTTACCGAGGAAGAAAAACAATGCTCTTCGCTAATAACTGACACATTATAAATCACTGACAAAGTCATACATTTAGTGAATTAAGTAGATAATTCAGTTCTGAGAGGAAATATGGTGAATTAGAACATTTTTGGTTGTGACTAAAGAATTTAACCTTTAAGAATATTTAAAAGAATTTGGTATTCAAGCGTGCAACAAACAATGCTAGTTAAAAAACACTGATTCTCTGAGCACTGTATTGTTTTTAGTTGTTTTGGTGGGTAGAAAATTATTGCATATAATGACATCCCCAGATTTAAAAAGTAACTATAGTCTGTATGGATTACATCTGAATCACGTTTGATTGATCACGTTTGATCACGTTATGATTTAATTTCCATAGTTTATTTGGTAACAAGTTTCCAATCTTCAAAACATGGTTAAGGGTTTTCATCTGAGGAAATGTTTCTTTACCTAATATTTGTTTGTTGTCATTTTTAAATTTTTTTTTATTGATGATGATTTATGGATAATTAAGCTTATTCGAACTTGCTAGAAATTAAAATTTATATTTTATTATAATAAAGATGTTTTGATAAGTTTAAAGAAAAAAAGTTTTTTTTTGACTGTGTTCTTTTTATTATTATTATTATTATTATTATTATTATTATTATTATTATTATTATTGTTATTATTTTCTATCAAATCTTTTAATGTTTGATTTTAAAGCAATCCAAAACAATTTAGATTAGACTGCAATTTATATGATCCAATATCTAGAGCTGTTTATACAAACCTCTCCATGTAATTTATTATCTGAACCACGTCTTGTGAAATCCGTCTTCACACTACTTTAGTTACTCGGTGGAGTTTTGTTTTACTTAGTTGAACTCCTCTCAAACCGGAAGTCCTGCGTCCTCGCGCCGTGCTTCTTGACACTGACCATTGGAGGAAAACGGAGCAGAAGAGCGAAACATGGCGACTTCGAACAATCCGCGGAAATTCAGCGAGAAAATCGCTTTGCATAACCAGAAGCAGGCGGAGGAGACAGCGGCGTTTGAAGAAGTGATGAAAGACCTCAGCATTACCCGAGCAGCGAGGGTAACGACACCGCTTCTTGTGTTTCTCCCCCCCCTCCACCTCTTCTTCGTTTGTTTTCAGCGAGCTGTCAAATATGCATTTGTAGCGCGGAGCCGCACGCAGCCAGGGCAGCATAGGTAAACAATAACAAACGACGCTTCCTGCCCGCTCTGTCCTTTTCTTTCCCGCGACTGGCAGCCAGCAGAGGTGACATGAGGTAACACTCCTGTAATGTAGAGATGAGTGACAGGGACCCTCGTCCGAAAAAGTTATTACATATTTTGTCCCACGCAAGTGGATAAGCAAAGGGGCGTGCGTGAGTGTTTGACAGCGCGCGTCTAACTGCAGCGATCATATTCTCCTAGTCCCGTGCTGCCAGAGAAAAGGCGATTAGATAAAACCCGCTATAAAAAGATACACATACATTTTTTTAATGTTAGATAATATACATTGTATGTGCTATGGTATGGTAGAGATATGTGTTTGTGTGTATGTGTGTGTGTGTGTGCGCGCGCGCGTGTGGGCACCGTGGCTTTGTAAACTTGTCTGACAGGTCTTCAGGCCTGTGTGCACTGCTACATGATAAACATTTAGACCAAAGATGAAGGCCAGCAGATTATGTGGAAATTTAAGCCACATACAGCACAGGCCGCCAAAATAAATCCTGATCGGAGGCAGGGCTTCAGTGGAGACTGCTGCTGCTGCTGCTGCTGGGTGAAAGCATGATGGGTAGACAGCTGCACAGCAAGCATGCAGCCGCTGCAGTGCTTCTTGTATGCTTTCATTGTCAAAATATAGAAAATTAATTTGTAGAATATACATCCATGTTGTTCTGAGGTGTTTGGCAACTACATTGTGTTAGTTACCAACAGGCTACGCTGTTTTGAAATGTAAAATTAGTAAAACCATAGCATTAATGAATCCTGACATTAATTGACTGATATTATTGGCCTATACTGGCCTGTATATGCTGCCTGATAGGTGCTGTTACTTAAACTACTTACACAATATATATTACGGAATATGTTGTTGCGATGTAGAAATGCTGTTAGCTATTGATTTTTTTTCTATTGGTCTGTCTGTCTATTTGAATGTTTACAAACAGTAAGATATCTCTCATATAGTATGCCTTTATTGATATTGATAGTAACACTTGTGTTGTGTTGTGGGTCATGGAAAATAACAGCAAGAATTTCAGTTTTTTAAAGATGTGTTAGGTTTTTCCTACAAATCCACTGTCAGAATCACCATGCTGTTGTATTTCAGGACACATGTCTTTGTGTGTTAGTCAGAGAGTTCATCTTGACTGATTTGTCAGTAGATACTGTTTTCACTGAGCTGACAAATGGTAGTAAGCTCTAGTCTGAGCCAAAGTTAGACCTGTAAGAAGTGGGCCTCTGGTTTAGAGTTTCATCCCTTTCACTCTGTCGCCTCCCTCTGTCTCTCCTCTCTTTGTCTCTTTGTGGTTAGAAAGATTTGGTTTGTCCTCTTCCTGATCCTGGAATGTTATAATAACTAATCTTTTGTCAACAGAATGGGAATGAATGTGGCTGAAGTCATGCACCTTGAGGTCGAAGGCTTATCAAAATAAACCAGCGATGCAGGCGTAGTAATTGTTATTATTAGATTTTCTGCCCTACCAACAGTGGGCAGTGGGCTTGCATGAGAAAATTTTATAGACTGATTATGGGTTTGCTAATGGGAAATGGAAGTGGCAGTTGTTTTGAAATAAGCAGTAATAAGGGAAAACAACCATGTGCATGTTTGATCAATGTTGAATAATCTCTGACAGGCTGCTGCTGCTGCTGATGTGGACTCCTGCTTCAGACTTTGTCAGACTGATCTTCAATCTGTAAAGGTCATTTGTACAGGTGGCAAAAAAGCCCCCCTGCAAGTTTTATAGGTTATGAGTGACAGAGGTCAAATGGCCAAAGTCACATTTTGGCTGGGGGAAGAGGTGGTGGATGGGTCAAACAGGACTCTCACCCTGGAGAATAGAGTCGTGTCCCATACTTTTGTTCAAATTTGAAGATGGGAAATTTGTGCTACAATCATGTTTTGTCAGAATACTCTGGAAGAACAGGTGTCTCTATCTGATTTGATGGCAAATTTTGGAACCAGCTGTCGACATGTTGGTTAAATGCTCAATGAAAAGCAAATATGATTTTCCATCTTGTGAAATAAGATCTACCGTCGGCCTTGGTGGAGGTGTGTGCTGCCTCAGAGTGCCAGTCTATTTAATGATATCATTGCCTCCATCTTTTTGTTGTAGGCCTGAGGTGTGTTTACACCCAGTTTATTGTTTTTCTGTCACTGTAGCCTGAACCTGACAGAGATATTTATTCCTTTTGTTTATTCCTTTACACAATGACCTCCTGTTTTACCTGGTGTTGTTCTGCTTCCAGTTACAGCTGCAAAAAACTCAGTACTTGCAGCTGGGACCCAACCGTGGGCAGTACTATGGAGGATCTCTGCCAAATGTCAATCAGATTGGAAACAGTGGTTTGGACATACCTTTTCAGGTGAGGGATTGATGTGTTTTCTTTATTATTTTGCATCTGCACCAACTAAAATACAGTGCATGAAGAATAATAGCTTTCCTCTGAATGTTGGTCAAAAAACATTTAATATGTAGCATGATTTGTTTAACATTAATCATCCACAGCTGTTTCATATGAATCATTATCCACTGTGCCCATCTCTGGGGCTAATTCATATCCTGTGATATTTATTCAACCCGAGGCAGCCATATAAAAATGTTTACATTTGCTTGTAAACAGCTGGTTATTGAGATCATTGTTTCCTGGTGTAAATACACGTACGGACTGTTTATACATGTAAGCAACAAGAGCACTTTGTTTAGAATAAACGGCAGAAGGCCGAGTGAATATACCAACCCACAGCCTGCAGAAGGTGTCTGTTTCACTATAGTATGTTGGACCACACTCTCCTTTACAGACCTCTATTTTAAAATAATAATGTGTTTTTTTCACACCAAGTCTTTTTGAAAGAGCTTCACATAATGCTGCCACAACATACCAACCATGTTCGATGCTGACATTAATATTAATGAGCTGCAGTACACTGAAATTTAAAAAAAGAGTTAATGTGTTGTGGAAAGAGCCACATGTTTATGATTATTGGGTACCAGAGTATTAATATGAACAAACATGGCAGTGAAGTTAACAGGAACACAATAACTCTGCTTCAATTTTTTTCTATTATAGTTGACAGATGGAACTGTTGGGAAATTTATTTTGAGTCTGTTTTTCAGACAAAATTATATGTTCAAAAAGTTATCATATTGCAAATGAATATTGAAGTTTTTCTAGATGTGGGAGAACTTTTTTTTTAGAAAGAAGTCAAAAGTTTAGGTTAACGCATTTATAAAACTAAATCACAAATTCACATAGCTATACATGTGCTCATATACAATTGCACATGAATAAACAACTAAAAAAGAATAAAAGTAAAAGTAAGAGGAACCAAAAACCACAACCTGAAATGTAGCCCACCCACTCTCTGGATCCAGAACTCCAAATCCCAGTCACGTGTTACACCTGTAACCCACAGAGAAGTGACCTCCAAGCCTTTATTGCTGAACTCTTTAGCATGGTGGACTCTGGCTGTCTACAACTCCACATAGTCAAGTTTCTAAAAAAAAATTCATGCTCAGAAAGAAAGTGAGTATGCACAATAAGTGTGCTAACCCCCCCAAAATGCACTAGAAATAATCTCTTGCTGTAGGCACCCGAAGACATGGCAAATGCATGCTAAGACTGAGGATTTTTTGAATGTTTTCTCCGAGCCCTGCAAAACATGCAGGATTCCTCATGTTAAACAGATATGAATCTTTGGGGACAAAGAGGTAAAGTTAAATCTGACCGAGTCCCTCCCATTGACAACCCAGAGAAACTCACGCAGGAGAAGTATGTTATTTGATTTCTTCAACAGACTGAGGATGGTGGGAGTTTGCACTATTGTTTTCCCGTCAAGGCTCAGTTCCTCCATGAATCAGCTGATGAATGATGGCCCATGCAATTATTACTCAAGAAAATACATTGAGGAGTTCTGATAGAGGCGCCATCCAGATTTTCATATTTAGTTTCACAGGATTTCTTTTCAATTTTCTACAGCCATTTCTGCCCTTAGCTGCGCTGGCTTTTATCCCTGTTCTACATGCAGCACATGCATCTCATTTGATGCAAGAGCTCAGAACATTATTCTCTGTGGGCCACGGACAGTGGAACTGGGGCTGGGCTGCGTGAACTAGTGCAGGACTGTTTTTTAAATTAATAACTTCAAAGCTTCAGGAGTCAGTGTTTCCATTTCATATGCACAGTGAACTGTTTATGAATGCTCGCTCACACATTAAACATGTTGACACGGACCTGGAATGTAATTCTCACAGTTTGTTCAGTTTCATTGTTGTGTAATTATACATTTTTCTGTCTTCGTTTGTCAGACTTCAGGTTTGGACACAAACAGATCGACGAGACATCATGGGCTGGTGGACAGAGTTTACCGGGACCGGAACCGCATCACATCACCCCACCAAAAACCCCTGTCTATTGACAAACATGGACGCCAGATATCCTTTAAGTATAATGGATCTATCTATCTATCTATCTATCTATCTATCTATCTATCTATCTATCTATCTATCTATCTATCTATCTATCT